>NC_059640.1:1945268-2265268 GCF_020424385.1 Procambarus clarkii | reverse complement strand
TATATATATATATATATATATATATATATATATATATATATATATATATATATATATATATATTGTGACAGTAAAGCGTTGGTGTTCGGCTGTTTCAAAAGCTAGGGGCAGGGCCTCGTCACATGACAAAAAAAAAAAAGAGAAAAAGTTGGTCCTTTCGTCTGTGGTAAGGTAATGGGAAGACACACAAAACACAAGTATATAAACAATGAAATTTTAATTACTCTAGAAAACAAGACATGAATAAAGGTAATCTCATAAAAATATGGAGGACAAGTCAACAAACAAAATAACATGAATAATCACTGGCAAATGAAAAGTTACGCTAAGACAAGTTAGTTACAGTGACAGCAAAATAAAATATGAGTGGTGGAATACTGGCTTCGAGCTGCCACCTCCCTTAGTATACGAAAGCCAAGGCTTAGTCTTCCAGCGAGAGATGTCAACTGCATGGAGCACTGAGATATTCTGACGAGACTGGCGCACTTCAGCCCAGACGTCGATTTGTGGTGGTGGCGGAGGGCAGGTGCGATGGGACACCAGCCAATCAGCAACAGGCAGGCAGAGGATGAGCAGTTAGCTGGTTACTGCGGTGGCCAGGTGTTGGGGTACGATTTGCTCTCTGGGCAAAACGTTTGGCGATACTTGGTGAACGTATCTTGTATATAGTATCTTGTATTTTGACGTAATTATGTAGGGAAGAGCAGGCTCAATCTCTCTTGAAAGAGATTATCGTCACAATATGTATATATATATATATATATATATATATATATATATATATATATATATATATATATATATATATATATATATATATATATATATATATATATATATATATATATATATATATATATATATATATAATGTCAGACCACGGAGGAAAATGAAACAGGAATTTCCTTAAGTACTTTCGTATATTAAATACATCTTCAGAAGGTCATTTTACAGATCGAGTGATGGGTATAAATAGGCAGGAGAGAGTGGTGAAGTAAGGTGAGGTACAATACTTGGACAACGCAGACGGCCCATTGGCCCATCAGATGCACCCAATTGGCCCATCCGATGTAGCCCAATGGCCCATCTGATACAGCAGACATACAAGCATAATATATAGGTAATTATAACATAAAGAGGTAAATATATACAATAAATTAGTGAGACAAATGTTTTTCAATGATCCTACTTAAATCGCCCTTTAGCTGATCTATTAGAAATGGATCTAAGTTATATAGACCACTGCTAATATTCAAATTACTTTCTTTGGTGATCTGTATCAAAGCAGATTCAATTATGTTTCTGTTATAGGTGCTTTTACAATTTGTTATAGAAGAAGCACTCTCCCAATCAATTTGGTGAGCTTTTTCTGACAAATGCACAAACAAAACATTAGACAATTGGCCATGTCTTACAGAGTATTTATGTTGCGATATTCTACATTTTAAATCTTTAGATGTTTGCCCGACATAGAACTTATTACATTCCTTACAAGGTATTTTATAAATGACGCAATTATCACTACGAGGGCTGTTCCTAACTAATAGCTTACCAACAGTGTTTTCGTAGCTAAACATTACATCTATATTAAAAAGTTTCAAGGCCTTGACAATATTCTCAAATCCAGAGAAATATGGTGAACATAACACATTCTTTGGGCGAATCCTTTCACTGCATACATTATTATAATATGTACGACGTGCTTTGTTACGACAAACTTCCAAAAAATTCAGTGGGTAACAAAGCTTAAGACCAATCGAATCAATATTCTTAAATTCTTCGTCTAAGAATTCTGGACTCACAACTCGAAGAGCTCTTAGATACATTGAAGAAAAAATTGACTTTTTTACATTGTATCTATGCCCTGAAAAATAATGAACATAAGATAAATTATTCGTAGGTAAACACTAAACTTTAATGAAGAGTCTTCCCTATGAATAAGCACATCTAAGAATGGCAAACATTTATCAATTTCAGTCTCCATAGTAAATTTTATGGAGGTGACTTGGTCATTAAGTTTGGCTACAAATTCGTCTGTGTTTACATCTGAAGGCCAAATACACAAGATATCATCAACATATCTAAACCAAGGAATGATTCCAGGAGTTATTTTTGAAACAAATTTCTTTTCGAAGAATTCCATGTACAGGTTTGAGAGCAATGGCGATAGAGGATTCCCCATTGCCATTCCAAAAGTCTGTAAATAATACTCATTATTAAAGGTAAATTTACATTCTTTAATGCACAACTTAACAAGACTGACAATAATATCAGCAGAAAGAGGTAAGTCATGGCTCATTAGTTCACGAGCAAGATAATCGAGAATATCATCGACCGGTACCTTTGTGAACAAGGAACAAACGTCAAAACTGATTAACTTTACATCAGGAGTGACAGGAACACTATTCAATTTGTTAACTAAATCAAGAGAATTTGTCAAATGAGAAGAGGAGATAGTTCCTAACAAAGGGGACAAGATTTTGGTAAGCCATTTGGAGAGTTTGTAAGAAATGGATCCCACATATATTTCGAAAATGAATGATCTCCTAGATTCTTCAACGTACACTAAGCTTAGGAAAAATCCTCTTGAGGACATCATCAAGTTCTTCAATAGTAGCTTGAGGAAGTTGTTAAGTAAACATAAAGATCTTCTTAATCAATTTACTACTTCATCACCTTCATTACCATATCTATATGGTCTTGTCAAGACGCATAAACCTAACAATCGCATGAGACCTATCATCAGTTCTGTGGGATCCATTTCTTACAAACTCTCCAAATGGCTTACCAAAATCTTGTCCCCTTTGTTAGGAACTATCTCCTCTTCTCATTTGACAAATTCTCTTGATTTAGTTAACAAATTGAATAGTGTTCCTGTCACTCGACTTGAGAATGGTCCAGGACGGACCGAAACGTCGTCGTCCCTTCAACTTCTAGTATGTGGTCTGGTCAACATACTTCAGCCACGTTATTGTGACTCATCGCCTGCATTTGGTGCAGTGTTGTTGCAAACTGGGGATGATCAAGTGGACCACCCAGTATACTATTACTCTGTGAAATTTGACAAGGCGCAACGCAATTATTCAGTGGTAGAAAAAGAGGCGTTGGCGCTAGTGTTAACATGTAAAAAGTTTGAAGTATACCTAACAGGAAATATAGGGGAAGTGTACACGGCCCATAACCCACTTGTGTTCTTAAACCAGATGAAGGAGAAAAATAAACGCATCCTCAGGTGTGCAGTGTACCTACAGGACTTCAATCTTTCCATTATCCACCTACCGGGCTGGCTCAACGTGATAGTCGATGCTCTGTCCCGGTTACCTGAGTAACATTCATCTGAGCCACAGGAAGCCATATACCAACTGTCATACTTTAGTTATTTTTTTAGGTTCTCCTGTGACATTAAATATTCCGTGTCAAATTTATTTACTTCCCCTTTTTTTATATGCTTTTTCTTTCAGGGAATTTATTTTTTGTGTGCTTTTTCTTGCAGAGAAATTTTTGTTTTGGTTGATTTTCTTTTATTACATAGATTTTCCTTTTTATTCTCTGTATGCTCTTGCAAAAAAATGTGACTACTATTCTAGTAGTCACATTTTTTTTCTTTGAAGGGGCGGGGGGGAGGAGTGTTACGACCCTGGGGTCCTTAGTTGGAAACCAGAGGTCAAATTGAGCTGTAAATAATTACTTTACATTAATTGATAGGACGGCTGATGCGTTTTTGTTCCTATTTTCCTTGCCAGACGTAAGACGAATCATGTTTCTCACAGAACATTCAGACTCTGAGCTTGTTGTTGATTAAATATAATGCTGAACTAGTTATCAGCTATTCTTAGAACTAGTAAAGTAACGAGTAACAAAGGCCGGTAAAGACTTGTATTCTTTGTAGCTGCACGATCAGCTAGGTTAACTTCCCGGCAACACAACAACAACTTTGGGAGCTCGGAGACTGGACACGCCAGCGTTCTTCTTGCAACTACTGGGCTTGGGTCAACACCTCTCCTGTGTGGCTCTGTCTCCTCCTTTTCCTATTCCTCTCTTCCCTTACCCAGTGCTGGGGTATTTCACAGATAAGGGAATTAATAATAAGGTATCGTGCTACTAGCTAGGTTTGTGAGTTTGATATATAAGTATTGTGTATTATAAGCCAGTGTTTTGGGCATTCCGAAGTATATTGTGTCGTGAGTAGGGTACCACGTGGGGCTTAACTACCCCAGGCTGCTTCAAGCCTTCAAGTTCTTTTCAAGTAGACTTTACCCTAGCTTGTCTCAAATGTAAGCCTTGCATCCTGTCTATGTGGACCAAGGTAGTTAACGTAAGATAGTGTGGTAAAGTAGTTATTGTTATTAATGTATATGGGGGTTATAAGACGGTTAATACATAAGTACTGTTAAAGGAGTATCCATTCTTCCTGTGAAGGGGATCAGTGATCAACTGCTAGACTGACGTATTTACTTTAAGCCACTAATTTAATATTGTTTGATGTTCTTATTGGGGGCCGGGCCTATCTGATCTCCACTGATTTTAGGAACTTCTAGTTTTACCTTAGGCCTTCTAAATACCACCTTCCCATAGCAGTAACTTATTCATAACAAGTACCCATCACCAGGCTGGCTTGACCCTCATGTTCAATACCCATCCTCAGTCTGGCTTGAACCTCATGTACAGTAACACATCCCAGGCTGGCTTGACCCTCATGTACAGTACCCATTCCCAGTATTTCTTGCCTCCCATGTACAGTACCCATCCACAGGTTGGCTTTACCCTATGTTCAGTCCCCATCCCCAGGCTGGCTTCACCCTCACGTACAATATCACATCCTCAGGCTGGCTTAACCCTCATGTACAGCACCCATCCCCAGGCTGGCTTGACCCTCAAGTACAATATCAACATCACTTGGCTGGCGTGATCCTCATGTACAGCACCCATCCCCAGGCTGGCTTGTCCCTCAAGTACAATATCAACATCACATGGCTGGCGTGATCCTCATGTACAGCACCCATCCCCAGGCTGGCTTGACCCTCAAGTACAATATCAACATCACTTGGCTGGCGTGATCCTCATGTACAGTACCACATCCCCAGGCTGGCTTGTCCCTCAAGTACAATATCAACATCACTTGGCTGGCGTGAAACTCATGTACAGTACCACATCCCCAGGCTGGCTTGACCTATATAAACAGTAGTAATATAATGCTGACTTGACCCTCATAAACAGTAACCATCCCCAGGCTTGCTTAACCCATATTTACAGTACCCATCCCAAGACTGGCTTGACCCTTATGTACAGTTCCTGTCCGCAGGATGGCTTGACCCTCATATACAATATCGCATCTCTTGACTGGCTTAATCCTCATGAACAATACACCTCACCAGGTTGACTTCAACCTTGTGTACAGTACCACACCCCCGGGCTGGATTGACTCTAATTTACAGTACCCATCCTCAGGCTAGCTTGACCCCCATGTACAGTTCCACATCCCTCAGGCTGGATTGACCCTCATGTGCAGTACCCAATTCCTTGGGTGGCTTGACACTAATGAGCAATACGACATCCCCAGGTTGACTTGACCCTCATGTACAGTACCACATTCCAAGGCTGGCTTGACCGCCATGTACAGTTGTCATTCCCAGTTCGACTTAACCTTCTTCTACAGTACTCATTCCTAGGCTGGTTGACCCTGTGGGGAAAAATTCTCCAACGTATAATCTGATAAAATAATAAAGTAAATAATTGATTTAAATAAATATTAGTGAAGTGGACAGTAAAAACATGTTATTTGTGTCAAAGTGTTATTTGGATTATTTCCCCTGCACACCTCTTGGAGGGGGGGGGGTAGAACCAATAATGCGGGAACTACCTATTGCATATAAATGTTGAAATAATCTATATAAATATAGATGGAAATGTTAGTTTGTTCAAAATCGCTAATCTCCAAAAGTTCTTCACCTATTGCTTTGAATTTTTCACACAACGTTCCAATCGCATCCGAGCAGGTTTATATATACATACTTTATACATGTCACGTCTGGGACGGTAAAAAACCATGCTTTTTCTGAAAAACTGTGTTTTTTCATGTAAGGGAAATCTTCGAAAATTCTTTACCGATTGCTTTGAAATTATGACACAATGTTGCATTCGAATAGGTGCGTCTTTTTATATATCTGCTTTATACATGCCTCACTTGTGACAGGAAAAAAACATGTTTTTTTTTTTAAACAGCGCCATCTGTTGGACGTAAGAGCAACACACGCTGTAATCTCCGAAAGTTCTTCACCGATTGCTTTGAAATTATGACACAACGTTGCATTCGAATAGGCGCGTCTTTTTATATACCTACTATATAGATGCAACCCTGTGAAGGGCAAAAACATTCGTGTTTGAAAAAACAGCGCCATCTGTTGCACATAATAGCAACATGCACGCTATACTAAATATGTCACGAATTACATTTCAATGTTTCTGATTGAATTGATAAATTATATTTTCATAGATTTCATTTCATTTTATTTTGTACTGAATTATTTTGTGTGACATTTTTTGGAATTGAGCTGTGTTGTTTACCATACCGTTCATTTCGTAAGTATAAGTATAGATGCCACACCTGTGACAGGTAAAACTATGCTTTTCTTGAAAAACAGCGCCATCTGTTGCATGTAAGAGCAAAACACATGCTATACTAGATATGTTACAATTCCATTTCAATGTTTCTGATTACATTGATAAATTGAATTTTCATAGATTTCGATTTATTTTCATTTTGATTTAATTATTTTGTTTGAATAGCTTTGGAATTGAGCTGTGTTGTTTACCAGACTGTACATTTCGTGAGTATAGTTTATTTTCTATATTTTTTCATATTTTCATTTCACGTTTTAACTGTTTTTCTTATATTTATTTTTCTTATATTTTCTTATTTTTCTTAAATATATATTTTTTATATATTTTTCCAATATTTTTCTATTTGTTTCATATATTTTCTATATATTTTTTTCTTATATTTTTCTTATATTTTGATGATGGGAACATCAGATCACTTGATGTTCCCAATTTTCCGATGAGAACATCAGACCATTTGGGAATGCAACGGACGAGGGAGTGGGGAATGGTGGGGAGGACGAGGGGACGGGAGTGGGAGATGGTGGGGACGAGGGGATGGGGGAATAGATAATGGTGGGGAGGACAAAGGGAGAGGGTAGTGGGGTATGGTGGAGTGGGGAATGGGAGGCCGAGGAGACGGATGAGAGGGGAATGGTGGGGAGGACTGGGGGACAGGGAAGATTGCTGTGGCTCAGCAACGCACATGCGTTGCTGAGCCACAGCAAAGCATGGCCGGGTACTGCTAGTTTCATTAATAAATTTGATTAGTTATTCAAGTTATAGAGTTAGTAGACTAACTGCAATATTATAACTAGAAACAATGTCTTAGCTGTCAGCAGATAATGAGGAATGTGTCAGAAAGCCTTCCATAACCAGGATAATCCTGTCTGGGCGTGTTGTCGTGGCAGACACGTGATTCACCAGAAAGGGCGTTCTTCTCTCGTAGATAAACTCACCTCTGTGAAAATTATAGTATGTAATTTCTATATGACCACGAGTATATCCACTAATTTACATTGAAAAGAGTTGACTGATTAGGGGTAACACACTTACTGGTGTTTTTTGATGATCTAGCGACTTAACGATTGGACAACCTATAACACGGAATCATTGCCATAAAACGTGAAAATGGTTTACTCATCCAACCACACGCGGTGTCAACAATGATAGATGAAGCCGCCGGCAAAATCTGGGACCCGGTAATGCTCGGATGATCTGTATAACAGACGATGATCCACATCCTCAGGCTGGTTTGACCCACATATACAGTTCTAATATAATGCTGCCTTGACACTCATTTACAGTACCCATCCCCAGGCTGGCAGGCTCTCATGTTCAGTACTTTTCCCCAGTCTGGCTTGACCCTCATGTACAGTACCCATCCCCAGGCTAGCTTGACCCTCATGTACAGTACCCCATCCCTAGGCTGGCTTGACCCTCATGTACAGTACCCCATCCCCAGGCTAGCTTGACCCTCATGTACAGTACCCATCCCCAGTCTGGCTTGACCCTCATGTACAGTACCCATACCCAGGCTAGCTTGACCATCATGTACAGTACCCATCCCCAGGCTAGCTTGACCCTCATGTACAGTACCCATCCCCAGGCTAGCTTGACCATCATGTACAGTACCCATCCCCAGGCTAGCTTGACCCTCATGTACAGTACCCATCCCCAGTCTAGCTTGACCCTCATGTACAGTACCCATCCCCAGTCTGGCTTGACCCTCATGTACAGTACCCCATCCCCAGGCTAGCTTGACCCTCATGTACAGTACCCCATCCCCAGGCTAGCTTGACCCTCATGTACAGTACCCCATCCCCAGGCTAGCTTGACCCTCATGTACAGTACCCATCCCCAGGCTAGCTTGACCCTCATGTACAGTACCCATCCCCAGGCTAGCTTGACCCTCATGTACAGTACCCCATCCCCAGGCTAGCTTGACCCTCATGTACAGTACTCCATCCCCAGGCTGGCTTGACACTCATGTACAGTACCCCATCCCCAGGCTAGCTTGACCCTCATGTATAGTTCCCCATCCGCAGGCTGGCTTGATCCAACGGTGGAGCCAAGTAGTGTTGGAGGACGCCCGCCAGCGGGACCGAGCCAGGCGTATGGAGGAGGCCAGGAGGAAGAGAAGAAGCAAGGAGGGAAAGATGGAGATGAAGGAAGATGTGAAGGATTGGATGCTAGTGTTGGAGGAGGAGACTTCTGGCGGCCTCCAGCCTCTCTCCCTCACACACCTCCAGGGCCCATAGAAATATGATACATTCGTAGTTAGGTGAAGGAAGGTTAGGTGCAGGTTGCTGAGTTGATGTGTATAAACAAACACTTCCCTACCCAAAATAGCTACACTATTGAACTCAATTCCAAGTTTGTGTGGTGAGACTACAGTGGGGGTCATATAAACAAAACATCACATTTCTAAGAATATCGATACAATATTCAACAAAGATCCATGCAAGTCCAGAATTGGTCATTTATATATATATATATATATATATATATATATATATATATATATATATATATATATATATATATATATATATATATATATATATATATATATATATATACATATGTTGTACCTAGTAGCCAGAACGTCGTACTCGGCCTACTATGCAAGGCACAATTTGCCTAATAGGCCGAGTGATTTCCTTTATTTTCAATAAATTGTTTCCTGTTAGTTTATTGGAATTATTATTATTATATTATATTAAGAACATAATTTATTGACTTAGTTGTGTTAGTTTAGGTTAGGTTAAGATAGGTTAGGTTAGGTTAGGTTTGGTTAGGTTAGGTTAGGTTAGGTTACGTTAGTTTAGGTTAGGTTAAGATAGGTTAGGTTAGGTTAGGTAGGGTTGGTTAGGTTCGGTCATACATCTACATTAGTTTTAACTAAAATGAAAACAAAGTAACTTATGCATAATGAAATGGACGATTTATCATTTCATAAGAAAAAAAATAGAAAAAATATAAACTCAGGAAAACTTGGCCTATTAGGCAAATCGGACCTTGCATAGTAGGCCGAGTACGACGTTCTGGCTACTAGGTACAACAGATATATATATATATATATATATATATATATATATATATATATATATATATATATAGTATATATATTTATATATATATATATATATATATATATAGATATATATAATATATATTAGTATATTTTGGTAGCAGTCTTTCTTGTAAACATATGCTGTTAAATATGACCGAAAAAGTAAGATTAATAATTCTAACACGAATTTTCTCAAGATTTCTTATGTTTCTTTTTACTGTCGATGGTATTGAAAAAATCAATTCTCCAAAATTCATTTTTATTTCTAGTCTGACGCTACGCTTGAACGCGTTTCGAAATAACTTATTACATTTTCAAAGACTTTAGTTTACACACACCACACAACTGTAACCTGAAAACACTAAACAGTTTTACTTATGCTGAACACTTAAACAGCTTGTCTTATATACTCGCATTGGGGTGAGGTATATGTTTTTTTTTTTTTTTTTATACTTAATTTTACTTAATTGTATTTACTTGAATGCTAACATGGAAGAACAGCTTGTCTTATATACTCGCATTTGGGTGAGATTCCATACAAAACTGGGAATAGAGGTTTGTATTCCATACAAAACTGGGAATACAGGTTTGTATTCCATACAAACCTGGGTATGTGAATGGAAATGTTAAGACCTACAAGCCTGGAAAACCCTCTTTGACTAATCGTCAGCCAGATACCCACACCCACATACAGACTGGCGAAGCGACTCAACGGCTTGCTGACTTCTTATGTACCTTGTGCTTTCAGCCTGAAGTCTCTAAAGGAAATTTGTTGACTTACTGCAGGGAACACGGGCCGCAGGGATAAGAGCCTCGTTGGATGTAGAATCACTGTTTACCAACGTACCTGTGGATGAAACAATCGGGATGATAGCGGACAGAGTGTATCGTGATCCGGCCTGTACTCCTCTTGACATGCCAGAAAGCATTCTGAGGAAACTACTCCAAGCCTGCACTAAAGAGGCACCCTTCTTGAGCCCAGGCGGGCACATGTATAAGCAAGTAAATGGGGCCACCATGGGTTCTCCCCTAGGTGTCCTGTTTGCGAACTTGTACATGGGTTCCATCGAGCAGAAGCTCTTAGTTGACATGGACTTGAACCCTGCCATATACTGCAGGTATGTTGACAACATTTTTACACAGGTACCTGATGTCAGACGTCTGCAGGAGCTGAAGGAGGTATTCATGCAGAATTCTGTATTGAGTTTCATTTACGAGATGGAGAAGGATGGGAAGCTGCCCTTTCTAGATGTAACAGTCATGGAAAGAAGCGGAGGTTTCCACACTGCAGTCTACACTAAGGAAACAAACATAGGAATGTGCCTCAATGCCAACAGTGACTGCCCAGACAGGTACAAGAGGAGTGTTGTCAACGCTTACGTCGACCGTGCTCTCAGCCACAGCTCAGGATGGAAGCAAGTCGATGAAGAACTCTGTAGAGTAAGGCAGGTCCTAGTCAACAACTAGGTTTCTAACAACTAATGGTTTCGTTGAAGACATCATAAAAAGGAAGGTGAAACGCCATGCAACCTCTGAAGAGTCAACTAACAAAACACCTGTACACCCTATTAGACTATTTTACAGGAATTTCTTTTCCACAGCTCATAAAACGGAGGAAAGGGTCCTGAAAGATATTGTTAATAGGAACGTTATCCCTACAGACAAAAATCAGAAGATACAATTGTATATATATATATATATATATATATATATATATGCAACAATGATCACAAAAACACTGATCCAAGTATGCAGAATAACCACATATGAAAAATAGAAAATGCTTAACGCGTTTTCGGCTAATTCGCCTACATCAGAGCAAAGTAGAATATATTATATATATATATATATTATATAAATATATATATATATCTATATATATATATATATTATATATATATATATATATATATATGTCGTACCTAGTAGCCAGAACGCACTTCTCAGCCTACTATGCAAGGCCCGATTTGCCTAATAAGCCAAGTTTTCTTGAAATAATATATTTTCTCTAATTTTTTTCTTATGAAATGATAAAGCTACCCATTTCATTATGTATGGGGTCAATTTTTTTTTATTGGGGTTAAAATTAACGTAGATATATGACCGAACCTAACCAACCCTACCTAACCTAACCTAACCTATCTTTATAGGTTAGGTTAGGTTAGGTAGCCAAAAAAGTTAGGTTAGGTTAGGTAGCCAAAAAAGTTAGGTTAGGTTAGGTTAGGTAGGTTAGGTAGTCGAAAAACAATTAATTCATGAAAACTTGGCTTATTAGGCAAATCGGGCCTTGCATAGTAGGCAGAGAAGTGCGTTCTGGCTACTAGGTACGACATATATATATATATATATATATATATATATATATATATATATATATATATATATATATATATATATATATATATATATATATATATATATATATATATACCTCATACTCTCTGACCAAACTAAATTCCAAAAGGTAACGAAGGACACTACAACCGAATTGAAAGCAAAGGTCAACAAATTGATCGAAACTGTGAACGCCAAGAAATCCTGACTCCACCTGCCAAAGATTATCGAGGAATACAAACCTGGATATGCGTATGGAAATGTCAAGACACACAAGCCTGGAAACCCACTTCGCCTAATCATCAGCCAGATACCCACACCCACGTACAGACTGGAGAAACGACTCAACAGCTTGCTGACTCCTTATGTCCCTTGCACCTTCAGCCTGAAGTCTCCAAAGGAATTTGTTGACTTGCTGCGGGGAACACGGGCCACAGGGATAAGAGCCTCGTTGGACGTAGAATCACTGTTTACCAACGTACCTGTGGATGAAACAATCGGGATGATAGTGGACAGAGTGTATCGTGATCCGGCCTGTACTCCTCTTGACATACCAAAAAACATTCTAAGGAAACTACTCCAAGCTTGTACTAAAGAGGCACCCTTCTTGAGCCCGGATGGGCACATATATAAGCAAGTAGATGGGGTCGCCATGGGTTCTCCCCTAGGTGTCCTGTTTGCGAACTTCTACATGGGTACCATCGAACAAAAGGTCTTAGTCGACATGAACTTGAAACTGGCCATATACTGCAGGTATATTGACGACATTTTTACACAGGTACCTGATGTCAGACATCTGCAGGAGCTGAAGGAGGCATTTGAGCGGAATTCTGTGTTGCGTTTCACTTACGAGATGGAGAAGGATGGGAAGCTGCCCTTTCTAGATGTAACAGTCATGGAAAGGAGCGGAGGTTTCCACACTGCAGTCTACACTAAGGAAACAAACATAGGAATGTGCCTCAATGCCAACAGTGACTGCCCAGACAGGTACAAGAGGAGTGTTGTTAATGCTTGTGTTGACCGTGCTTTCAGCCACAGCTCAGGATGGAAGCAAGTCGATGAAGAACTCTGTAGGGTAAGGCAGGTCCTAGTCAACAACGGCTTCTCCAATGGTTTCGTTGAAGGCATCATAAGAAGGAAGGTGAAACGCCATGCAACCTCTGAAGAGACAACTAACACAACACCTGTACCCCCTATTAGACTATTTTACAGGAACTTCTTTTCCACAGCTCATAGAATGGAGGAAAGGGTCCTGAAAGATCTTGTTAATAGAAACGCTATCCCTACAGACAAAAATCAGAAGATACAATTGACGATTTACTATAAAACCAAGAAAACTGCCAACCTACTCATGAGAAACTCTCCAGACACAAAGCTGAACGCTTTGAAAGAGACCAATGTCGTCTATGCCTTCAAATGCCCACCTGGGGACTGTAAGCCTCAAAGAACTCAGTATATAGGCAAGACAACAACATCTCTTTCCAGGCGATTAACGATGCATAAGCAACAGGGCTCCATTAAGGAACATATAATCTCTTCCCACAACCAGACCATCACCAGAGAAGTCTTAACAAAAAACACAGAAATCATCGATAGATACAGCAATAGCAGGCGGCTTGACATCTGCGAGGCACTACACATTAAGAAGTCAACACCAGCAATCAATAACCAATTAATGCACAACTATATTCTACCCTCTTCAAGACTCCGCACCAATATAGAACCATCAAGAAATATGGGCCAATTGGCCCTTTGCATTTACTTACATTCTTCCCCTTTAACTTTACCCAATATTACCCAATATTTCGTGTTCTATCTTGTGTTGAAAGTTTGTTTTCATCTCATCCAAAACTGTTATGCAGTTATATAAAATGAAACTATATATGCAGGTATATAAAATGAAAAGCCGTTTGAATTATAGCATAGTAAGAAATCTGTTTTAGTGTTTGCAGGTTATAGTTGTGTGTGTGTAAGCTAAAGTCTTTGAAAATGTAATAAGTTATTATAAAACGCGTTCAAGTGTCGCGTCAGACTAGAAATAAAAATGAATTTTGGAGAACTGATTTTTCTGATATTGAGAAAATTCATGTTGGAATTATTAATCTTACTTTTTCGGTCATATTTAATAATATATGTCTACAGGAAAGACTGCTACCAAAATATACTAATATATATATATATATGTATATATATGTCGGAAAATCCGACACCATTTAATAATATTACATGCAATTGCAGATATTGTTGCTGCCACTGTATACACAAGTTAACCCATAGAAAATGTAGCATGAAGTGGAATTTTCCCGTCTATAGAAAACGGGATATCATTGCCACATACTATTATAAATTCACCAGCTATTTGTTGGGAATTATTATTAAATGTTCTATCGTCTATGGTCAAGGAAGTAAATTCAAGGGAAATCTTTGTACTTTTACCATCATAAAAACGTCTCATTTTAATTAACTTAGTATCAAAATAAAGTAAATGTGACCCTTCTATCAGTTACTGATATTTGGACAAAGTAGGCCAGGCATCAGTGAGGAGGGAGTGGTCAGCCATTGTTGTTAGACCAGAGTCGTGGAGTAAACAGCTCCTATAAATTCTCTTGGACGAAGTGTTATGGAAACTAAAAGTCTTCCATCATCAACACGCTGTCATCAACCACAAGGGAAGTGTTTTTCCGAAACCCGTTTATCTAATCATTTTTGGCCATTAATGTTAGGTAGATATTGAGCGAACTGGTGAGAGCACAAATGATCGACTCAAAAAAGGTAATTAAGCCATGGTCTTTATGATTCATTATACAGTGTTTCTCTGATATAGCTGTCATATATTAGGATACTGGCTTTATAGCCTGCGTCCTTTGACAGGAACAAGAAGAGGAAGCAAGCTTGGTATATCAGTTACTGGGTGATGGAAGCTGCCTCACACGAGTATAAATTGGTGTCTACATCCTAGTTATACCTGGTGGACTAAGCCTGTTGTGTAATAAGATAAGGAACCTCCTCAGTGTATACTAATATATTTTGTTTAATACTGTAGTTTGATTGACTGTATATATATAAATTCAATATAAACCCCCCCCCCCTAATGTGTAAGGATCGATTTGTGAGATTATTGCAGAAATACAGTCCACTTAACATCATACAAATTGCTATCGAAATATATAAATTAACGTAAATATAAATTCTATATAAATTCATATAAATTAAATAAATATAAATCTCATAATGCAGGGAGAATGAAAAGAACCCTTGCAGGTCTTAAAGGCCACTTAACAAGACAGATCACGAAATGTGAAAATTTGTCACAACAGTCTCCAATTGATTATGCTGACCTGGAAAGCTATTATCAAGCAGCTGCAGGTAAATTTGAGCAAATCAAATGCCAAATAGCAACATATGAGGCTGAACTTGCCAACACCAATTTATGAGAAACAGACTACTACCATCGATTCATCGGTAGCCCTACTAAATATCAGGGCATAACCATGTTAAATTTTGCAGGAGGCAAATTACTCTCAGGCCCAGTAGTAAGCCTGAAGAGACCTATGGCTGCAGATAAACAATACCAGTAGAAATCTAAATTTGTCAGCTGATTATATTTCTCCAGTAGCATTATACTAAGGAGATTACAGCTGACTATAGTAACAGAGGTTGATGTTAATATCATCATTTTAAAGCTGAAGATGAGTTCATGAGGCCTCAGTGGCCAATCAGTGAACAGTAGCCTAAACAGCTACAAGTCACTGCGACCAATGTCACTGAACCCACTGCAGTCTCAGAACCATTCTTGACTTTAATGATGGGCTATTCAGTCCTCTGAATCAATTAACTAAATTAAACCCCAATAAATCTGACGACTGATTTGATACATTTATTATTTAATCAAGAGCTATTCCATGGATCTCAGTGTTTATATATCAGTGACCAGTTACCTAAACAAGCTTCAAGTTATATCTAATGTCACTGATATCACTGCAGTCCCAGAATCATACTTGACTGTAGTACTTGATCACATTCAGTCTTCTGGGTTAAATAATATGTATTTAGGCTTGAATTTTAGCCTTTCAAGAGTTAACAGGAAAATGAAATCGCATTAGACTTCTAACCCCTGCAACTCGAGTACGGGACATCCATCCTGTATGAACAGACGCACAAATGTGTGATTACTAACTAATAACATCAAATTAATTTAATAATTCGAGGGAGGAGTATCGGTGTTCGTCTGTTCTAAATAGGACTTCGACCCGTGAGCAGCCCCAGGGGAATTATGTCGGAAAATCCAACACCATTTAATAATATTATATGCAGTTGCAGATATTGTTGCTGCCATTGTATCTTGAGGTTATCTTGAGGTTATCTTGAGATGATTTCGGGGCTTTTTAGTGTCCCCGCGGCCCGGTCCTCGACCAGGCCTCCACCCCCAGGAAGCAGCCCGTGACAGCTGACTAACTCCCAGGTACCTATTTACTGCTAGGTAACAGGGGCATTCAGGGTGAAAGAAACTTTGCCCATTTGTTTCTGCCTCGTGCGGGAATCGAACCCGCGCCACAGAATTACGAATCCTGCGCGCTATCCACCAGGCTACGAGGCCCCCTGTACACACAAGTTAACCCATAGAAAATGTAGCTTGTAGTGGAATTTTCTGTCTATAGAAAATGGGATATCATTGCCACATACAATTATAAATTCACCAGCTATTTGTTGGGAATTATTCTTAAATACATTAGTCTTTGGACTTTTGCCATCATAAAAACATCTCATTTTAATTAACTTAATTATTAGTATCAAAATAAAGTAAATGTGACCCTTCTATCGGTTACTGATATCTGGATAAAGTAGGCCAGGCGTCAGTGAGGAGGGAGTGGTCAGCCATTGTTGTTAGACCAGAGTCGTGGAGTAAACAGCTCCTATAAATTCCCTTAGACGAAGTGTTATGGAAACCAAAGGTCTTCCATCATCAACCACAAGGGAAGTGTTTTTCCGAAACCCGTTTATCTAATCATTTTTGGCCATTAATGTTATGTAGATATTGGGTGAACCGGTGAGAGCACAAATGATCGACTCAAAAAAGGTAATTAAGCCTTGGTCTTATTATAGACTGTGAGTTGGTTGTTGTTGTCGTCGTTGATCCTTCTCTATGGACAACCCAACCCACAACTCGGCAGAGTGCTTATACTAGGAGATCACCCTTGGCGCTTCTGGCTCTTGGAGAGGGGCTCAACGTCACACGTTCAGGGGATGCGGCTCCAACACTTAGCCTCGTTGTCACGTGCACACACCCACTCGAGCCGCTGTGACTCCCCACTCTCTCCTTATGAGATATGATCTCCTCAATCCCCCTATGACTTACTAGTATTACCTCCTACCCTGTCCACAGCAGTGGTTCATGGTTCTTTCTCTCTCTCTCTCCTTCTTTACTACCTCCTGGGAAGCCTCACTAGGACAAGGGCAAACACCAGCAAATTGTGACACATTTACTGAACAAAGCACATACACGATACATACACACATATAATAATAATGAATCCTATACTCTATAATATCACAATCAGGCTGCACTCCAATACCATCAGAACTCTATTATCAGCTTATCAAGTGGTATCCTACTCCTGGTTCACCACCTGATACTATTAACCTCCTCAAGTTGGTCAAGCCTACACACTGTTGCACCATCAGCAAGATAACATATATATATAGAAACCAGCATTTGAATGCAATAACATATACCAGTATAAATGTTCATTGATACTTCAATATAAAAACTCCTTGACATAAGGATGCCAACAGTCACTCACCTCTCACTGCGTCTTGCACGCTACTGACAACCAAACACTATCAACTCCCTATAAGTAATCCACCAGAACTTCCCCTTCCACCTCTGGAAGTTCACAACCCTAATATCCTTAGGTTCTCCCGGGCTTCACTACCAGGATCCTCTGCAGCTCCTCCAGGCTGCTATCATGAAGTTTCCTTGTGCAACTACGGTGCTTCACCCTTCTGTTAGGTTCTTCCACAGCTCTCTTGGCTGCTACACCACCTCTACAGAAGCGCGTGACACTCCTCTTCACTGCTGCTTCTCCTCACAGCTCGAGGTCCTCTGCTCCACTACCTTGGAGTCTCATCAGCTACTTCCTCTGCTGGCTTCGAAGTTCTCAGCAACTTCTTCCCCAAAGAACAAACCTGCAACCCATCGACACTCCAATAAAATGTTCCCCTTTAACACATAAACAAAAATAACCACACAATATGCTTGCCTCAAACCTCTATCTGTTCTCTACATACAGTGAGAGTGGACTCCCCCGTTTTGGGCGGGTCCATACTCCACCTCGCCTGGCGGCGGTCCTCACTCACTGGGAGGGTCTTCCTCCGTCAAGAGCCAGGCTCCCTCAGTCTTCCGCCAGCGCTCAGAGGGGGCGGACGTCGCTCCGTGTTCCTCCCTCTCCACTCTCTTATTTCAGGCTTTCTGCCTTATTAAAACATGTCTAACTTATAAATAAACATTGCTACTGTCGCTGGGCACACGACCAAACTACAAGCGATCACTATGAACTGGCGTATATCGTGCTTACCACAGATTAACTGATCGAGGGCGCTTTTCCTCTGACGGCGTCTGGTCAGGGCGCTCCACACAGCCCACAATAATGCTTCTGGGCGATTTAATATCTGCTCGTCGACCAGGACTTGAGACCACAACGTTCCCAGCTCGATTCCACAGCTGGTACGTCCGCACACTTCTCTTCTCTTCGAGATATATCACTAGGGGTTCCCTTCTGGCGGGAGCTCAAACGGAGCGCGGCTTCCCCCTGCGATGTCTGGCACTCAAGTGAGGTCAAGGTCCTCCGGAAGCGAGCCTCACGCCTCCAGCAAAATGTCCACATCTCCTAGCCCGTCATTTATCTATTTTCTTCTGCATTGCCCATAATCTCAAACTGTTACACATATCCAACCAACTATTTTACATATGCGTTATCACCTCAATACTTGCTAGACCTTCTAGTTAGGTCAGGCTTGCTGAATAACTCTCAAGAAGGGAGACTCGTTTCTCCTGCAGGCTGAGATCATAACACTCCCCTCCCCTTATTTTTGAGAGTTATTCTAGTGGCTAGGCTCGAGATAACGCATCAGCCACTACATTGTCTCGCCCTCTTATGTGCGTTATCACCAGGTCATACTCTTGGAGCGATAAAAACCATCTGGTTAATCTCTGGTTTGCATGCTTCATTTTCTTCAGGAAAACTAGGGGATTATGGTCTGTATACACCGTTACTGGGTGTCCTCCCCCACTCACATACACTTCAAAATGTTTCAATGCCATCACCAGGGCCAAAGTCTCTTTCTCGACTGTACTGTACGACCTCTGGTGCTTAACGAACTTCTTCGAGAAGAAGGACACGGGGCGGTAAATTCCATCATTCTGCTGCGTCAGTACAGCTCCGGCCCCTATATCACTGGCATCTACAAATAACGTAAATGGCGCTTCAAAATCTGGCGACACTAGTACAGGTGCCCCAGTCAACAGTCTTTTGGTCTTCTCAAACGCTTCTTGTGCTGTTCCATTCCACTCCCACTTCTTGCTCTTTGATAGCAAACTCGTCATAGGAGCGGCTATGGTGGAGAAATTTTCACAGAACTTCCGGTAATATCCAATCATACCGAGGTATCTCAACAATTCTTTCTTACTCCTGGGCACCGGGAAGTTGTCAATGGCCTCCACCTTTGTTCTTACCGGAGCAACCTCGCCTTGCCCTACTATATATCCAAGGTACTCCAGGCGGGCTCTCCCGAACTCGCTTTTTGCCAAGTTGATCGTCATGTTGGCCTTCTCCAAACGATCGAACAAATCTAAAAGTCGATCCACGTGATCCTTCCAGGAATCAGCGAACACCACAATATCATCGATGTACACTGCACATCCGGTCGCGCCTTGTAATACCTGATTCATTACTCGTTGAAAACAACTACCACTATTCTTCATTCCGAACGGCACCACTTTATATTGGTACAAGCCGTCGGGAGTCACGAACGCTGAGATCCTCTTGGCCTCCTCAGACAGGGGAATCTGGTAGTATCCCTTCAACAGGTCTATCTTCGAGACATACCGTGCACTCCCAATCCGATCTATGCAATCGTCAATGCGCGGTATCGGAAACGAGTCAGCGACCGTGAGTGCATTCACTTTCCTATAATCGGTACAGAACCGGTACGTGCCGTCACTCTTCTTCACGAGGAGGCACGGCGAACTCCAGTCACTGTCGCTAACCTCTGCCAAGTCGTTATCTAGCAGATACTTCACTTCTGCTCTCATTGCCGCTGCTTTCTCCGGGTTAACTCTGTAAGGGTGCTGCTTGATGGGCTCAGCACTCCCCACATTCACTTCGTGCACCGTTCCGCGGTGTCTTCTAGGCACGTCCGTGAATAACGACTTATTCCTCCGTAGGATCTCCACTAGCTCCTGGCGTTGGTCATCCTCCAAATGACCCAGACGCTCACCTATCTTGGCCAGGCTTTCTGTATTTGATATCTTCGCGCCATCGGCCCTCTCTAACTTACAGTTCTCCTCTTCTATTCCTTTGCCGTCTCCTCCACACAGCACCGTCGCCTGCAATGGGGTTTCCATCGGTTCTTCATCGCCTAGAGGCTTATCTCTGTCATAGTACCTCTTTATCATGTTCACGTGGCAAACCTGTGACTTCCTCGGACGATCTGGCATGTGGATTACATAATTCACATCCCCTAATGCCTTCTGGATGGTATATGGTCCACAAAATCTCGACTCGTATATACTTCCTTTTACCGGTAGCAAGACTAACACCTGATCTCCTTCTTGAAATTTCCTGCCCTTCGCCTTCCTGTCGTGGTACCTTACCATCTCTGCCTGGGATGTCCTCAAATTTTCCTTGGCCAAATCTCTGGCCCTAGAGAGTCGCTCTCTAAAGGTCTTCACATATTTTCCCACATCCACCTTAGGCCTATCCACGGTGAGCTGCTCCTTCAGCGCGCCCACTGGGCTCCTCACGGAGTGTCCGTACACCAGTTGAAATGGGGTGAATCCGAGTGATTCTACTACCGCATCCCTGATGGCGAACAACACGGATGGTAATGCCTCGTCCCAACTACTCCCTTCCTCAGCGCAGTATATCCTCAACAAGCTCTTTAGCGTTCCATGGAAACGCTCCAATGCTCCCTGCGACTGAGGGTGATACGGTGACGAGCGCACTTGCTCTACTCTCCATCCTTTCACAGTTTCCCTAAACAACTTCGACTGGAAGACACTCCCCTGGTCCGTCTGGATAACCTTGGGCATTCCTACCCACGCAATGTAGTTCTGTAGTCTATCCAGAACGGCTCTCGACGTCACTCTTCTCAGAGGGATTGCTTCAGGGAAACGGGTGGCCGTGCACATTATGGTCAGTAAGTACTCGTGGCCTTTTCTGGTCCTCGGCAACGGACCTACACAGTCTATCAAGACTCTCTCAAAAGGCTCGCCAAATGCCGGTATGGGCTTTAAGGGTGCCTTTGGTATAGCCGGAGCCGGCTTACCTGCACGTTGGCACGCCAAACATGTCCTACAATATTTCTTTACCTCCTTCCATACGTTCGGCCAGTAGAAGTGCTCCTGCACCTTATTTAAGGTCTTCTTCACCCCCAAGTGCCCTGCCATATCTACGGAGTGGGCTAGTTCTAACACAGCCGCCCTAAACTCCTTCGGCACTAACACTTGGTGCTTCTCCAACCATACCTTATCTGCGCCGGCTTTGTCCGGTCGCCATTTCCTCATTAGTACATCATCGTCCAAGTAGTAATACACGGGGGACTCCGGACATGAATTTCCCCCTTTTGCCTCCCTGATTAGATCTATAAACTCCTCTTTCTGAGCCCTAATCAGGTCCGCTCGGTTCACGCTGAACTTTTCAGGTAGGGTCATTTTCACTTCCTGTCTCCTCGAATCCTCATTCTTCTGAGCTCGATCTTCGTCGAACAGCCCAGACATGTCCATGTTGACCTCCTCCCTTGGTGGAGTCGACACTGCCATATCATCTCCAATGTCTTCCTCGGCGGCTACGTCCGACTCTGTCACTACACAGGCCGGGTATACGATGACTTGACTGTCCTCTGCCTCATCTTCAAGGATGCTGGCTAGATCTGTCTTGTCCGGCGTTCCACTTGTACCGCGGTCCTTCTGGTTCACCTCCGGCACAGCTTTTACTATCAGCTCTGGCAGCACCTTGGACCCACACAAGTCGTTCCCCAGGATCACTTGGACTCCTGGAACAGGTATGTTGGGGCACACTCCCAACATCACCTCCGCCGACAAATAATCTGACTTCAACTGGACAGCACATACGGGCATGTCACTCTTAGACAACAACCCATGAACCTTTATCCTCCTACTGCCAGCTAACAGTCGATCATTTCTTATTAGGCCTCTCAGAATCAAGCTCTGATTGGCTCCAGTATCCCTGAGGATACTAACCTCCACCTCGGGTTGACCTTCTATGCCGACCCAACCTTTACTAATGAACGGCCTATACCGCTCGTTCATCAAATCTACCTTCTGTGGTTTGTCTTGTTGTACATCAATGTACTTCTTCCGGGGATCACATGTCGTCAGGGTCACGACTCTCTTGCCCTGCCGACAATCTCGCATCATGTGACCTGATCTGTTGCACTTGTAGCATCTCATTTGGGAGAAATCTCTCCTATACGCCCCCGAGTAGCTCTGACTCTGCCCACTCGTATTGGAGTTCCTCGGGCCAGATGTACTACTCATACTCTGTGGAGCTTCATTGGACTCTTGTCTCCTCTGCACACTTTTATTTTCCTGCTTACCTCCAGCAGGCGGACTCGGCAACTTTCCTTCCTGGGGCTTAAAACTAGCTGGTCTGCTTGTCTGCCCCCCAAAACTTCTTCCTCCCCAGACTCCACTGGGTCTGCTATTGCTGCGTCTCGCCTCGCTTCTCACTCTGTTCTCCCTTAAGCTCTTGTACGCTTCAGTAATCATATCCGCCCTATCTGCGGCATCTTTCACCTCCTTTATCCCTGCTTCTTGGATCTTGAACTTTGTTTCGGGATGCATCATCTCCAAGAACTTCTCCATGACCATCAGTTGCTTCAGGTCAGCATAAGATCCAACTCCAGCAGCCTCAATCCACTTCTGGAATCGTCTTTCCAGATCTCTTGCTGTCTCAGCAAACGTACATGCTCCAACTTTGATCATCTCTCTGAAGCGCTTTCTATAAGCTTCTGGGGTTAACTGAAACGAGCGCAATATGCTGCTCTTTACTGTGGCGTAATCCTGGCACTCTTCCAGTGACAATTGGGTGTATGCCTCCCTGGCTGCACCGGTCAATCTTAACTGGACCAGCTGGGCCCATTCCTCCTGTGGCCACTCCTTGATGCTGGCTACTTTTTCAAAGTGCTCGAAAAAGCTCTCTGCCTCTTCGGGAACAAACAAGGGAATGTCCTTCTCCCTAACCCTAACATCTGGTGGGTGTGATACCTGGGTGGTGCTCTCTGGCAACCCATGTTCAATCCTTTGCTCAGCCAAGGTTCTATTCGCTTCTATCTGCATTTGTTTTGTTCTCTCTTTTTCTTTTTCGACCTGGGCTTTTTCTTTTTCGACCTGGGCTTTTTCTCCTGTTCCAACTCCAGTTTCTTACTCTGGTTTTCTCTTTTTCTTTCTCCACCTCTAGTCTTGCTTTCTCTTTTTTTCTACTTCCAGCCTTCTTTTCTGGTTTTCTCTTTTTCTACTTCCAGCCTGGTTTTCTCTTTTTCCTTCTCGGCTTCATTTTTCATCTGGAGTTCTAATTTCATCTTTTCCAGCTGGAACTGTCTCTCCTTGTCCTCACGCTGCATCTGGAGCTCTAACTGGAATCTCTCCAAGCTCCTATTCCGGCTACTCCTGCTACTGCGGCTACTCTTGCTGCTCCTACTCGATCCCTGGGATCTCACTTCATCCTGCCCATCATCCTCCTTTCCACTTTCAGCTCCTTCCTGGGCTCCTTGTTCTGCCGCTTCACTTCTGGCTCTCAACTGCCTCAGGATCTCATCCTTCATCCCAGCTACTTTAGATGCTTTCAACCTGATGCCACATTTTTCTGCTATTTGTTTCAATTGATCCCTCGTGCAACCTTCCAAGTCCTCAGGCTTGCCTGACTCCACAAACGCTTGCACCTTATCCATCTTTGTCCTGTGAGTCTTCCCAAGAGAGAGAGTATACACCTGCGGTCACACAGTTTATTTCAGCAAGGGTGTACAAATCCACTCTTGGACAGGGTGTGGGTGTGTCAGTTCACTCTCCCGGACAGGCCCCCAATTTATTATAGACTGTGGGTTGGTTGGTGTTGTCGTCGTTGATCCTTCTCTATGGACAACCCAACCCACAACTCGGCAGAGTGCTTATACTAGGAGATCACCCTTGGCGCTTCTGGCTCTTGGAGAGGGGCTCAACGTCACACGTTCAGGGGATGCGGCTCCAACACTTAGCCTCGTTGTCACGTGCACACACCCACTCGAGCCGCTGTGACTCCCCACTCTCTCCTTATGAGATATGATCTCCTCAATCCCCCTATGACTTACTAGTATTACCTCCTACCCTGTCCACAGCAGTGGTTCATGGTTCTTTCTCTCTCTCTCTCCTTCTTTACTACCTCCTGGGAAGCCTCACTAGGACAAGGGCAAACACCAGCAAATTGTGACACATTTACTGAACAAAGCACATACACGATACATACACACATATAATAATAATGAATCCTATACTCTATAATATCACAATCAGGTTGCACTCCAATACCATCAGAACTCTATTATCAGCTTATCAAGTGGTATCCAACTCCTGGTTCACCACCTGATACTATTAACTTCCTCAAGTTGGTCAAGCCTACACACTGTTACACCATCAGCAAGATAACATATATATATAGAAAACCAGCATTTGAATGCAATAACATATACCAGTATAAATGTTCATTGATACTTCAATATAAGAAACTCCTTGACATAAGGATGCCAACAGTCACTCACCTCTCACTGCGTCTTGCACGCTACTGACAACCAAACACTATCAACTCCCTATAAGTAATCCACCAGAACTTCCCCTTCCACCTCTGGAAGTTCACAACCCTAATATCCTTAGGTTCTGCCGGGCTTCACTACCAGGATCCTCTGCAGCTCCTCCAGGCTGCTATCATGAAGTTTCCTTGTGCAACTACGGTGCTTCACCCTTCTGTTAGGTTCTTCCACAGCTCTCTTGGCTGCTACACCACCTCTACAGAAGCACGTGACACTCCTCTTCACTGCTGCTTCTCCTCACAGCTCGAGGTCCTCTGCTCCACTACCTTGGAGTCTCATCAGCTACTTCATCTGCTGGCTTCGAAGTTCTCAGCAACTTCTTCCCCAAAGAACAAACCTGCAACCCATCGACACTCCAATAAAATGTTCCCCTTTAACACATAAACAAAAATAACCACACAATATGCTTGCCTCAAACCTCTATCTGTTCTCTACATACAGTGAGAGTGGACTCCCCCGTTTTGGGCGGGTCCATACTCCACCTCGCCTGGCGGCGGTCCTCACTCACTGGGAGGGTCTTCCTCCGTCAAGAGCCAGGCTCCCTCAGTCTTCCGCCAGCGCTCAGAGGGGGCGGACGTCGCTCCGTGTTCCTCCCTCTCCACTCTCTTATTTCAGGCTTTCTGCCTTATTAAAACATGTCTAACTTATAAATAAACATCGCTACTGTCGCTGGGCACACGACCAAACTACAAGCGATCACTATGAACTGGCGTATATCGTGCTTACCACAGATTAACTGATCGAGGGCGCTTTTCCTCTGACGGCGTCTGGTCAGGGCGCTCCACACAGCCCACAATAATGCTTCTGGGCGATTTAATATCTGCTCGTCGACCAGGACTTGAGACCACAACGTTCCCAGCTCGATTCCACAGCTGGTACGTCCGCACACTTCTCTTCTCTTCGAGATATATCACTAGGGGTTCCCTTCTGGCGGGAGCTCAAACGGAGCGCGGCTTCCCCCTGCGATGTCTGGCACTCAAGTGAGGTCAAGGTCCTCCGGAAGCGAGCCTCACGCCTCCAGCAAAATGTCCACATCTCCTAGCCCGTCATTTATCTATTTTCTTCTGCATTGCCCATAATCTCAAACTGTTACACATATCCAACCAACTATTTTACATATGCGTTATCACCTCAATACTTGCTAG
Source organism: Procambarus clarkii (assembly GCF_020424385.1). Taxonomy (NCBI): domain Eukaryota; kingdom Metazoa; phylum Arthropoda; class Malacostraca; order Decapoda; family Cambaridae; genus Procambarus; species Procambarus clarkii. Next base: position 2,239,036 of record NC_059640.1, on the reverse strand, counting down.
ACCTTCTAGTTAGGTCAGGCTTGCTGAATAACTCTCAAGAAGGGAGACTCGTTTCTCCTGCAGGCTGAGATCATAACATATATAAATTCAATATAACCCCCCCCTAATGTGTAAGGATCGATTTGTGAGATTATTGTAGAAATACAGTCCACTTAACATCATACAAATTGCTATCGAAATATATAAAATAACGTAAATATAGATTCTATATAAATTCATATAAATTAAATAAATATAAATCTCAGGTCGGTTCCCACAACATATATATATATATATATATATATATATATATATATATATATATATATATATATATATATATATATATATATATATATATATATATATATATATATATATATATATATATATATATATATATTAGTATATTTTGGTAGCAGTCTTTCCTGTAGACATATATTATTAAATATGACCGAAAAAGTAAGATTAATAATTCTAACACGAATTTTCTCAATCTTTCGTACATTTCTTTTCATTGCTGGTGGTAATTCAAAAATCAATTCTCCAAAATTCATTTTTATTTCTAGTCTGACGCGACACTTGAGCGCGTTTCGTAAAACTTATTACATTTTCAAAGACTTTAGTTTACACATACACAACTGAATAGAACTTACACATCTCCGATTTGTTAATATCTACATTTGAGTGAGGTGGATGGGGTGAGGTGGTATTAATAGGGTATTAAATTCATCAACACAAGGCAGAACACGAAACAATGGGTATTGAATGGAAGTGATTGTAGAAAGCCTATTGGTCCATATTTCTTGATGCTTCTATATTGGAGCGGAGTCTTGAGGTGGGTAGAATATAGTTGTGCATTAATTGGCTGTTGATTGCTGGTGTTGACTTCTTAATGTGTAGTGCCTCGCAAACGTCAAGCTGTCTGCTATCGCTGTATCTATCGATGATTTCTGTGTTGTTTACTAGGATTTCTCTGGCGATGGTTTGGTTGTTGGAAGAGATTATATGTTCCTTAATGGAGCCCTATTGCTTATGAATCGTTAAACGCCTAGAAAGAGATGTTGCTGTCATGCCTATATACTGGGTTTTTTGGAGCTTACAGTCCCCAAGAGGGCATTTGAAGGCATAGACGACGTTGGTCTCTTTTAAAGCGTTTTGCTTTGTGTCAGGAGAGTTTCTCATGAGTAGGCTGGCCGTTTTTCTGGTTTTATAGTAAATCGTCAGTTGTATCCTCTGATTTTTGTCTGTAGGGATAACGTTTCTATTAACAATATCTTTCAGGACCCTTTCCTCCGTTTTATGAGCTGTGGAAAAGAAGTTCCTGTAAAATAGTCTAATAGGGGGTATAGGCATACCAGAAAACATTCTGACATACCAGAAAATATTCTAAGGAAACTACTCCAAGCTTGTACTAAAGAGGCACCCTTCTTGAGCCCGGATGGGCACATGTATAAGCAAGCAGATGGGGTCGCCATGGGTTCTCCCCTAGGTGTCCTGTTTGCAAACTTCTACTTGGGTACCATCGAGCAAAAAGTCTTAGTCGACATGAACTTGAAACCGGCCATATACTGCAGGTATGTTGACGACATTTTTACACAGGTACCTGATGTCAGACATCTGCAGGAGCTGAAGGAGGCATTTGCGCAGAGTTCCGTGCTGCGTTTCACTTACGAGATGGAAAAGGATGGGAAGCTGCTCTTTCTAGATGTAACAGTCATGGAAAAGAGCAGAGGTTTCCACACTGCAGTCTACACTAAGGAAACGAACATAGCAATGTGCCTACATGCCAACAGCGACTGCCCAGACAGGTACAAGAGGAGTGTTGTTAACGCATATGTCGACCGTGCTCTCAGCCACAGCTCAGAATGGAAGCAAGTCGACGAAGAACTCTGTAGGGTAAGGCAGGTCCTAGTCAACAACGGCTTCTCCAATGGTTTCGTCGAAGACATCATAAGAAGGAAAGTGAAACGCCATGCAACCTCTGAAGAGACAACTAACACAACACCTATACCCCCTATTAGACTATTTTACAGGAATTTCTTTTCCACAGCTCATAAAACGGAGGAAAGGGTCCTGAAAGATATTGTTAATAGAAACGTTATCCCTACAGACAAAAATCAGAGGATACAACTGACGATTTACTATAAAACCAGAAAAACGGCCAGCCTACTCATGAGAAACTCTCCAGACACAAAACAGAACGCTTTAAAAGAGACTAACGTCGTCTATACCTTCAAATGCCCTCTTGGGGACTGTAAGCTCCAAAAAAACCAGTATATAGGCAAGACAACAACATCTCTTTCTAGGCGTTTAACGATGCATAAGCAACAGGGCTCCATTAAGGAACATATAATCTCTTCCCAGAACCAAACCATCGCCAGAGAAATCCTAGTAAACAACACAGAAATCATCGATAGACACAGCGATAGCAGACGGCTTGACGTTTGCGAGGCACTACACATTAAGAAGTCAACACCAGCAATCAACAGCCAATTAATGCACAACTATATTCTACCCACCTCAAGACTCCGCTCCAATATAGAAGCATCAAGAAATATGGACCAATAGGCTTTCTACAATCACTTCCATTCAATACCCATTGTTTCGTGTTCTGTCTTGTGTTGATGAATTTAATACCCTATTAATACCACCTCACCCCATCCACCTCACTCAAATGTAGATATAAACAAATCGGAGATGTGTAAGTTCTATTCAGTTGTGTATGTGTAAACTAAAGTCTTTGAAAATGTAATAAGTTTTACGAAACGCGCTCAAGTGTCGCGTCAGACTAGAAATAAAAATGAATTTTGGAGAATTGATTTTTGAATTACCACCAGCAGTGAAAAGAAATGTACGAAAGATAGAGAAAATTCGTGTTAGAATTATTAATCTTACTTTTTCGGTCATATTTAATAATATATATATATATATATATATATATATATATATATATATATATATATATATATATATATATATATATATATATATATATATATATATATATGCAATTGACGATCACAAAACACTGATCATTTTATGCGGAAAATCCACAGAGAAATATGAAATGAGGTGAACGTTTCGGCTTTGTTAAAGCCTTTGTCAACGACGGTTGACAAAGGGTTTAACAAAGCCGAAACGTTCACCTCATTTCATATTTCTCTGTGGATTTTCCGCATATATATATATATATATATATATATATATATGTCGTACCTAGTAGCCAGAACTCACTTCTCAGCCTACTATTCAAGGCCCGATTTGCCTAATAAGCCAAGTTTTCCTGAATTAATATATTTACTATAATTTTTTTCTTATGAAATGATAAAGCAACCCTTTTCTCTATGTATGAGGTCAATTTTTTTTTATTGGAGTTAAAATTAATGTAGATATATGACCGAACCTAACCAACCCTACCTAACCTAACCTAACCTATATTTATAGGTAAGGTTAGGTTAGGTAGCCAAAAAAAGCTAGGTTAGGTTAGGTTAGGTAGGTTAGGTAGACGAAAAAACATTAATTCATGAAAACTAGGCTTATTAGGCAAATCGGGCCTTGAATAGTAGGCTGAGAAGTGCGTTCTGGCTATTAGGTACGACATATATATATATATATGTATATATATATATATATATATATATATATATATATATATATATATATATATATATATATATATATATATATATATATATATATATATGTCGTACCTAGTAGCCAGAACGCACTTCTCAGCCTACTATGCAAGGCCCGATTTGCCTAATAAGCCAAGTTTTCATGAATTAATTGTTTTTCGACTACCTAACCTACCTAACCTAACCTAACCTAACCTAACGTTTTCGGCTACCTAACCTAACCTAACCTATAAAGATAGGTTAGGTAGGGTTGGTTAGGTTCGGTCATATATCTATGTTAATTTTAACTCCAATAAAAAAAAAATGACCTCATACATAATGAAATGGGTAGCTTTATCATTTCATAAGAAAAAAATTAGAGAAAATATATCAATTCAGGAAAACTTGGCTTATTAGGCAAATCGGGCCTTGCATAGTAGGCTGGGAAGTGCGTTCTGGCTACTAGGTACGACATATATATATATATATATATTTCGTATCTAGTAGCCAGAACGCACTTCTCTGCCTACTATGCAAGGCTCGATTTGCCTAATAGGGCGGGTGATTTTCGTTATTTTAAATAAATTGTTTCCAAATGGTTTATTTGAATTATTAATACAATATTAAATTAGAAACATAAAGTATTGACTGAATTATGTTAGTTTAGGTTAGGTTAAGATAGGTTAGGTTAGGTTAGGTAGGGTTGGTTAGGTTCGGTCATATTGCTATGTTAATTTTAACTCAAAATTAATAATAATTAGCTCATACATAATGAAATGAATAGCTTTATCATTTCATAAGAAAAAAATTGAGAAAAATATTGAAATTCTGGAAAACTTGGTTTATCATGCAAATCGGGTCTTGCATAGTAGGCCAAGAATTGCGTTCTGTGACATAACAAAGGGGGATATTAATAGGCTATTAAAAGTATCAACACGAGACAGAAAACGAAACAAAAGGTATAAATTGGATAAGTTTATATTTAGGACAAAGACCTGGGTAAATACTGGTTCGGTAACAAAGCTGAACTTTTTTTATGTTTAATATGAAATCTTAGCTAGAAAATGATCTGAGAAAATTGGAAACAGTATGGAAATACCTCATTAAGTAAAACGAGCTTGTTATGGATGACGTCATTGCACATTAGGCTTGACAGAAGGCAGCCTTTTAATACCTCTAGCTATAAGGGCTAGAAGGGAGCCCTTCAATCTCCCCTTTGTGGAAAATTATATATGATGGACGGGAGCAGACGATAAATGAATGAAAATATTAAGAGATTACGAGGTACTGACGAATAAAAATTGAAAAACCTATTCTGGCTAGAGGCGACCGTCGGGAAAAATATGAAAACACCCCTGTGACTATGACCGGCTTGGGGAAAAAGCAAAACGGCCGGTCATAGGGGCCAAGATTGACTGACGTCATTGACCATTTGAGATGTCTGTGAGTGGGTCACCGAGGTAACGAAAATTAACTGCGACGGAAGGCGGCCATTTAATCCCCTTGAGCGAAATGGTAGGGGCTCGGAGGGAGCCTTTCAATTCTACCCTTTTGTGAAATTTTATATGATTGCAGGGAACAGTTGATAAACAGTATGAAAAATGGAAACATACCCTATGCCATTGAACATACGTCGAAATTTTTTTGAAAACACCTCTATGACTATGGAACCTATAATTATGACCTGGGGAAAATAAAAACACCCCTGCCACTATGGCCGGCTATCGAAAAAAGGAAAACGGTCGGTCATAGGGGCCATTTCCACTACTGATGCTGGGGTGGCTTAAGAAACTAATGTGACCAAGGACGCTGGTGTGGGGGAGCAGGGAGAGAGGTAGGGGGGTGTTGGGGGGAAGGGGAGCTTGGGGTGGGAGCACTGGGGAGGGTCATGGGGTGTGGAAAAAGAGAGGGTCTGGGGTGCAGGAAGGGGGTAGGCAAGAAGGGCATTAGAGAGAAACATGGGGTGGGGAGCGGGGGGGGGTCATCGTTTGGGGAGTGTCTCTACTGGTTCGGAAGGTGCAGGTAATTGAGGTGGAGTGATCGTGGGGTGGGATAGTGGGAGGTTTCTGATATATTCTTCCCTGGGGATGCTAGCCTGCTGGTGAGGGGATTCCCACTCCCTTCTGAGTTTACTGGAGGTACTACACCAAGTTCTGTGGCTCCCCTGTTCCCATCCCTCCCCCTTGCGACTCTTTGCTTCTGCAGACCTCCTTCTCTATTCCCTTGTCATGTCCCTCTGCAGAAAGTACATCCTTGTATCACTCTAGTCACATAAGCTTGTTTTCGTTGCCTCGTTCATAAGCACTAACTTTAAAAGTCGTTTCCTTTCCTTCTTATAGGCGCCCAGCCTGAAAACCTTCTCTATGTTGCCATTAGCCCCTGCCATAACCAGGCCCTCCAAGATCGTTGGTGCCGTTGCTCGGTTCTTCCCTTTTCACTCATCCTGGTTGGATCCTTCCGGTTCCTGTTAATTGTGTGTTAACAGTACTGTGAGGACTCGTAGCTGAGGCTCGTGAGTGTTAACAGTACTGTGAGGACTCGTAGCTGAGGCTCGTGAGTGTGTTAACAGTACTGTGAGGACTCGTAGCTGAGGCTCGTGAGTGTGTTAACAGTACTGTGAGGACTCGTAGCTGAGGCTCGTGAGTGTTAACAGTACTGTGAGGACTCGTAACTGAGGCTCGTGAGTGTGTTAACAGTACTGCGAGGACTCGTAGCTGAGGCTCGTGAGTGTTAACAGTACTGTGAGGACTCGTAGCTGAGGCTCGTGAGTGTTAACAGTACTGTGAGGACTCGCAACTGAAGCTCGTGAGTGTGTTAACAGTACTGTGAGGACTCGCTACTGAAGCTCGTGAGTGTGTTAACAGTACTGTGAGGACTCGCAACTGAAGCTCGTGAGTGTGTTAACAGTACGGTGAGGACTCGCAACTGAGGCTCGTGAGTGTGTTAACAGTACTGTGAGGACTCGCAACTGAGCCTCGTGAGTGTGTTAACAGTACTGTGAGGACTCGCAACTGAGGCTCGTGAGTGTGTTAACAGTACTGTGAGGACTCGCTACTGAGGCTCGTGAGTGTGTTAACAGTACTGTGAGGACTCGTAACTGAGGCTCGTGAGTGTGTTAACAGTACTGTGAGGACTCGCAACTGAGGCTCGTGAGTGTGTTAACAGTACTGTGAGGACTCGCAACTGAGGCTCGTGAGTGTGTTAACAGTACTGTGAGGACTCGCTACTGAAGCTCGTGAGTGTGTTAACAGTACTGTGAGGACTCGCTACTGAAGCTCGTTAGTGTGTTAACAGTACTGTGAGGACTCGCTACTGAAGCTCGTTAGTGTGTTAACAGTACTGTGAGGACTCGCTACTGAAGCTCGTTAGTGTGTTAACAGTACTGTGAGGACTCGCAACTGAGGCTCGTGAGTGTGTTAACAGTACTGTGAGGACACGCAGCTCATATCCGTGGGTAATACCAGTCATTATTTACAAATGTCAGCTGCCGTGCTGGTGTCGCCTGACAGGTCAGCAAGCCTCACTTGGTGACAGTGAGTATATACGCTGTCATGACGTCACACCTCATACACACACACTATACACATCGCTTACATGGCAGCCAATCCCTGCTCTCGGCTCTAGCCAAGCTGGCCAATTGGACGCGTTCTCTGCCTCTGTATTGACCAATCAGCACGTAGGAACCGCCACTTGCATAAGTGGATGATGATCACTTCCACCACTCACATCGCTCGTTATATATGAGCGGTGAACGCCCTCACTCACAACACTCTCACCTCACTCTCCGTGAGGTAAGTGTCTCCCTCATTGTCTGTCTCTATCTCAACCGCATTGTGTTGCCAAGTTAAGGAATTTGAGTTCGTCTTGTGATACTGAATTACTTCCTTATGTTTTCCTTCATGCATTGAACAGTTTACAGCATTACTAAGGTAAGATAACACACACTAACAGAACAATGAACAGTTTACAGCATTACTAAGGTAAGATAACACACACTAACAGAACAATGAACAGTTTACAGCATTACTAAGGTAAGATAACACACACTAACAGAACAATGAACAGTTTACAGCATTACTAAGGTAAGATAACACACACTAACAGAACAATGAACAGTTTACAGCATTACTAAGGTAAGATAACACACACTAACAGAACAATGAACAGTTTACAGGATCACTAAGGTAAGATAACACACACTAACAGAACAATGAACAGGTTACAGGATCACTAAGGTAAGATAACACACAGTAACAGAACAATGAACAGTTTACAGGATCACTAAGGTAAGATAACACACACTAACAGAACAATGAACAGGTTACAGGATCACTAAGGTAAGATAACACACACTAACAGAACAATGAACAGTTTACAGCATTACTAAGGTAAGATAACACACACTAACAGAACAGGTTACAGCATTACTTAGGTAAGATAACACACAGTAACAGAACAGGTTACAGCATTACTAAGGTAAGATAACACACAGTAACAGAACAGGTTACAGCATTACTAAGGTAAGATAACACACACTAACAGAACAGGTTACAGCATTACTAAGGTAAGATAACACACACTAACAGAACAGGTTACCGCATTACTTAGGTAAGGTAACACACAGTAAAAGAACAATGAACAGTTTACAGCATTACTAAGGTAAGATAACACACACTAACAGAACAGGTTACCGCATTACTAAGGTAAGATAACACACACTAACAGAACAGGTTACAGCATTACTTAGGTAAGGTAACACACAGTAACAGAACAGGTTACAGCACTACTAAGGTAAGGTAACACACAGTAACAGAACAATGAACAGTTTACAGCATTACTAAGGTAAGGTAACACACACTAACAGAACAATGAACAGTTTACAGCATTACTAAGGTAAGATAACACACAGTAACAGAACAGGTTACCGCATTACTAAGGTAAGGTAACACACACTAACAGAACAGTTTACAGCATTACTAAGGTAAGATAACACACTAACAGAACAGTTTACAGCATTACTAAGGTAAGGTAACACACACTAACAGAACAGGTTACAGCATTACTAAGGTAAGGTAACACACAGTAACAGAACAGTTTACAGCATTACTAAGGTAAGATAACACACAGTAACAGAACAGGTTACAGCATTACTAAGGTAAGATAACACACAGTAACAGAACACTGAACAGTTTACAGCACTACAGACCGGAAGCCTTCACACACAGTAACAGAACACTGAACAGTTTACAGCACTACAGACCGGAAGCCTTCACACAGTAACAGAACACTGAACAGTTTACAGCACTACAGACCGGAAGCCTTCACACACAGTAACAGAACAATGAACAGTTTACAGCACTACAGACCGGAAGCCTCAAAACATACTATTCCGTAAACTATATTGATCACAAGTTAATCCATTATGGTTAAGCTCCAGTTACTGAATGTTTACAAGTGTTAATCATTCACCATATTTGCAATACTTTTACGAAAGGTCTGAATTGTAACACAAGCGTGAACACCTACACTGTCAACACCTGCACTGTCAACACCTGCACTGTCAACACCTACACTGTCAACACCTACACTGTCAACACCTACACTGTCAACACCTGCACTGTCAACACCTGCCTGTCAACACCTACACTGTCAACACCTACACTGTCAACACCTACACTGTCAACACCTGCACTGTCAACACCTACATTGTCAATAAATCACAGTGAATCTCACACAAGCATCAACACCTATACTGTGGGGAATTTTGAGACTGCAGTTGGATCAGTGACATTGGTCGCAGTGTCGTTGATTAGGCTACTGTTCACTGATTTGCCACTGAAGCCTCATGAACTCATCTTCAACTTTAAATGATATTAAGATCAATCTCTGTTGATTTGTGCTCAGCTGTATTTCTGGTATTTTTCACTTGAGTTTTATTATCAGCTGATTATTTATTATTTTCTACTAGCTGTACCCAGCCACGCGGTGCTGTGGCTCAGCAACACATGTTGCTGAGCCACAACAACCTTCCCCCTGTCTCCCAATTCTCCCCGCCATTCTCCCCCTCCCCCATCCCCTCATCCTCCCCAACCATTCTTCACTTCCCTGTCCCCTTGTACTACCAACCATTCACCCACTCCCCTATCCCTTCGTCCTCCCCACAATTCCCCCCCTTACCCGTCCCCTTGTTCACCCCACCATCCCCTCGTCCTCCCCCACCATCTCCCACTCCCCCGTCCCCTCGTTCTTCCTACCATTCCCCTCTCACCCGTCCCCTTGTCCTCCCCACTATCCCCCACTCCCCTGTCTCCTGTCCTCCCCACCATTCTCCATTCCCCTGTCTCTCGTCCCCACCATCCCCAACTCCCATGTCCCCTTGTCCTCCCCACCATTACCCCTTGCCCTATCCCCTCTTCCTCCCCATCATTCCCCACTCCCTCGTCCGATGCATTCCCAAAGGATCTGATGTTCTCATCAGAAAATTGGGAACATCAAATGATCTGATATTCCCATCACTAAAATATAAGAAAAACAGTTAAAAAACAAAATGAATTTTTTTTTTTTTAAATATACTATACTCACAAAATGAATGGTATGGTAAACAACACAGCTCAATTCCAATGCAATGTCACACAAAATAATTTAATCAAAATTAAAATAAATCAAAATCTATGTAAATTCAATTTATCTATGCAATCAGAAACATTGAAATGGAATCGTAACATATTTAGTATAGTGTATGTTGCTATTACGAGTAACAGATGGCGCTGTTTAAGAAAAGGTTTTTAGCTGTCTCAGGTATGGCGTCTATAGAGAAGGTATATAAAAACACTCATGTATTCGAATTGAACATTGTTCTAAAATTTTATAAGCAATCGGTGAAGAACTTTAGGAGATTGCAGCGTGTTGCTCTTTTTTATTTATTTATTTATTTATATACAAGAAGGTACATAGGGGGTTAATAGAGAATACAGAAATTAAGTTGAATTTACATTCTTGTACAGCCACTAGCACGCATAGCGTTTCGGGCAAAACAGATGCCCGATGCTTATGTCCAACAGATGGCGCTGTTTTTCAAAAAGGCATGGTTTTTCCCCTGTCACACGTGAGGCATGTATATAATAGGTATATAAAAACACGCGCCTACTCAAATGCAATGTTGTGTTAAAATTGGAAAGCAATCGGTAAAGAGGTTTTGAAGTTTTCCTTCACATGAAAAACACAGATTTTCTAAAAAGCATGTTTTCTCCTGTCACAGATGTGACATATGTATAGTATGTACATAAAACTTTGCTCAGATGCGAATGGAATGTTGTGTGAAAATTTCAAAGCCATCGGTGAAGAACTTTCAAAGATTAGCGATTTTGAACAAATGAACATTTCCATTTTTATTTATATAGATAACTTGTGTTGCTCTTACATGCAACAGATGGCACTGTTTCTTAAAAAAAAAAAATCTTACCTGTCACAAGTGTGGCATCTATACTTATACTTACGAAATGAACGGTATGGTAAACAACACAGCTCAATTCCAACGCAATGCACACAAAAAATAATGAAATCAAAATATTAAATTGAATATATAAATGATTTGAGTGATAATCAGGTGTCACCATAGGATTTCCCAAAAGCTAGCTCTTCATTATTGCTCTTGGATGGATAGCAACACTTCTTATCACTCAAAGATGAAATAATTACATATAAATGGTTATAATATAGTAATATTAGATAATTATATGTGCATCACAACTTGTGATACAATTAATCCCACCCTATTTAGGGTCTGCACAATAGTTTAAATGTTGTTAGGCTGGAAAATTTTAGTTCAGCAAGTAATATTATCCCACCCTGACACTGTTCTGCACAAGTAATTGGATTGTACTAGTCTGGACAATATTTAGTTCAAAACCAGCCCAATATTGTCCAATCCAGCATAAATGTTTACACAAGTAAATAAAAAATAATGTGCAGTAAATAGAATGTTGCAATATTATATATATATATTTTTATATATTAAGTGACTCTTAAATTGAGAAATGTATGTATAATTTGTATTGGGAACCACTCATTAACTCTGGTATTCAATTAGAATTTATTAATATGTTAATGACCCTAACACTAAATAGATCCACACAATTATTGGATAAAGTTATGTGAAAGTACAATCACAATTTGGTTAGATTTAATTTGTGTGTCAACTCCATGGTATTAAGGTTTGGAACAATAATTTTATAATGTTCAGTAACACTACTGCATTCACCGATGTTGAGAATTAATGAGGAAGGTTACTGGTTAGCAGTCTGGTTCTACTGCTGATTATTTATTCAATTATTTATTGGCACTATTTCTTATTTGTTTAGATAATAATCATGATTCTGGTTCAAATAACCAAAAGATTTGGGAGATTCAAACCGGTCCTCTGCTATCCGGTTCGAAGGACCAAAACATGTTGTGAATTCTGACCATTGGGATTTTATTTAATTTATTTAATTATTATTTAATTTATTTATTTAAAGATTTTTTATTTATGATGTATAATTAATTTATTTGTTACTTTTTTTGATAGCTTAGTGAACTGTATGTTTTACTGAGCAGACTGTATGAATTTAAATTCTCCCACAAATCATATCCCAACACAACTGTGAGGGTTAATTAATTATAATACCCTATAAATTGAGAATTTATCGATTAATAGGAAAAATTATACTAAGTGTTAGTGAATTTATCTACTGGGGTTAGTTTAATAATTGAGAGTCTTTTCTGATTAGAATACATCAGTCTGGATATTAGAGGGACACATGGGCAGTCTGCCAGGTATAGGCCTCATGGATATGGCATCTCTTCTCACATGAAGCAACCGGTTGATGTCGCTTGGTTCCCTGATGACAACAGAAGATCTGCCGGAAGAATACAATGTAACAACTGCAAATATACTTCCTATCACAGATGTGGCACGTTAAATATGATTAATTGAGTGATTGTGAGAAGCTCACCCTGTTTTAGGGAGCCGCCCGCCTAATCACCAGTTGGCAATTATATAATATCATAGGGCCTTGTAATAAAATGTGAATTATTTTGACCAACCGGATACGAGGTTCTCTCGTTATTTAGAGGTTGAGGCAGCTGAAAAACATCTAGATGGCTCGAGTTCACAAATAAAAACGTAGCTGCTTCTGTTGCGTCCTCACGAGAGATCATCTGGTTACACAATGCTGCCGCCTCCTCCTTCCCGGCTGGTGACACCACCAGAACCGGTTCAATTTCTATCTATTTATTTGTGGTAAGAGGTAGGGAGGAGTTTATTTTATTGAATGTTTTATTTGATCTACAGGGAACAATTTTCATTATTAATTTTAACACTGGACTGGGAATTTTATTGATTGTTGATATTTTATTAATATATTTTGTGGTGACATGGCAACGTATATCCCATTTTTAAGGGAAAATTCCATTATAATCTCGCTTTCTTTGAACGAGTTATTAAATTAATTTGTGTTAGTATTGGTAATCGGTTAATACAAGAACAGCATTGCAATTATCTGCATATTGTAACTATATTAAAGGAGGTCATTGTTTTTCCCGACAACACTGTCAACACCTACACTGTCAAAAAGCCACAGTGTAACTCACTCAAGCATCAACACCTACACTGTCAACACCTATACTGTCAACAACCACAGTGTAACCTACACAACCGTCAACACCTGCACTGTGAACACCTATGCTGTCAACACCTACACTGGTAACACCTACACTGTCAACACCTATACTGTCAACAAGCCACAGTGTAACCCACACAACCCTCAACACCTGCACTGTGAACACCTTTGCTGTCAACACCTACACTGTCAACACCTACACTGTCAACACCTACACTGTCAACACCTACACTGTCAACACCTACACTGTCAACACCTACACTGTCAACACCTACACTGTTAACACCTACACTGTCAACACCTACACTGTCAACAGCCACAGTGTAACACACGCATTAGAGCAAAGAGAGGTTCCAGATATAAGAGAGGGAATAGTTAACCAGGAACCACTTGAAGAGTTTTGGATTACCAGTGGTGATGTAAGGAAGCTATTACTAGAGTTGGATGTGACAAAGGCTATAGGTCCAGATAGAATCTCCCCTTAGATACTAAAGAAAGGAGCAGAATCACTGTGCCAACCACTCTCCATAGTGGTGTATAAATTACTGGTAACAGGGGAACAACCAAAAATTTGGAAGACGGCTATTGTAGTCGGGATATACAAGAAGGGGGAATAGACAGGAGGCACTGAACTACAGGCCAGTGTCCCTAACTTGCATACCATGCAAGCTGATGGATAAGATTGTGCAAAAAAAGGTAGTAGACCACCTGGAGCAAAAGAACTTTGTGACACAACATCAACATGGGTTCAGAAATGGCAAGTAATGCCTCACAGGATTAATTGAATTCTACGACCAGGCAACAAAAATAAGGCAAGAAAGAGAAGGGTGGGCAGATTGCATATTTTCGGATTGCCAGAAAGCCATTGACACAGTACCACACAAGAGGCTAGCGAAAAAGCTGGAGATGCAGGCTGGAGTGAAAGGGAAGGTACTCCATTGGATAATAGAGTACCTAAGCAACAGAAGACAACGAGTCATTGGGAGGGGTGAGGTCTCAGATTGGCTAGACGTCACAAGTGGAGTCCCGCAGGGGTCAGTCCTTGGACTATACTGTTTCTGATATATGTAAATGTTCTCCCAGAGTGTGTGGACTCGTTTCTCTCAATGTTTGCTGATGATGCAAAAATTATGAAAGAGGATTGAAACTGAGGATGATAGTAGGAGGCTACAAGATGACCTAGACAGACTAAATGAATGGTCCAACAAATGGCTGCTAAAGTTCAACCTGAGTAAATGCAAAGTAATGAAATATGGCAGTGGAAACAGGAGGCCAGACACAGAATACAGATTAGGAGATGAAGTACTTCATGAAACGGACAGAGAGAAAGATCTAAGGGTTGATATCACACCAAACCTGTCTCCTGAATCCCACATAAAAAAGAATTACGTCTATGGCATATGCAAGGCTGGCTAACATCAGAACAGCCTTCAGGAACCTGTGTAAGAAATCATTCAGAATCTTGTATACCACGTATGTAAGACCAATCCTGGAGTATGTGGCCCCAGCATGGAGCCCGTACCTTGTGAAGCACAAGACGAGCTGGAAAAAGTTCTGAGGTATGCCACTAGACTAGTACCAGAACAAAGAGGCATGAGTTACGAGTAAAGGCTGCGGGAAATGCACCTTACGACACTGAAACACAGGAGAGTAAGGGGAGACATGATCACTACCTACAAAATCCTTAGAGGAGTTGACAGGGTAGACAAGGATAAACTATTCAACACTGGTGGTACACGAACAAGAGGAAACAGGTGGAAACTGAATACCCAAATGAGCCACAGGGACGTAAGAAAGAACTTTTTCAGTGTCAGAGAAGTTAAAAGTTGGAATGCATTAGACAGTGATGTGGTGGAGGCTGACTCCATACACAGTTTTAAGTGTAGATATGATAGAGCCCAGTAGGCTCAGGAATCTGTACACCAGTTGAGAGGCAGGACCAAAGAGCTAAAGCTCAACCCTGTGAACACAAATAGGTGAGTACACACACACACACACACAAACAGGGCCTGGTGGATAGCGCGCAAGACTCGTAATTATGTGGTGCGGGTTCGATTCCCGCACCAGGCAGAAACCAATGGGCAAAGTTTCTTTCACCCTGAATGCCCCTGTTACCTAGCAGTAAATAGGTACCTGGGAGTTAGTCAGCTGTCACGGGCTGCTTCCTGGGGTGTGTGTGTATGTGGTGAGGGAAAAAAAGTAATTAGTAAACAGATGATTGACTCAACAGTTGAGAGGCGGGTTGAAAGAGCAAAGCTACACCCCCCGCAAACTCAACTAGGTGAATACAAAGAGCCAGAGCTGAAACCCTGCAAGCACAAGTAGGGGATTACACACACACAGTGAGTGTGTGGGAAACCCTCCAAAGGAAATGCCTCTGTCCCTGAAACATTTGCAGAAATACTGAAAAAGATCTTAGAAGCAATGGCCACAATGAGGGAGGTAGCCATGCAAGCAGCTACCTCACAGGAAGCAGCAAGGTGCACCAGTCAGCTGCCAGAAAGAAAAAGATCAGTGGAGGCTGAGGGCATCAAAGAACAGGATGGCTCCAATAGGCAAGAATGGAATAGTAAGAACAGAGCGACACTGAATTGAATACTAAAAGAGTTAAAGATTGAAGGGGGCAAAAAAAAACATTCAGCATGTTTTCAGGTTGGGCTGGTACAACAAAGGCAGAGACCGCCTGATAAAGATTGTGTTTGCAAATGAGACCACGAAGGAGGATGTTCTAAAAAGGAAGGGCCATCTGCAACATGTGGAAGAATACAAAAAAGTACTCCTCTGAAAGGACAGGACAAAAGAAGAAAGAGCCATGGTGGCAGACGAAAAGAAGAAGTGCAAGGTGAGAGGAGAAAACCAGGAAATCACAGACCCAACACAACATTCTCAGAGGCTAGAGAGGAACCCACAACCAGCATCCGAGCAACACCAGAGGGGATGGCAACACTACCACCCCCCCTCTGCTTAGAAACCCTCCCTACCCCTTACCCTCCCTGCGCCCACTCAAATGCTCAATCAACCCTCCCTCCCTCCCTCCCTCCCTCCCTCCCTCCCCCCCTCACCCCATGCCGACCCTGTCACCCCTGCCTCATACCCACCATGTCCCCCCTCCCTCTTTTCCCTTTCCCCCCTGTCCTCCCTTCCACTTCTTCCCATACACTTCCTATCCTCCCTCCCCTCTCACCCCATATCCTCCATGTCCCCCCTCCATCCTTACCCAATACCCTCCCTGTCCCCCCTTTCCCTTGACCCCCCATCCCTCACCCAAGTATCCTATGAGACCCTGTTAACCACCTCTCAAATCCTCACACCTAGGGAAGAGCTTCCTCCATCAGCAGAATGCTCACCAAAATGGGGACAAGAGCATGAACACAAGAAAGTGAGCTTCAAGGCAATGTACAGTAATATAGATTGGATTACTAATAAAACAAGTGAACTTGGGCAATGGGCTCTAGAAGAAAACCCAGACATAATAGCACTCACAGAAACAAAGTTAATAAAAACCATAACAAATGCAGTGTTTCCACCAGACTACTATGTAGTGAGGAAAGAGAGAGAAGGAAGAGGAGGAGGTGGTGTAGCTCTGCTGATAAGAATAAACTGGAGTTTTCAAGAGATGGTTATTCAGATCTGTGAGGATTTCAGTGACTACATACCAAGTACCATAGCAATTGGAGGACAACACATTATAGTAGGAGTCATATATAACCCCCAACCAAACAACAAAAGAACCAGACAGGAATATGGTAGAAACAACATGACCACCATTAATATAATAGAGAGAGCAGCTTTTGTCGCTAGCAGGAACAGATCTGGACTACTAATCATGGAAGACTTCAACCAGGGAAAGATAAACTGGGAGACCAGAGACCCACATGGAGGACCAGACACATTGATAACAAAGCTGCTGGACGTAGCAAAAACAAACTTTCTAAGCTAATACAACACGGTACCGACAAGAATGAGAGGAGAGGATGCATTAGCTATTCTTGATCTGATATTTACTCTAAATGAGTCAGATATATGGGAAGTCAAGTTGGAGGCCTCCCTTGGGAATGAGTGATCACAGTGCATTGATATTTTAGTACCTAGTAGAGCTAGGATTTATCTCCCCCCAAAAAAGAACCAAGAAACAAAGGGCTGGCGTACCGAAAGGGAAATTTTGATTAGACAAGAATATTCCTAAGGGATATACCATGGGACACAGAACTCAGAACTAAGTCCGTACAAGACATGATGGACTATGCCACCCAAAAGTGTCAGGAGGCAGTATACAGGTTTATCTCGGCCCGAAAGGAAAAACCCGATAAGTAAAAGAAGAATCCGTGGTTTAATAGGGCATGAATGGAAGCAAAAGAACTGAACAAAAGGGCATGGAGGAACTTCCAGAATAACAGGACACCAGAAAGCAAAGAGAGATACCAGAGAACCAGGAACGAGTATGTTAGTGTGAGAAGAGCAGCTGAGAAAAAGTATGAAAATGATATAGCTAATAAAGCCAAGACCAACCCAAAGCTACTTCACAGTCACATCAGGAGGAAAACAACAGTGAAGGAACAGGTGATGAAACTTAGAACGGGTGAGGACAGGTACACAGAGAATGACAAAGAGATGTGTGAAGAGCTGAACAAGTGGTTCCAAGAGGTCTTCGCAAAAGAACAAGGTGAGGTCAATGCGCTAGGAGAGGTGACACTGAACCAGGCGGCCTTTGAAGGGTTCGAAATTACAAGAGTTGAGGTCAAGAAACACCTGTTGCATCTGGACATAAGAAAGGCTGTTGGCCCAGACGGGATCTCGTCATGGGTACTGAAAGAGTGTGCAGAAGCACTTTGCTTGCCACTCTTTATAGTGTATAATAGGTCACTGGAGACGAGAGACCTACCAGAAATATGGAAGATGGCTAATGTAGTCCAAATATACATAAAATGTGACGGACAAGAGGCACTGAACCACAGGCTAGTGCCCGTAATTTGTATACCTTGCAAGGTGATAGAAAAGGTCGTGAGAAAAAACCTGGTAACACATCTGGAGAGAAGGGACTTCGTGACACCCCATCAACTTGGGTTCAGGGAAGGTAAATCTTGCCTTACAGGCTTAATACCTGAAATGCAAGATTTACCTTCCCTGACTTCGAGAAGGAACTTCGTAACACATTACCAACGTGGGTTCAGGGATGGCCAATCTTGCCTCAGAGGTTTAATGGAATTCTACGATCAGGTAACAAAGATTAAGCAAGAAAGAGAAGGATGGGCAAACTACATTTTCTTGAACTGTCGGGAACCCTTTGACACAGTACCCCATAAGAGACTAATGCATAAGCTGGAGAAACAGGCAGGAGTAACTGGTAGGGTGCTCCAGTGGGTAAGGGAGTATCTAAGCAATAGGAAGCAGAGAGTTACAGTGAGAAGTGAGATCACAGATTTGCGTGAAGTCACCAGTGGGGGTCTCACAGGGCTCTGTACTCGGACCTATCCTATATCTGATATACGCAAATGATCTCCCAGCTGGTATAGACCCATTCCTCTCAATGTTTGCTGACGACGCTATAATTATGAGAAGGTTTAGGACAGAGCAGGACAGCTTGAGGCTTCAAGAAGACCTGGACAAGCTGAAGGATTGGTCGAACAATTGGTTGTTAGAGTTTAACCCGAGCAAATGCAATGTAATGAAGATAGGTGAAGGGAGAAGGAGACCAGATACAAGGTATCATTTGGGAGATGAAATATTTCAAGAGTCAAAGAGAGAGAAAGACCAGGGGGTTGATATCATGCCAGACCTGTCCCCTGAAGCTCTTATCAAGAGGATAACATCAGCGGCATATGGCAGGTTGGCTAACATAAGAACGGCCTTTAGAAACTTGTGTAAGGAATCATTCAGAACTTTGTATACCACATATGTCAGACCAATCCAGAAGTATGCGACTCCAGCATGGAGTCCATATCTAGTCAAGCATAGGACTGAGCTGGAAAAGGTTCAAAGGTTTGCCACCAAATTAGTACCCAAACTGAGGAGTATGAGCTACGAGGAGAGACTACGGGAATTAAACCACCATTGAAAGAACAGGTAGTGAAACTTAGAACAGGCGAGGACAGGTATACAGAGAATAACAAAGAGGTGTGTGAAGAACTCAACAAGAGGTTCCAGGAGGTCTTCACAATAAAACAAGGTGAGGTCACTGTGCTAGGAGAAAGGGAAGTAAACCAGGCGGCCTTGGAAAGGTTCGAAATTATGAGAGAGGAGGTCAAGAGATACCTGGTGGATCTGGATGTTAGAAAGGCTGTTGGTCCAGACGGGATCTCGCCATGGGTACTGAAAGAGTGTGCAGAGGCACTTTGCTTGCCACTCTCCATAGTGCATAGTAGGTCACTGGAGACGGGAGACCTACCAGAAATATGGAAGACGGCGAATGTGGTCCCAATATACTAAAAGGGCGACAGGCAAGAGGCACTGAACTACAGGCCAGTGTCATTGACTTGTATACCGTGCAAGGTGATGGAGAAGATCGTGAGAAAAAAACCAGGTAACACATCTGGAGAGAAGGGACTTCGTGACAAATCGCCAACATGGGTTCAGGGAGGGTAAAACTTGCCTGACTGGCTTAATAGAATTCTACGACCAAGTGACAAAGATTAAGCAAGAAAGAGAAGGCTGGCCGGACTGCATTTTCTTGGATTGATGGAAAGCCTTTGACACAGTACCGCATAAGAAGCTGGTACATAAGCTGGAGAGACGGGCAGGTGTAGCTGGTAAGGTGCTCCGGTGGATAAGGGAGTACCTAAGCAATAGGAAGCAGAGAGTTACGGTGAAGGGTGAGACCTCAGATTGGCGTGAAATCACAAGTGGAGTCCCACAGGGCTCTGTTCTCGGTCCTATCTTGTTTCTGATATATGTAAATGATCTCCCGGAAGGTATAGATTCATTTCTCTCAATGTTTGCAGACGATGCCAAAATTATGAGAAGGATTAAGACAGAAGAGGACTGTTTGAGGCTTCAAGAAGACCTAGACAAGCTGAAGGAATGGTCGAACAAATGGTTGTTAGAGTTTAACCCAAGCAAATGTAAAGTAATGAAGATTGATGTAGGGAGCAGGAGGCCAGATACAAGGCATCATCTGGGAGATGAAATTCTTCAAGAGTCAGAGAAGAAAACGATTTTGGGGTTTATATCACGCCAGACCTGTCTCCTGCAGCCCATATCAAGAGGATAACATCAGCGGCATATGGCAGGTTGGCTAACATAAGAACGGCCTTCAGAAACTTGTGTAAGGAATCATTCATTACTTTGTATTCCAAATATGTCAGACCAATCCAGGAGTATGCGACTCCAGCATGGAGTCCATATCTAGTCACGGATAAGACTAAACTGGAAAAGGTTCAAAGGTTTGCCACCAGACTAGTACCCGAGCTGAGAGGTATGAGCTACGAGGAGAGACTACGGGAATTAAACCTCACTTCGCTGGAAGACAGAAGAGTTAGGGGGGGACATGATCACCACATTTAAGATTCTCAAGGGAATTGATAGGGTAGATAAAGACAGGCTATTTAACACAAGGGGCACATGCACTAGGGGACACCGGTGGAAACTGAGTGCCCAAATGAGCCTCAGAGATATTGGAAAGAATTTTTTTAGTGTCAGCATAGTTGACAAATGGAATGCATTAGGAAGTGATGTGGTGGAGGCTGACTCCATACACAGTTTCAAGTGTAGATATGCTAGAGCCCAATAGGCTCAGGAACCTGTACACCAGTTGATTGATAGTTGAGAGGCGGGAACAAAGGGCCGGAGCTCAACCCCCGCAAGCACAAATAGGTGAGTACACACACACGGATGCAATCTTTCCATAGGGGTACCAGGTGATAAGAAAAGAAAGGGCACAGAGACAGGGAGGAGGAGTGGCACTCCTAATAAAGCGGAAATGGAAGTTTGAAGACCTGGATAATCGGAGTAGCCAATGAAAGCACGAGCTCCATACATGGAACTCTGACAGATGGGAAGAAGATTGTGATCTTGTCACTCTACAATCCCCCACCAAACAGTAGAAGGCCCAGGCAGAAGTATGAGGACAGCAACGAGGCATGTATAGATGAACTGCAGAGGGCAGCAATAATAGCACATAGAATAAGAGCGAAGCTGCTGGTCATTGGAGACATAAATCACGGAGAGATAAATTGGGAAACAAGGAATCCCCATGGAGGTGAGGAAACATTTGGAACGAAGTTAGTAGACGTTATTGACGGGAATTTCCTAACAAAACATGTGAAAAGAAGACACAAGGGAAAGAGGAGGGGATACGTCGAGCCTATTAGACCTGATTTTCACCCAGAATGTAGAAGACATCGAGAATTTGGAACATGAAATACCACTAGGACCCAGTGACCATTGTGTCCTAGCCTTTGACTACATGATATAACCCAAAATTGTGACCAAAGGACAAGAGGTCCGGGAAAGGAGAGTTGATTACAGGAAAGGGAACTACAGAAAGATAAGGGACTACCTGGGAGAAGTGCAGTGGGAGGAAGAAATTAGAGAAAAAACAGTGCAAGATATGATGAACCAAGTCATATGGAAATGCAAGGAGGCTGAAGAGAGATTTATTCCAACAGAAAAGGAAAAAGCAGGAGGGAATATAATAACCCATGGTTTAATAGACAGTGTCAGGAAGCAAAGGTGAGAAGAAGGAGGGAGTGGAGGAAGTACAGAAGACAAAGGACAGAGGACAACAGGATTAGATGTAACAGAGCTAGGAACGATTACATTAACATAAAATGAGTATTGGAAAGAAATTATGAGAATGATATTGCAATCAAAGCGAAAAAGCAACCTAAATTACTACATAGCCATAAAAGAAGAAAGATGTCGGTAAATGACCAAGTGACAAGACTGAGGAAAACAGAGGGACATATACAGAAAGTGACAAGGAAATCTGCGAGGTACTGAATGCAAGTTTCCATGGAGTGTTCACAACCGAGCCTGAGTGGCTCCCATTGTTAGAAGAGATTACCCTAGATGAAAGACTATCAGATATAGAGGTGACAGCAGAGGAGGTAATGAAACAGTTGACAACACTGGATACAACTAAAGCAGTTGGACCAGACAAAGTACCACCGTGGATAATAAAAGAGGCAGCGCAGGCCCTCAGCGTGCCTCTGGCAATGATCTTTAATGAGTCACTTATGTCGGGAGAATTGTCCAGTTGCTGGAAGGAGGCAAATGTCGTACCGATTTTCAAGAAAGGAGATAGGAAGAAGGCACTTAACTACAGACCCGTATCATTGACAAGCATCCCCTGCAAAATACGTGAAAGAATAATTAGGCTAAGACTTGTTGAGCACCTGGAGAGCATTGGGTTTGTAAACAAAGACCAACATGGGTTCTGGACAGGGAAATCATGCCTAACAAACCTTTTGGAATTCTATGATAAAATAACAGGACAGAAGGCTGGGCAGACTGCATATTTCTTGACTGCCAAAACGCCTTTGATACATTACCGCACATGAGACTGCTATTCAAACTTGAGAGGCAGACAGGAGTAAGCGGAAAGGCCCTAGCATGGGTAAGGAACTACCTAACAGGAAGGAGCCAGAGAGTAATGGTAAGGGGCGAGAAGTTGGACTGGTGAACAGTAACGAGTGGAGTACCTCAAGGATCGGTGCTGAGACCAATTCTATTTCTAATTTACGTAAATGATATGTTTACAGGAATGGAATCCTACATGTCAATGTTCGCGGATGACGCAAAATTAAAGAGAAGGGTTGTGACAGATGAGGATTGTAGGATCCTCCAAGAGGACCTGGACAGGTTGCAGAGATGGTCAGAGAAATGGCTACTGGAGTTAAACACGAGTAAATGTAGAGTTATGGAAATGGGATTAGGTGATAGGAGATCAAAGGGATAGTACACAATGAATGGGAACTGCCTACCTGTAACGATTCGAGAAAGAGATCTGAGAGTGGATGTAACACCTAATCTAACTCCTGAGGCATATATAAATAGGATAACAACAGCAGCGTATTGTACACTGGCAAAAGTTAGAACAGCATTCAGAAACCTAAGTGAGGAGGCTTCAAGGTGCTTTACACTGCCTCCGTAAAACTATTCTTAGAGTATGCCATGCCATCATGGAGTCCCCACCTGAAGAAACACATAAGGAAACTGGAGAAGGTTCAGAAATTTGTGACGAGGCTTGTCCCAGAGTTACGAGGGATGGGATATGAAGAGCACCTGAAGGAACTGAACCTTACGACACTAGAAAAAAGATGGGAGAGGGGGGATATGATAGGAACGTATAAAACACTCAGGGGAATTGACAAAGTGGAAATAGATGACATGTTCACATGTAACAGAAACAGAACGAGGGGACATGGGTGGAAGCTGGAAACTCAGATGAGTCTCAGAGATGTTAGGAAGTATTCATATAGCGTGAGAGTAGTGGAAAAATGGAATGCACTTAAGGAACAGGTTGTGGAAGTAAACTCTATTTATAATTTTAAAACTAGATATGATAGGGAAATGGAACAGGAGTCATTGCTGTAAACAACTGATGCCTAAAATGGCGGGATCCAAGCGTCGATGCTCGATCCTGCAAACACAAATAGGTAATTACACACACACACACACACACACACACACACACACACACACACACACACACACACACACACACACACACACACACACACACACACACACACAAGAGTGAAGAAGGATTAAGACAGAGGAGGACTGATTGAGGCTTCAAAAAGACCTAGACAACCTGGTTGATACCTGTTTGATGGGGTTCTGGGCTTTCTTCTACTCCCCAAGCTCGGCCCGATGCCAGGCTTGACTTGTGAGAGTTTGGTCCACCAGGCTGTTGCTTGGAGCGGCCCTCAGGCCCACATACCCACCACAGCCCGGTTGGTCCGGCACTCCTTGGAGGAATAAATCTAGTTTCCTCTTGAAGATGTCCACGGTTGTTCCGGCAATATTTCTTATGCTTGCTGGGAGGACGTTGAACAACCGCGGACCTCTGATGTTTATACAGTGTTCTCTGATTGTGCCTATGGCACCTCTGCTCTTCACTGGTTCTATTCTGCATTTTCTTCCATATCGTTCACTCCAGTACGTTGTTATTTTACTGTGTAGATTTGGTACTTGGCCCTCCAATATCTTCCAGGTGTATATTATTTGATATCTCTCTCGTCTTCTTTCTAGTGAGTACATTTGGAGGGCTTTGAGACGATCCCAATAATGACAAACTGAAGGAATGATCAAACAAATAGTTGTTAGAGTTTAACCCAAGCAAATGTAATGTAATGAAGATAGATGTAGGGAGCAGGAGACCAGATACAAGGTATCATTTGGGACATGAAATACTTCAAGAATCAGAAAGAGAGAGAGAGAAAGACCTGGGGGTTGATATCACGCCAGACCTGTCTCCTGCAGCCCATATCAAGAGGATAACATCAGCGGCATATGGCAGGTTGGCTAACATAAGAACGGCCTTCAGAAACTTGTGTAAGGAATCTTTCAGAACTTTGTATACCACATATGTCAGACCCAATCCTGGAGTATGAGGTTCCAGCATGGAGTCCATATCTAGTCAAGTATAAGACTAAACTGGAAAAGATTCAAAGGTTTGCCAGCAGACTAGTACCCGAGCTGAGAGGTATGAGCTACGAGGAGAGACTAGGGGAATTAAACCTCACATCACTGGGAGACAGAAGAGTTAGAGGGGACATGATCGCCACATACAAGATTCTCAGAGGAATTGATAGGGTAGATAAAAACAGACTATTAACACAAGGAGCAAAAGCACTAGGGGACACAGGTGGAAATTGAGTACCCAAATGAGCCATAGAGGCGTTATAAAGATTTTTCAGTGTTAGAGTAGTAGACAAATGAAATGCATTAGGAAGGGATGTGGTGGAGGCTGACTCCATACACAGCTTCAAGTGTAGATATGATAGAGCCCAGTAGGCTCAGGAACCTGTACATTAGGTGATTGACAGTTGAGAGGTGGGACCAAAGAGCCAGAGTTCAACCCCTGCAAGCACTAATAGGTGAGTACAAATAGGTGAGTACACACAGACACACACACACCTCGCTCCACCACTGCAGCTCTTCCTACTCACTTGTGTGCCTCTATTGTGAGGAATAAGACCATTAATATGTACTACCAATTACGTGAACCATTAGAGCGGCATGAGCGGACCATGAGGACCTCATCGCTGATGATGCTGGTCTCCGTTATCATCCACACCATCACCGGCGGTGTGTGGTGCCAGGCACTCATCACCGGAACACTTGGGCAGCCTCGTGGTGAGTACTGTGTCCGCCTCCTGCCTCTTGCTCTGCTTCATCACTTCATCTGCGTATTATATGTAGGATATATCCTAACTTCAGGTTCTATCCTACAGTAGCCTGTGTACAGCTCAGCACTTATCCTGCAGGCTGACTCTAGCAGGTGTAATGTGTCACAGGTGTAATATTACTGGTGTACTGTGACTCTACAGGTGTTCTGGGAGTTGTGCACTCTACTGTGATTATACTGGGAGCCTACTGTAATGTAGCCTGTGTACAGCTTTATCCTGCTTTGTCACTGTACTTCAGCACTCTACTGTGATTATGTCCTACATCAGGCTGACTCTAGCAGGTGTAATGTTACTGGGTGTACTGGGAGCTGTGACTCTAGCAGGTGTAATGTTACTGGTGTACTGGGTGCTGTGACTCTAGCAGGTGTAATGTTACTGGGTGTACTGGGAGCTGTGACTCTAGCAGGTGTAATGTTACTGGGTGTACTGGGAGCTGTGACTCTAGCAGGTGTAATGTTACTGGTGTACTGGGTGCTGTGACTCTAGCAGGTGTAATGTTATTGGGTGTACTGGGAGCTGTGACTCTAGCAGGTGTAATGTTACTGGGTGTACTGGGTGCTGTGACTCTAGCAGGTGTAATGTTACTGGGTGTACTGGGAGCTGTGACTCTAGCAGGTGTAATGTTACTGGGTGTACTGGGTGCTGTGACTCTAGCAGGTGTAATGTTACTGGGTGTACTGGGAGCTGTGACTCTAGCAGGTGTAATGTTACTGGTGTACTGGGTGCTGTGACTCTAGCAGGTGTAATGTTACTGGTGTACTTGGAGTTGTGACTCTAGCAGGTGTAATGTTACTGGTGTACTGGGAGTTGTGACTCTAGCAGGTGTAATGTTACTGGGTGTACTGGGAGCTGTGACTCTAGCAGGTGTAATGTTACTGGGTGTACTGGGTGCTGTGACTCTAGCAGGTGTAATGTTACTGGGTGTACTGGGTGCTGTGACTCTAGCAGGTGTAATGTTACTGGGTGTACTGGGAGCTGTGACTCTAGCAGGTGTAATGTTACTGGGTGTACTGGGAACTGTGACTCTAGCAGGTGTAATGTTACTGGGTGTACTGGGAGTTGTGACTCTAGCAGGTGTAATATTACTGGGTGTACTGGGAGCTGTGACTCTAGCAGGTGTAATGTTACTGGGTGTACTGGGAGCTGTGACTTTAGCAGGTGTAATGTTACTGGGTGTACTGGACCATGTGCACCCTCTCTTCCACCGTTTGAAACTGTCGTCTCCTTTGGATCTAACAAATTATTTGCCGTTTCTCCCAAGCCATTTTCCTGTTTGCCACTCTATCTATTCTGCCCTGTGACTTTCTAAAGGGCTTTGTGGCTTTCTATAGGGCTCTGTGCCTTTCTAAAGGGCCCTGTGCCTTTCTAAAGGGCCCTGTGCCCTTCTAAAGGGCTCTGTGCCTTTCTAAAGGGCTCTGTGCCTTTCAATAGGGCCCTGTGCCTTTCTATAGGGCTCTGTGACTTTCTATAGGGCTCTGTGCCTTTCTATAGGGGCCTTTCTATAGGGCTCTGTGCCTTTCTATAGGGCTCTGTGCTTTTCTATAGGGCCCTGTGCCTTTCTACAGGGCTCTGTGCCTTTCTAAAGGGCTCTGTGCCTTTCAATAGGGCCCTGTGCCTTTCTATAGGGCTCTGTGCCTTTCTATAGGGCTCTGTGCCTTTCTATAGGGCTCTGTGCCTTTCTATAGGGCCCTGTGCCTTTCTATAGGGCCCTGTGCCTTTCTGTAGGGCCCTGTGCCTTTCTATAGGGCTCTGTGCCTTTCTATAGGGCTCTGTGCTTTTCTATAGGACCCTGTGCCTTTCTACAGGGTTCTGTGCCTTTCTATAGGGCCCTGTGCCTTTCAATAGGGCTCTGTGCCTTTCTATAGGGCTCTGTGCCTTTCTATAGGGCTCTGTGCCTTTCTATAGGGCTCTGTGCCTTTCTATAGGGCTCTGTGCTTTCTATAGGGCCCTGTGCCTTTCTATAGGGCCCTGTGCCTTTCTGTAGGGCCCTGTGCCTTTCTATAGGGCTCTGTGCCTTTCTATAGGGCTCTGTGCTTTTCTATAGGGCCCTGTGCCTTTCTATAGGGCTCTGTGCCTTTCTATAGGGCCCTGTGCCTTTCAATAGGGCTCTGTGCCTTTCTATAGGGCTCTGTGCCTTTCTATAGGGCTCTGTGCATTTCTATAGGGCTCTGTGCCTTTCTATAGCGCCCTGTGCCTTTCTATAGGGCTCTGTGCCTTTCTATAGGGCCCTGTGCCTTTCAATAGGGCTCTGTGTCTTTCTATAGGGCTCTGTGCCTTTCTATAGGGCTCTGTGCCTTTCTATAGGGCCCTGTGCCTTTCTATAGGGCCGTGTGCCTTTCTATAGGGCCCTGTGCCTTTCTATAGGGCTCTGTGCTTTTCTATAGGGCCCTGTGCCTTTCTATAGGGCTCTGTGCCTTTCTATAGGGCTCTGTGCCTTTCAATAGGGCCCTGTGCCTTTCTATAGGGCCCTGTGCCTTTCTATAGGGCTCTGTGCCTTTCTATAGGGCTCTGTGCCTTTCTATAGGGCTCTGTGCCTTTCTATAGGGCTCTGTGCTTTTCTATAGGGCCCTGTGCTTTTCTATAGGGCCCTGTGCCTTTCTGTAGGGCTCTGTGCCTTTCTATAGGGCTCTGTGCCTTTCTATAGGTCCCTGTGCTTTTCTATAGATCCGTGTGCTTTTCTATAGGTCCCTGTGCTTTTCTATAGGTCCCTGTGCTTTTCTATAGGTCCCTGTGCTTTTCTATAGGGCCCTGTGCCTTTCTATAGGGCCCTGTGCCTTTCTATAGGGCCCTGTGCTTTTCTATAGGTCCCTGTGCTTTCTATAGGTCCCTGTGCTTTTCTATAGGTCCCTGTGCTTTTCTATAGATCCGTGTGCTTTTCTATAGGTCCCTGTGCTTTTCTATAGGTCCCTGTGCTTTTCTATAGGGCCCTGTGCCTTTCTATAGGTCCCTGTGCTTTCTATAGGTCCCTGTGCTTTTCTATAGGTCCCTGTTCTTTTCTATAGATCCGTGTGCTTTTCTATAGGGCCCTGTGCCTTTCTATAGGGCCCTGTGCCTTTCTATAGGGCCCTGTGCTTTTCTATAGGGCCCTGTGCTTTTCTATAGGTCCCTGTGCTTTTCTATAGGTCCCTGTGCTTTTCTATAGGTCCCTGTACTTTTCTATAGGTCCCTGTGCCTTTCTATAGGGCCCTGTGCTTTTCACATGAAAATCTGGACAGACGATGAGTCACAATAACGTGGCTGTAGAAATGATGACCAAACCCCACATCAGAAGATGGAGCAACAACAACGTTTCGGCCCGTCCTGGACCATTATCACGTCCTCACGCACCACTTGAGAATCGTCCAGGACAACCGAAACGTCGTCGTCTCTCCACCTCGTTTTGATGTGTGGTTTGGTCATCAAAATTGGGGCAGTATCGGCCATACCATTTTCTTTCTTCAAGTGAAACTTTGCACATGATAGGCTGAAAATATCTTCAAGTTGATCCAAAGTGATATTTTCCCTTCCGAAGTAAGTAATTATCAAAAGAAGATACCAAACCGAGAAGGCTATGTAGCACCATCAAATGTCCAGAATAATCAGAGGGCGTTAATATCACCAAGGATGCCAATACGAGAATAGAAACGCATAAGGCGAACGATATCAAAAGTATCCGATTCACCAAGAATACTATCGAGGGACAAGCGACCGTGGGGGATGGTCGGAAAACAAGACACACGCTCGTCCTGGAAGTCAGGACATAAAACAAGGATATGCACGACTGTAAGAGGGACAACGCAATTTGAACAATAAGGAGCAGGGAGGCGCTCCATTAAGAGACCGTGAGTTAGGCGTGTATGGCCAGTTCACAACCTTGCTAGAGCCGTTTCCCACCGCCGGTTACGGTGGTAGGAGGAAGGCCACGGGGACACACTACGCTTAAGAGTATGCAGTTTGTTACCAACAACAGAAGACCAACAATCCTGCCAATGGGCAACGATGGAAGAATGAATAACTGGGTAAAAGTCGGAATAAGGAATTCCTTTACGGGAGATGGGACAAGAACAGATAGCTTCTCTAACAGCAGCATCCGCACGCTCATATAAAGAAACACCAATATGGCTGGAACCCAGCAAAACTCTACAGATTTATATTTACTGGAGATAAGAAACAGCCAATGTTGAATCTCGACGACCAGGAGATGGACCGGATTAAAGAACCCTAGAGCCATGAGGGCATTACGAGAGTCAACTACAACCACAAAGAAAGACTGACAACGAGAAATTAGGAGACGAAGACATAGAGAATAGCATAAAATTCTGCTGTGAAGACGCTAGTCTCCGGAGGTAAGCGACACATATAAATGCGGTCAGGAATAACAGCAGAGTAGCCTACACCTTCTGCAGACTTAGACCCATCAGTGAAGATGGAAACGGCGCGGGAGTGTGAAGAAAAGTACTCAAGGAAAAGGCGTTTTAGAACCGTAGGAGGGGTAAAAGCTTTAGTGATGCGGGTCAAGGATGTACAAAACTGCGGAAGGGGGACTCTCCACGGGGGCAAAGAAGGAACAACACGAGGAGAAATATTAAAAATATGAACTGAAAGTGAATCCTGTAAACGAGACAACCGGACAGAAAGAGGGAGGTGGTGAAGAGGAACAGGAACTACAGGAGGGGTAAAAGTTGAAGCACAACAGAGGCGAGAGGAAGGATGTTGCAAGGACTGCGCAAGATAGCGAAAAAAGTAGCAATCACGGCGGTCCTGGAGAGACAGGAAGCCAGTGTCAACATACAAGCTGAGGACGGGAGTTGAACGAAAAACACCACAGTTGAGGCGCATCCCAGTATGGTGCAAAGCATCACGACGGTGAAGAGTAGAAGGAGAAGCAGATGAGTAAGCAGGGCAACCATAATCGAGTTTAGACAGGACGAAAGAGGAATGTAAAGAGAGGAGCGTGCGCCTATCTGCTCCCCAAGAAGTATGGGACAAAACCTTAAGGAGGGTAAGGGCCTTAGAGCATTCAACTCAGAGGTAAGAGATATGGGCTGACCAAGACAAACGCGTGTCAAATATTAACCCCAAAAGCTTAGCGGAATCCCTGTACACAAGGGGATGACCATAAAGCGACAAAGAGGAACGAAGAACGACATGCTTCCGAGTAAAAGTCATGGCACAAGTCTTAGACGTAGAGAACTTGAAGCCATGATCGGAGGCCCAAGACGACACAGCATCAGTCGCAAGTTGAAGCCGCCGTTGAAGGAGAGACGAATCATCACCCGACAGCAAAGGGTAAGATCATCGACATAGAGAGCGGAGAAGATGCCAGAAGGAAGGGAGGAAAGGAGATCATTGAGGGCAACTAGAAAAAGAGTAGTGCTCAGAACACTACCTTTCGGTACACCCTAATATTTGCCTAAAAGGGGCAGAGAGAGTGGTACCAAGCCTCACACGAGAGAAACGACGGAAGAGGAAGCTTTGGAGGAAGAGAGGGTGATTACCACGAAGGAAAATAGAATGAAGTTGAGACAGAATATGATATCTCCAGGAGGTATCGTAAGCCTTTTCCAGGTCAAAAAGGACGGCAACAACGGAGGTCCGCAGAGCAAAAGCAGTACGAATATAGACCTCCAAGTTCACCAGTACATCTGCTGTGATGCGGCACTTGCGAAAACCAAATTGAGAAGGGAAAAGGTGGTGATTGTGTTCTAAGAACCACATCAGGCGAAAGTTAACCATACGTTTAAAGAGTTTGAAGACACAACTCGTGAGGGCAATAGAGCGGAAGTCCTTAGAGGATGTCTCGAGAGTCCTTGGTTTCCGATACGCGAAGGACAACGGCATCGAGCCAATCCTCAAGGCCTGACGACGACTCCCAGACCCAATTATGCAGACTCAGTAAATACTGAGACGTGCACGGAGAGAGATGGCGAAGCATTTCATAATGAATGCCATCGGAGCCCGCCGCCGTAGAACCACAGAGGGCCAGGGCAGACCGAAGTTCAGAGAAAGAGAGAGAAGGGATCGTTATAGGGAAGGCTGAGACGGGTGCAGAAATCTAAAGGACGAGATTCAAGAACAGGCTTACGAAGAAGAAACGATTGAGGAAAATGAGAACCAGAGCTAACAGATGATAAATGGGAACCCAGTTCAGTCGCGACCTGCATCGGGTCTGCCACAAGAGTACTATTGAGGTGAAGGACAGGCGAGACATCGGAAATGAACTTAC
The DNA here is from genome assembly GCF_020424385.1 of Procambarus clarkii. Taxonomy (NCBI): domain Eukaryota; kingdom Metazoa; phylum Arthropoda; class Malacostraca; order Decapoda; family Cambaridae; genus Procambarus; species Procambarus clarkii. Next base: position 2,207,223 of record NC_059640.1, on the reverse strand, counting down.
CCGCTATCATGTGGATACGCTTCCAGATCTGCAGCAGAGGAGTTTCAGACGTAATGGTGGACATAAGATATCCAACACTCACGTTTAGCTGTACGGATGGTCCTACGGGCCACCGCACTCGCCTTCTGAAACAAAAGAAAAGACTCAGCCCTCTGGTGGCTGTGGTGTCTCTTTCAGGCTGCACGCTTACAGAGGAGAGCCCGAGCATAGTCCACATTCCACCAGGAAACGCACTTCCACGTTTCCCGAGAGAGAGCGAGGAATAGAGCGGAGGGCCGCGTCGAAGATGGTGTCATGAAAAAGGAGGTTGTGAGGGACAGGGAGAATGAAGAGGTCGGAGATAGTAGCACTGAGGGTAAAGAGGCGCCAGTCAGCCTCCACAAACCGCCACCTAAGGAAGGAGAGGGGAGGGTGAAAAGAGAATAAGGTAACAAGGATGGGGAAAATGGTCACTGCCATGGAGGTCATCAAGAACCCGCCACGTGAAATCCAGGTAAAGAGACGACGAGCAAAGAGAAAGATCAAGACAGGAAAGGGTGCGGGTCCAAGAGTCCAAATGAGTGGGCTCACCAGAATTCAGAAGAGACAGGGAAGAACAGAGGAGGAACGGTTTTAGAAGGCGACCCCGTGTGTTTGTCAGAACATCACCCCAGAGGGTATGTCGACAGTTGAAATCACCCAACAGGAGCACAGGCTCTAGCAAGGAGTCCAGTAGGTGTTTAAGATCGGGAAGAGAAAGTGAGACATTTGGGGGGGAGATAAATGGAACAAACCGTGTACCATTTATTCACAAAGACACGGGCAGCAGAACATTGGAGAGGCGATGGAATAAGTAAGGGGACGAAGGAAACTTCAGAACGAATCAAGAGAACAGAAGAGTTATGGGGCCCAGCAAAAGCTGGGGGGAGGGGGAGACAAAGGATTATCCACGAAAATGACCAGGACGAGCACCAAGCATCGGCTCCTGGAGACATACACAAAGGGGCGAAAACTGTGAAATCAGAAGTTGGAGTTCAAGGAAATTGGCGCAATATCCATAAATATTCTATTGAAGAATAGACATCGACAAAAAGAGACAGGATAGGAACAGAGAACAATGAAGAAACAAAAGTGAACAGTGAACACAGCACGTTAAAGCTCAGGGTCAGCGATGTCAGGGTTAGGGGGGCATGGGTAAACTGAGTAAGGATGGAGGGAAGTTAGTGGGAGGACAGACCAGAGGTGGACGAGCAGGGTCCGGTGGAGAAGGAGATGGAGATAACCAAAGGTCAAGGACAGCAGGAGGAGGGGCAGAAAGTGGGGAGTGCACCTCAGCAAGGACAGCAACTGAGAGGGAAGCGGGGGCCAAAGAAACCTCCATAGCAGGAACAGGGGGCTCGACCACCGAAACAGGAGGGGATAGAGCGATAGTTAGTGGTAGGGGGGCGAGGAAGAAAGCGAAGCCTTCTTACCCTCAGGGGAGGAGGGAGATGAGCAAGGCTTTCACTTCTGACTGAAAGAGACAGGTGTTCCAGCAGCGACAGACTCAAACGTCTCAACAGGAGAAGAAAAACGAGAGCAAACAACACGATGACCGCAGGGAGAGTGATGGACATCAGCCAGCACGAACAGGCGGCATGGAGAGCTAATAGAAGGATGGGAAGGAGGAGCAGAGGAAGATGAGAAAGAAGACACAGGAGACTTGACAGACTGTAGAAAGAAGGGGAAACCCAGACAGAGAACCAGGAGGGTGGACCCTTCGGGGCAGAATGTAAAGGAACAGAGGAGGAGGCAGTGGGCATATCCGGGTCTAGGGCCTGGAAACGGTTATGAGACAAAGGAAGGTGGGATGGACGAGGAGAGGACACGTGAGCATAAGAGACGCCAGTGAAAGGGGGTAGACGATGAACTCGGCACTTCGCCTCAGGAAAAGATAAACTTTACCGGTGCTTCAAGTTGAGGACGGCTGCCTCAAGTTTATAATGTTTACACGGGCGGGAGAAGGTAGGGTGGGCCTCACTGCAATTGAGGTAGCGAGCCTGGGAAGAAGTGCACTCCAACTTAGAGTGACCCTCGTCCCCACACAAGGGACAGACAGAAACAGGACTGGAGTACTTGAGGGCACCATGCCTAAACTTCCAGCACTTATTACAGAGTCGAAGAGAAGGAATATACTCCTAAATGGAGCATCTGGCACCAGCAAGAATGAGAGCGGAAGGGTCCTACCATCAAAGGTAATTTTTACAACCCGAAGGGGCAGACGGTGACTACCACAAGGGGACGAGTAAACGTGTCCACCTGGAGGACAGAATGGCCGTGGACTTCGAGGATATGCTTAATATCTTCGTGGCAGTCCTTTAGATTCCTAACACCTGTTGCAACAGGGTGCGGGACGAGAACAGTGCCAACACTGGCATTTAACCGAGCGTTCTTGGAGACCCGAACAGAGATCTCGCCAATGCAGGATAAGGCAGCCAAGTGGGTAGCTGCATCCTCAGAAGGAGCAGCAACAACACATGTGCCGAAACGGGTGGGGTTGAAAGTAACACAGGCATCTACTGAATCAACAAGGTACCTATGGAGGGAAAAATCGTCAGGAGGAGTAGAATCTAAATGATGAAGGTCAAAGTACTTAATCCACGTAGCAGGACCAAACAAAGCATGGTACGAAGTAGTATGGGAAGAGAGCATACGAGAGCGGCCGTGGCGGTGACGGCGATGAGAACCTCTAGAGAGAGATAGATCATAAGGCGCAGTAGTCACAATGAGAGATGGAGCTATGCAAAGGGACAAGACGGTCACCACAGCGGGCTTGGGGCTCGACCCTACCACAGAGGTGGGAGGGGAGCGGGGAGGAGTAGTCTGGTCTGGGCCCAATGTAGCTGGGGCTACAGAGCCTGGTCTTCTAGCACAGTCCGACTCAGGGGCCTGGGTAAGAGAAGTCGTGTCGTCATCCATGCATCAGTTGTTCTAAAGGTTCGGAACCTGGAACCAAGGGATACTACCTACCAGGGCAGCCAGGAAGGCCGAGCGCGGGCCAGTGCAGGAAGGGCGCGTCGTCCCCAGGGGTGCTCCTCCTTTTCAACAAGCGAGTCCTACTACATCGTTCATTCTCCCACAGCGGTGCTAAGACCCCATTCTCCCTATCGCCCTAGCCTGGACACCCAACCATCCACTCAGGGCGGCCCCTTACTGGCGACCCCTCCAGCGGGTGGTCCGATGGCTCACAAGGCCCCTACATGGTGCCCTTCAGCACGTACACCACCCAAAGAGAGGGCACAGGCAACCCTCACCTGTCCCAGGGAGGTGTACATGAGCCCCTCGCCACGTCAAGGCGACACCACGGAAGAGTCCTTTCTGAAGTAAATTAAGGCGATTTGAGATGAGGGTTTTTCCCGTCTGTCATTCTATCTATCCATCTAGCCATCCATCTATCCTTCCATCTATCTATCCATCCATCTATCTATCCAATTATCTATCCATCCATCCATCCATCTATGCACCTATTTATCCATCTATCTATTCACCTATACATACATATTCCCACCAATTCATCCTGTGAATTGGAGGGTGACCTGCATGGAGGGTAGGGTGACCTGCATAGAGGGTAAGATGACATGCTTGGAGGGTAGGGTGCCCTGCGTGGAGGGTAAGATAACATGCTTGGAGGGTAGGGTGACCTGCATGGAGGGTAAGATAACATGCTTGGAGGGTAGGGTGACCTGCATGGAGGGTAGGGTGATCTGCGTGGAGGGTAGGGTGACCTGCGTGGGAGGTAGAGTGACCTGCATGGAGGGTAGGGTGACTTGCGTGGAGGGTAGGGTGACCTGTGTGGAGGGTAGGGTGACCTGTGTGGAGGGTAGGGTGACCTGCATGGAGGGTAGGGTGGCATGGAGGGTAGTGTGGCCGGCGTGGAGGGTAGTGTGGGCGGCGTGGAGGGTAGGGTGACTTGCGTGGAGGGTAGGGTGACCTGCGTGGAGGGTAGGGTGATCTGCGTGGAGGGTAGGGTGACCTGCATGGAGGGTAGGGTGACCTGCATGGAGGGTAAGATAACATGCTTGGAGGGAAGGGTGACCTGCATGGAGGGTAAGATAACATGCTTGGAGGGTAGGGTGACTTGCGTGGAGGGTTGGGTGACCTGCGTGGAGGGTAGGGTGACCTGCGTGGAGGGTAGGGTGATTTGCGTGGAGGGTAGGGTGATCTGCGTGGAGGGTAGTGTGGCCGGCGTGGAGGGTAGGGTGACCTGCGTGGAGGGTAGTGTGGCCGGCGTGGAGGGTAGGGTGACCTGCGTGGAGGGTAGGGTGACCTGCGTGGAGGGTAGGGTGACCTGCGTGGAGGGTAGGGTGACCTGTGTGGAGGGTAGGGTGACCTGCGTGGAGGGTAGGGTGACCTGCGTGGAGGGTAGGGTGACCTGCGTGGAGGGTAGGGTGACTTGCGTGGAGGGTAGGGTGACCTGCGTGGAGGGTAGGGTGACCTGTGTGGAGGGTAGGGTGACCGGCGTGGAGGGTAGGGTGACCGGCGTGGAGGGTAGGGTGACCAGCGTGAAGGGTAGGGTGACTGGCGTGGAGGGTAGGGTGACTTGCGTGGAGGGTAGGGTGACCTGCATGGAGGGTAGGGTGACCTGCGTGGAGGGTAGGGTGACCTGCGTGGAGGGTAGGGTGACCTGCGTGGAGGGTAGGGTGACCTGCGTGGAGGGTAGGGTGACCTGCGTGGAGGGTAGGGTGACTTGCGTGGAGGGTAGGGTGACCTGCGTGGAGGGTAGGGTGACTGCGTGGAGGGTAGGGTGATCTGCGTGGAGGGTAGGGTGACTGCTGTGGCCAGCGTGGAGGGTAGGGTGACCTGCGTGGAGGGTATGACCTGCATGGAGGGTAGGGTGACCTGCGTGGGGTAGTGTGGCCCGTGGAGGGTAGGGTGACTTGCGTGGAGGGTAGGGTGACCTGCGTGGAGGGTAGGGTGACCTGCGTGGAGGGTAGGGTGGAGGGTAGGGTGACCTGCCTGCGTGGAGGGTAGGGTGACCTGCGTGGAGGGTAGGGTGACCTGTGTGGAGGGTAGGGTGACCTGCGTGGAGGGTAGGGTGATCTGTGAGGAGGGTAGGGTGACCTGCGTGGAGGGTAGGGTGACCTGCGTGGAGGGTAGGGTGACCAGCGTGGAGGGTAGGGTGACCGGCATGGAGGGTAGGGTGACCTGTGTGGAGGGTAGGGTGACCGGCGTGGAGGGTAGGGTGACCGGCGTGAAGGGTAGGGTGACCTGTGTGGAGGGTAGGGTGACCGGCGTGGAGGGTAGGGTGACCGGCGTGCAGGGTAGGGTGACCAGCGTGAAGGGTAGGGTGACTGGCGTGGAGGGTAGGGTGACTGGCGTGGAGGGTAGGGTGACTTGCGTGGAGGGTAGGGTGACCGGCGTGGAGGGTAGGGTGACCGGTGTGGAGGGTAGGGTGACCGGCGTGTAGGGTAGGGTGACCGGCGTGGAGGGTAGGGTGACCGGTGTGGAGGGTAGGGTGACCGGCGTGGAGGGTAGGGTGACTGGTGTGGAGGGTAGGGTGACCGGCTTGGAGGGTAGGGTGACCTCCCAAAGGAATTAGCACTTATGTTATAAGCAGTCTACCAAGGTAACTTGTGGTCTGTCTTACATAAGAACATGAGATTAAAGGTAACTGCAGAAGGCCTAATGACCCATACGAGGCAGTTCCTATTTATATCCACCCAATCCCATTCATATATATGTCTAACTTACGCTTGAAACAATCATGGGATCCAACTTCTAGTGTGTTATACAGAATTGGTTTCACAAATCAACAGCCCTGTTACCAAACCAGCATTTACCTAAGTCTTTCCTTAATATGAACTTATTCAATTTATACCCATTGTTTCGTGTTCTGTCTTGTGTTGACACTATTAATACCCTACTAATATCCCCTCAAATACTTTTATAGATACATTTACATTTTTCCATGGTTGCACTTGCAATAGAGTAGTTGGGTGCAAGTTGTGTGGGGTTGTCTATTGGGTGTAGTTATTGTATAAAATTCATGAATATTAACATCCGGTACTGTCCTCTAGACGTAAACTAGAAGCACAGGCAGTGCTGGCTTTGGCCACGCATGGAAATATAATTATTGCTGGGGATTTTAATTTAATGATCATCATGAAGAGTTCGGTGCGACTGGGCTAGCCAATGTAGATGGGCACCATTTAGCTGCAGCTCTGCGAGAAGTACCTGAGATTACACTCCTCAACACTGGGAAACCCACTCACATTCTAAGTGGTTCCGTTGATCTTACATTAATCTCAACAGCACTCAAGCATCAGGCAAAGTGGGAGGTAGACCCGGTGATCACCAGTGACCACTACGCTACTGTCACAGCACTACACAGAACGACTTCCTACTCCACCTGCACAACCCAGGTGGAATTTATAAAAAGCCAACTGGAATATATACCAAGAGGAATTTGTAAAATGGTATGCAACATACACGCCACCTGAGGATTTAAACATACACGAGACCAATCTGCAGGAAGCCATTGCAACCGCTGCAAACAAAGCTATTACAATCATTATCCCGGGAAACACAAAACGAAAGAACTATTAGTTCTATAGTAATGAAGTTAAAGAACAAAACCACAGAGTCAACATCTTCAGAAAACATCTAAAGAGAAACCCCACACCAGAAGGAAGAACTCTGCTACGAGCGGTGATATCTGAAGCAAGACTAGTTTCTAGAGAAGTTTAAGGAGGCAAGATGGTTTGAGTGGTGTCAAACTCTAAATGAACATAGTAGTCTTAGCAAGATATGGGGTCAGATTAAAACCATATCAGGTCGACCAGCCCAAGCACAGGCATGTATTCAACCATTGCAGGAGGCCGAGAGACTTGCTCTCCAATTTGTAAAAAAGAACAGCTTCATATCAGCTTCCTGCAATGGTTAGAAGGCAGCAAGAACAAATAAAAGAAGAGAGGTTGATAGCCATTCATGAGAGCATAGTTACAAATGAAGAATGTGACTGTCCCTTCACCAAACAAGAACAAATCAGAGCCAAAAATGGTGGTAAAGACACTGCACCAGGTGCTGATAACATTACATACTCAGTGATCGTACTCGCAGGTCCTGCTGGAGAACAAGGGATATTGGACGTTATCAATGTATCTTGGCAGCAAGGCAAACTGCCAACCTCTTGGAAGAAAGCAGACATCATTCCAATTCCTAAGCCGAAAGAACTTGGCAATTACAGACCAATTGCATTAACTTCATGCATTAGTAAAACTGCAGAACGGATGTTATTGAATAGATTACTGTGGAAGACTGGAGACCTGCATAAACACATATTTGGCTTCACTAGAGGTGGAGGTACTTCCAACTGCATAGCAACATTACTAGGAACAGTTAACTCAGGTCAGGCTATAGTGACCTTCCTTGATCTAGAAAAAGCATTCAACCTTGCATGCCCGCAAGCAATTTTACACACCTTAGTTAAAATATGTGTAAAAGAAAATATGCTAGGATGGATTCAAGATTACCTAAGTCATAGGTATGCCAGAGTAAAAGTTGCAAGGACAAGTGGCAGACTACCACTTGCATGAGAATGGGACTCCACGAGGAGGAGTCCTCAGTCCTAGGCTTTTTAACATCTTTATGGAAAACCTCATTACGATAACATTTGCAGAAGGGGTTAAATTGCTAAGCAATGCTGATGATATAGCATTAGTCATTACAGGTCCTTCACTTTTAAATAAAACACAACAAGTGTTAGATAAAGTAAAATCTGAATGCAGCATTTTAGGGCTAAAAATATCTGCACAGAAGCCTAAGGCAATGAGACTAGGTGGCAAGACTCCAGACAGGCACTTACATATTCAAGACATTAACCTTCAGTGTGTTAGACAATATCATTATCTCCGAGAAAGGATAGATTCTAAAATGCCAGTGGAGTTGCGCTCTAGCTGCTCTGAGATGAGGGCGTATCGCCTGGCCTCTCTGGTAGTTTGGGGTGTTTGCTGTTTTTGCCGGCAGGGGGTGTGGGGTGTCTCTACCCTCCCTGCTGTTCCTGGCTGGAGTGGACGTGGCGCTTTTGACATGGGTGGCCATCTTTTCCCTCTTGTGAGGGTAAACTTTGTGGGTTTGGAGTTTGCGGAGCGTGCAGATTATCCTTTAGTGGAGGTGGTCATGTGTGATATGCTCCATATTCCGGTCGTGGATATCTACGGTTTTGAGCTAGTAACTGCTCACCATGTGGTTATCAAGCTTGTGAGGGAAGCAGTGTACCGTGACTTTCTCCGGCAGTACGAGGGACGTACCTTGCAGCTGCCGAATGGCACCGGATCTGTGTCTATATCGGATTTCCTGAGTTTCCTGAGACGCTCCTACGGCGATTCTTCCAGCGGTTTGGCACCGTCGTCAGTGTGCAGATGCACTTGCTGCCTTCTGGCCAGTATGCGGGGTTGAAGGCCAATATTCGTGCCCTAGGGATGCGCCTGCGGTCGGACATTCCCTCCTCTGTCCGGCTTTTAGGGTACTACGTACGTTTGTACTATGCACGGCAACCGCGGACGTGTTTTCGTTGTGGCCTGTTGGGCCATCAAGCTGCTGGGTGCACTGAGGATGCGGTTGCTCCCGTGAACATGTTCAGAGAAGAGGATTTCCCGCTGCTCCCTCTGGAGGAGGACTCCGGGGGTGAGGAGGTAAGTGTCCCGTTGGATGCTGCAGCTCCCCCTGCATCGCCTGTCCTGCCTTCGGTTGTTGAGGACCCTCCTCCGGATGTTGCCGTGCCGTCGAATGTGCTTCCTGATCCTGTCGCTGTCCCCGCTGCTCCCGATGACCTTCCGGGTGATCTCTGTGCGTCGTCGGCGTTCTCCTCTTCCTCGTTCTCTGCTCCTGTGCCTGGCCTTGCGTCCTCGTCTTGTGTTCCATCTGTGATGGGTGCTGGGGTGGTGGTGCCGCAGCCTGCTGTGTGTGGTCCGGTTCCACCTGTGGTTGAGGCTGCTGCTGTTCTGCGTCGGTCGGCGGTTCATCCAGCTGGTAGCTGGTAGTGCCCGTGTTTCTGGGTCCGCATCCAGCTCAGACGATGTCCGCCTGGAGCCCAAGCATTCCCGGCTTTCGTCTTCTGCCTGAGCTGATGTGGGTGAGTTCAGTGATTGTGGGTCATCGGGTGTTGACGTGGATCCCGTTGCATCGATGTCTACGGAGTTAGTGGTGGTGGAGGTCCATGTGCCTGCTGGTGCTGGTGCTCAGCCATACCTTCTGTTCCTTCGCCTCCAGGGGGCTCTCCGTGGTGGGGGGGTGGTGGCTTCCGCTGCCAGGGATGGTATGGATACTGGTCCTGAGCGTGGCCTAGTGGTTACCTTACGGAAGGATGCACGCCATCTGGTGCCCGTGGCCGCGAGTGCCCCTGTGGTGGTGCCCTTTGTCAGGCCTGCTCCTGTGAGGATGTGCATTGGAGACCTGGAGGACGTGTTGTCGTCGGGTCACTGGGTGTTGATCGCCGAGTTACTGTTGTCGGATGAACCGGACTGCTTTCATGCTGGGCGGGTTCCCGTCGTGTGGGGACGCGTGGCGACTACGCGCCTCGTCAGTACTACCATCTGGGTCCCCTGTTTGCGGGTGTTTGTTTCCAGGGTTCCGAAGATTATGGCTTCCCCTGTAGATGAGCTGGACCCTAGGCGGTGGTTGCTCTGGGGGGCATTCCATGTGCGATTCCCGCGGGCCCGGTTCCCGGGCAAGTATGTTCACTGATTATCTGTTCCTTTGATTATGTAGTACTGTTTGCCCATCTGGCTGTAATGTTTGCCCTATTGTGTTCTGTGCTTGTGCCTCTCCTTTTGTTTATTGCGAGGCCGGTAGTTAGTTGTGAGTGTTCTTGTTTAATGTTTTGTGTTGTTATTGTGCCCTGTGTGGCTTGTGTTTTTTATTCTTGGCTTGTTGTATATTTTGATTTTCTTGTTATCTTTTATGTTGTTATATTTATGCGTCATGATGATTTTGTTTGTTTTGTTTCATGTGTTATTATGTTTTGTGCATTGCTTGCATGTTTAGATTGTTTCTCTTGTGTTCTGTTTTGTCTTGATGTTGCTTGTTGTTTGTACTGTGCTGTCGGTCCTTCTGGCCGGTGGTTTTTTGTTTTTGCATTGTTATTATGTTTCTTCTGTTATTTTTATTGTATTTATTGTATTTACCTTGCATGCTTGCATGTAAAAATAAAAAAAATAAAAAAACTCGCACGGGAATGGGACTCCACAAGGAGGAGTCCTCAGTCCTAGGCTTTTTAACATCTTTATGGAAAACCTCGTTACAATGTCATTTGCAGAAAGGGTTAAATTGCTAAGCTATGCTGATGATATAGCATTAGTCATTACAGGTCCTTCACTTTTAATAAAGCACAAGAGGCGTTAGATAAAGTTACATCTGAATGCAGCATTTTAGGTCTAAAAATATCTACACAGAAGTCTAAGGCAATAAGACTAGGTGGCAACACTCCAGACAGGCACTTTACACATTCAAGACATTAACCTTCAGTGGGTTAGACAATATCATTATCTCCGAGAAAGGATAGATTCTAAAATGCCATTCAACAAGCAAATTCAATATCTGAAGGAGAAAGCAAAATCACGACTGAATATAATGAGAGCAATCACAGAGCAACGTCTAGGAGTGGAACACAAAGTGTTAAGAATGTTTTACATACACGCCGTTCGTTCCTTAGTTGATTATGCAGCGCCTGCCTTACTCACTCTTTCTCCTGGTCAGTGGGCAAATGTTGAGGTTATTCAAAATGATGCAATGTGTGTCATAACAGGAGTTCCCAGATGGACTAAAATACAGAACCTAAGAATAGAAATCAAGCTAACGTGGATTGAAATAAAGTTAAAAGGGATTGCTGCGTGCATGCTGACCAAGATATTGACTAGACCTAGAATCAATTCACTTAAAGATATAATCACTGGGGCACTAACTCGAGACAGAAGAGCCTCCAATAGCAACAGGTGGACCAATTGTGCGATAAACACCATCAATACATTCGATTAACAAATACAGTCACTGAGAAGGATGTCGACAAAATACATGCAGACTTTGTTATGCAAGCCCCTTGGGAAACTCTGCCAGCAGACGTTAAGATTATGGTTCTTGAAGGAAAAAAAGAACCAGACTAATCGCCATCTGCTATGTAATATTGCACAGATGCATATGGAAGCAAACTTGGCATCTGACAGCTTCACACACTTCACAGATGGATCAATAGACCAGCAGGGAAAGAAACCGGAGCTGCAGTTAAAGCATGAAACTCTGTAAATAGTTGGAGACTCTAAAATGGATGTTCAACTTTACAAATAGAGATGCTAGCCATTCAAAAAGCTTTGGAACATGCTCATGCTGAACACCGACAACATGTTATCATACATTCAGATTTGAGAACTGCCATTGAAACCTTGCAACAAGAACACATACATGATATCATCCCTCTGATCACAAGTGTCATATCATTAATGCAAACACTCAAACGTCAAGGCCTTCAGGTACTTATCAACTGGTTGCCAAGTCATGTGGGAATAATAGGAAATGACAATGCAGATGAAAGTGCAAAACTTGCAACTAAGAGAAGAAATGTTGACATTTACATACAACAGAGTCTATTACAGATTAAGAAAGCAATTAGAAACAGCCCAATGCAAAAGATATATATTGACCACAACACAACAGTTGCAACATCAAGATCAGCGGGTTATCTCGAGATGATTTCGGGGCTTTAGTGTCCCCGCGGCCCGGTCCTAGACCAGGCCTCCACCCCCAGGAAGCAGCCCGTGACAGCTGACTAACTCCCAGGTACCTATTTACTGCTAGGTAACAGGGGCATTCAGGGTGAAAGAAAATTTGCCCATTTGTTTCTGCCTCGTGCGGGAATCGAACCCGCGCCACAGAATTACGAGTCCTGCGCGCTATCCACCAGGCTACGAGGCCCCTGCCTTGGTACAAGAATTCAACCAACTACGAACCACTTAGTTTCATAAAAGGGAGCAGTAGAGCAACAGAAGTACACTTACATCGCATCAGGCTTGGATACTTATGTGCACGGGAGATATGCTTACAAGTTCCAGAAGATAAGAGGAAATGTCAGAACTGTGGAGAAATGCCCGACAGACCACTGGAACATTATCTAACACAGTGCACAGTTACAACCACAACAGACCACTGGAACATTATCTAACACAGTGCACAGTTACAACCACAACAGACCACTGGAACTTTATCTAACACAGTGCATAGTTACAACCACAACAGACCACTGGAACATTATCCAACACAATGCAGAGTTACAAACCCTTTAATTCAACAGAGCAGAAGTTGTTAAACACAATATGGGACAAAAAAAAAATCCGGTATTATGATTTGTCTTAGAGATGACTTTCCATAGTGTGTTGGCCACACCTTTTAGGTCAGGTCAGGGTGGCCCACCACCGGTGTGTTAACACGCCCGCCACCGGTGTGTTAACACGCCCGCCACCGGTGTGTTAACATGCCCGCCACCGGTGTGTTAACACGCCCACCCCCGGTGTGTTAACACGCCCGCCACCGGTGTGTTAACACGCCCACCCCCGGTGTGTTAACACGCCCACCCCCGGTGTGTTAACACGCCCACCACCGGTGTGTTAACACGCCCGCCACCGGTGTGTTAACACGCCCACCACCGGTGTGTTAACATGCCCACCACCGGTGTGTTAACACGCCCAACCCCGGTGTGTTAACACGCCCACCCCCGGTGTGTTAACACGCCCACCACCGGTGTCTTAACACGCCCACCCCCGATGTCTTAACACGCCCACCCCCGGTGTGTTAACACGCCCACCCCCGGTGTGTTAACACGCTCACCCCCGGTGTGTTAACACGCCCACTCCCGGTGTATTAACACGCCCACCACCGGTGTCTTAACACGCCCACCACCGGTGTGTTAACACGCCCACCCCCCGGTGTCTTAACACGCCCACCACCGGTGTGTTAACACGCCCACCACCGGTGTGTTAACATGCCCACCACCGGTGTGCTAACACGCCCACCACCGGTGTGTTAACACGCCCACCACCGGTGTGTTAACACGCCCACCCCCGGTGTGTTAACATGCCCACCACCGGTGTGTTAACATGCCCACCACCGGTGTGTTAACACGCCCACCACCGGTGTGCTAACACGCCCACCACCGGTGTGTTAACACGCCCACCACCGGTGTGCTAACACGCCCACCACCGGTGTGTTAACATGCCCACCACCGGTGTGTTAACGATCACGGTTGTGTCTTATTTTAGTCATCAATTGTGTCATGATATTGTTGTCATAGTTTGTGTGTCTGAGACCTGTCAAGAATGTGGTGGTGGTGGACCTTTTAATGTTGTCTAGGGGAAATAAATTCTTTAACTTTAGCCTAGGGGAAAATCCCGGAGTAAGGAAAACAGCCTTGTACAAAGACACAAATTTATACATATAATACAAACGATATTACATATATTCAATGTTGTTCCTTACGACACAAGGTCGTTATCAATTAATGCAAGTCCCTAGCGGGCTCTGGATACCTTAAGGCTCACCGTCCCAAACCTGGAACCGTGCACACAGCCATCACAGCTAACAACCGATGACACAGATTTACACCTCTAGGAAACCTGGACTCTCTCATAAAACATCTCCAAAGTCTGCATAACAACTCTACCCTATCTTGTATCCCTGTTTAGATAATAAGGAAGGCTTATCTGACTGTGCGGCCGGAGAAAAACTCTCAGAATAGCAAGGACAGGTCGTCAGCGTTCCACCTTTCCTCACGTCAAGATGGCGTCCACCTCTCTTGCGTCATCGCCCCTTAATACTCTATTTTTTACATTTGCAATCAAACCCTTTATTGACTTTATTTACCATATTCCCCATGCATGCTTTTAGAGTGTGTCCATATTTCCCTCACATAGTTAGGCTATTCCAGTTCACATTATTCCTAACAATCTCCAGCTGAGAAGGAACTACTTTGCTGGGCGGAGTATTACTGGTAACTCGCGCCTCCCAGATATTGCCTGTAGATTTATTGTAATAAACATTCTCCACTGTGTCCACCAACATATTATTATTGAAACTAACCTCCACAGGAGGTAAGGTTCGTAACATTAACATGCCCTCCACCGGTGAGTTAACATTGCCCACCACCGGTGTGCTAACATGTCCCACCACCGGTGTGCTAACATTGCCCACCACCGGTGTGCTAACATTGCCCACCACCGGTGTGCTAACATTGCCCACCACCGGTGTGCTAACATGGCCCACCACCGGTGTGCTAACATGGCCCACCACCGGTGTGTTAACATGCCCACCACCGGTGTGCTAACATGGCCCACCACCGGTGTGTTAACATGGCCCACCACCGGTGTGTTAACATGCCCACTACCAGTGAGTTAACATGTCTAATACGATCACCAAGTGTGCTGTGAACAACCATCACTGGACGATCCCAAGAACTGGCCAAGCCTGTCCTTACAGCAGATTGCCGTGAACTGGCCGAGTCGGTCTGTTTCTGCCTGCTTGAGCCAGTAACTGGTTTTTTCTGCATAATGTGCCTTAGAGCCTCTTCTTCCATGATCCCACTCCAAGTCAATGGCAAGTTCTCAAAAATTGGCGGTAGTAGTTGTGCAAGGAATAAAGCGTGGGGGGGGGGGAAACAACATGCAATAACACCATCAATATATTATCCATCGAAGTATAACTACATTTATGTACACAGTGTCACTTTCACCCAGGACGCTCAATATCTCTGCAGTGTTCTTCAATTCCCAGCGAGTCCACTATCATCAAATATACGTCGTCCACGCTCAATGGTAATCACCGGTGGGTTCACCTTCCTCAACATGGGCCAGTCCTCACACCGTATCGTCACGATGTCCAAATATACACCCCCACGTCTGCTCTCCAGAAACACACAGGTAGAGGTTTTCAGCAACACGCTGACAGGGGTCACATATAATGACTTCCAGGGGTGTCTAACACCCTGGCAGAAGTCTCTAGCAACACACTAGCAGCACTTGCCAGCGGACGACCACTACTGTCGTCTTGTAACTCCTGCTGGACAAATCCCGGGTACGTCGGTCCACACAACACCGGCTAGGTACAACAGCCAACACACTGCCTCGTAGCCTGGTGGATAGCGCGCAGGACTCGTAATTCTGTGGCGCGGGTTCGATTCCCGCACGAGGCAGAAACAAATGGGCAAAGTTTCTTTCACCCTAAGTGCCCCTGTTACCTAGCAGTAAATAGGTACCTGGGAGTTAGTCAGCTGTCACGGGCTGCTTCCTGGGGTGTGTGTGTGTGGTGTGGAAAAAAAAAAAAAAAGTTAGTAAACAGTTGATTGACAGTTGAGAGGCGGGCCGAAAGAGCAAAGCTCAACCCCCGCAAAAACACAACACAACTAGTAAACTGCTAACTACCGCCGGCAGCCACTTGTCCCTCACAGGGACAAGGCAGGAGTTCTAGACTGCCCAAAGGTGAACTGCTTTCCACAGTGCAACAGACTTTCCACGTCACCTCTGTGGACATAAAAGTCGTTAGTCAGACAGAAAGTATACAAGGAGAACACACGATGCCAACCTTTCACCAGGGAACTGAAATTGTAATCGAATTCACAATCTAGATAGCATTGATATTGCTACGTCACTCATCAGAGGTCGTCATCATCATCGACCTCACCTCCTAACTGTGGTATGAAACTTTCACCGACGCCACACCTCCGCCAACAGATGGCGTTGTCTGCGTTTCACCTAACGCCTTGGAGTTGGAGTGCAAATCCTCAGATGGCGCCGTAATCGCCGCCACTCGCTCCTGTAACGGTGTTGATACCGTAACACTTACCTTACAGCAGACTCCTGACAACTGGCCGAGCCTGCCCTTACAGCAGACTCCTGAGAACTGGCCGAGCCTGCCCTTACAGCAGACTCCTGAGAACTGGCTGAGCCTGCCCTTACAGCAGACTCCTGAGAACTGGCTGAGCCTGCCCTTACAGCAGACTCCTGAGAACTGGCCGAGCCTGCCCTGACAGCAGACTCCTGAGAACTCGCCGAGCCTGCCCTTACAGCAGCCTGCCCTTACAGCAGCCTGCCCTTACAGCAGCCTGCCCTTACAGCAGCCTGCCCTTACAGCAGACTGCTCTACCAGAGTCAGGAAGGACGGGGAGAATGACATATGACCAATGATAGTTAATATTGTTTACAATTCCTCCAGCACTGGATGGAAGACAATTCCTCCAGCACTGGATGGAAGACAATTCCTCCAGCACTGGATGGATGACAATTCCTCCAGCACTGGATGGAAGACAATTCCTCCAGCACTGGATGGAAGACAATTCCTCCAGCACTGGATGGAAGACAATTCCTCCAGCACTGGATGGAAGACAAGGATTACTCAAAAGACTTTTAACACGGGCTACCACTTCTCCTGAATTAGAGGTAATTAAGCTAATTGACTCAGGAGACCAGTCAATTAGTATAGTTTAACAGAAATTTTGTATATTTAATTACTTGGAAGGATGAATGGAATGCCTTTGAAAGCTGCTTATTCAAGACAAGGGGAATATTTGACTCATAAGGATACTCGTAGGATCACAGAACTTCCCAAACACTTCACCAGTTCTAGGACTTTCCATTACTTAAAATTTGCTCTGATGAAACTCTAACAGCCATTTGTTGGACCATTCCTTCAGTCTGTCCAAGTCATCTTGAAGCCTCATGCTGTCCTTCTCTGTCTCAACTCTTCTCATAATTTTGGCATCATCAGTAAACATTGAGAAGTAGGAGTGTATACCCTCTGGGAGATCATTTACCTGTGTAAATACCAGGGGAACAGGGGATTTGTGGAACATATTAGCAGCGAACATGATGGACAGTGGATTAGTTGAGTGTTTCAAGCGTAGGCAACACAGGAATGTATTTGGGGTGGATAAAAATTGGAGCTGCCGTGTATGGGCTAATGGGCCCTTCTTCAGTTTCTATTATTCATATGTTCAAATTTATAATGTTTATATGTATTATAATTACATGTTTTGGGTTAGTGATAATTATATATTATGATAAATTCAAAGCTTTGGTTATTTTCATTATTTTAATTGTTAAATATTTTTTTTTTTTATATCAAGAGAGAAGGGGTACCACCTCTGGTGCAAGTGTAGGGACCCATAGCCTCGGAGAAGAAAATAAAGAGTACTCAGAGAAGACCTTGTGGATCCTCACTGAACACTTTGATATTTTCTTCTACCACCCCTATTCTTTTGGTATGTGTGTATATTTATCTAACTTCATTTTTATTGTTAAATATATATATTTTATCTGTGTAAATATATGGCATGTAACTAAACAGGTGTTGCTCTCAGGTGTTGAGGTGATGGTGCAAGAGGAGTCGTTGGTGCAGGTGTTGGGAACACTGTTGAAGAGTTGTTCCATATCTGAGTGTTCAGTCATCTTCCTCACTGACGGAGGAGCCTCACACCTCACACTCCACCAGGTGAGAGATTGTTGTAAGGCCTCACACATTATGCACGGTTGATGGTCACCTTTTTCCACCAACAATCATTCGCATTAACAATCAGCGCGGCTGACAATAGACACCCATATGAAAATATTATAATAATATGATTTATTGTGTCGGGGGACAGGTAGCCAATGGGTATTCATACAAGTTAGGCTTATATCAAGCTTACCCCCCCCCAACCCCCCTAACCCCCAAAGTCGAATTACTGACCCCGACCATGATGCAAACCCACAAGAAGTTGACTAACTCCCGAGTACCTACTCACTATTAGGTGATAGGAAATCCACCCAACCATGGGGAGCCGGTCGGCCGAGCGGACAGCACACTGGACTTGTGATCCTGTGGTCCCGGGTTCGATCCCGGGCGCCGGCAAGAAACAATGGGCAGAGTTTCTTTCACCCTATGCCCCTGTTACCTAGCAGTAAAATAGGTACCTGGGTCTTAGTCAGCTGTCACGGACTGCTTCCTGGGGGTGGAGGCCTGGTCGAGGACCGGGCCGCGGGGTCACTAAAAGCCCCGAAATCATCTCAAGATAACCTCAAGAAGAAGATTTCTGAAGAACCCAAATAAAGGTTGACAGCAACGTGTCGGTGAGTCGTGAACCTTCGGCAACACTTACAAGGAAGACGTTCCTGGCACCCAGGCCCCCAAACACACACCGAAACTACGACGTTGGTACAACGTTCGAACAAGATTTAACACCACCTAACCAGTTATAACAACCAATATAGCAAGTTGTAACAACGTTCTAATACGTCATAAACACGTTAAGCCAAGATGTAACAACGTTATTACAAGTTGTAACAAGCGGAAAATAGAGACAGTTTCGGTTTGTGTTTCCAGGGAGGCATCTCTACCACACCTGATTCAGAAAGTTAACTATCTCCACCTAAAACACTGATATAAGTGTTTTTTTATGATCACTATAGAGCCAGTGCCTCTAGAGGCAGGCAAGTGTAGCACCTGCTCTATGATCACTATAGAGCCAGTGCTGCTAGAGGCAGACAAGTGTAGCACCTGCTCTATGATCACTATAGAGCCAGTGCTGCTAGAGGCAGGCAAGTGTGGCACCTGCTCTATGATCACTATAGAGCCAGTGCTGCTAGAGGCAGACAAGTGTAGCACCTGCTCTATGATCACTATAGAGCCAGTGCTGCTAGAGGCAGGCAAGTGTGGCACCTGCTCTATGATCACTATAGAGCCAGTGCTGCTAGAGGCAGGCAAGTGTAGCACCTGCTCTATGATCACTATAGAGCCAGTGCTGCTAGAGGCAGACAAGTGTGGCACCTGCTCTATGATCACTATAGAGCCAGTGCTGCTAGAGGCAGGCAAGTGTAGCACCTGCTCTATGATCACTATAGAGCCAGTGCCTCTAGAGGCAGACAAGTGTGGCACCTGCTCTATGATCACTATAGAGCCAGTGCTGCTAGAGGCAGACAAGTGTAGCACCTGCTCTATGATCACTATAGAGCCAGTGCTGCTAGAGGCAGACAAGTGTGGCACCTGCTCTATGATCACTATAGAGCAAATGCTGCTAGAGGCAGACAAGTGTAGCACCTGCTCTATGATCACTATAGAGCCAGTGCTGCTAGAGGCAGACAAGTGTAGCACCTGCTCTATGATCACTATAGAGCCAGTGCTGCTAGAGGCAGGCAAGTGTAGCACCTGCTCTATGATCACTATAGAGCCAGTGCAGCTAGAGGCAGGCAAGTGTAGCACCTGCTCTATGATCACTATAGAGCAAATGCTGCTAGAGGCAGACAAGTGTAGCACCTGCTCTATGATCACTATAGAGCCAGTGCTGCTAGAGGCAGGCAAGTGTAGCACCTGCTCTATGATCATTATAGAGCCAGTGCCTCTAGAGGCAGGCAAGTGTGGCACCTGCTCTATGATCACTATAGAGCCAGTGCAGCTAGAGGCAGGCAAGTGTAGCACCTGCTCTATGATCACTATAGAGCAAATGCTGCTAGAGGCAGACAAGTGTGGCACCTGCCCTATGATCACTATAGAGCCAGTGCTGCTAGAGGCAGACAAGTATGGCACCTGCTCTATAATCACTATAGAGTCAGTGCTGCTAGAGGCAGACAAGTGTAGCACCTGCTCTATGATCACTATAGAGCCAGTGCTGCTAGAGGCAGACAAGTGTAGCACCTGCTCTATGATCACTATAGAGCCAGTGCTGCTAGAGGCAGGCAAGTGTAGCACTAGCTCTATGATCATTATAGAATGAATATAGAATGTCATCATTGAACGGGCGGGAGAATGTCCACTCGGAATTAGGAAGAGTTCACGAGGCCTATCTCCCCTGTGCCTATGTTGGTCAAGCTGTCTCTTATGTGTGTATGTTGGTCAAGCTGTCTCTTGTGTGTGTATGTTGGTCAAGCTGTCTCTTATGTGTGTATGTTGGTCAAGCTGTCTCTTGTGTGTATGTTGGTCAAGCTGTCTCTTGTGTGTGTATGTTGGTCAAGCTGTCTCTTGTGTGTGTATGTTGGTCAAGCTGTCTCTTGTGTGTGTATGTTGGTCAAGCTGTCTCTTATGTGTATGTTGGTCAAGCTGTCTCTTATGTGTGTATGTTGGTCAAGCTGTCTCTTGTGTGTGTATGTTGGTCAAGCTGTGTCTTATGTGTGTATGTTTGTCAAGCTGCCTCTTGTGTGTGTATGTAGGTCAAGCTGTCTCTTATGTGTGTATGTTGGTCAAGCTGTCTCTTATGTGCCTATGTTGGTCAAGCTGTCTCTTATGTGTGTATGTTGGTCAAGCTGTCTCTTGTGTGTATGTTGGTCAAGCTGTCTCTTGTGTGTGTATGTTGGTCAAGCTGTCTCTTGTGTGTGTATGTTGGTCAAGCTGTCTCTTATGTGTGTATGTTGGTCAAGCTGTCTCTTGTGTGTGTATGTTGGTCAAGCTGTCTCTTGTGTGTGTATGTTGGTCAAGCTGTCTCTTGTGTGTGTATGTTGGTCAAGCTGTCTCTTATGTGTGTATGTTGGTCAAGCTGTCTCTTGTGTGTGTATGTTGGTCAAGCTGTCTCTTATGTGTGTATGTTGGTCAAGCTGTCTCTTGTGTGTGTATGTTGGTCAAGCTGTCTCTTATGTGTGTATGTTGGTCAAGCTGTCTCTTATGTGTGTATGTTGGTCAAGCTGTCTCTTATGTGCCTATGTTGGTCAAGCTGTCTCTTGTGTGTGTATGTTGGTCAAGCTGTCTCTTATGTGCCTATGTTGGTCAAGCTGTCTCTTGTGTGTGTATGTTGGTCAAGCTGTCTCTTATGTGTGTATGTTGGTCAAGCTGTCTCTTATGTGTGTATGTTGGTCAAGCTGTCTCTTATGTGCCTATGTTGGTCAAGCTGTCTCTTGTGTGTGTATGTTGGTCAAGCTGTCTCTTATGTGTGTATGTTGGTCAAGCTGTCTCTTGTGTGTGTATGTTGGTCAAGCTGTCTCTTATGTGTGTATGTTGGTCAAGCTGTCTCTTATGTGCCTATGTTGGTCAAGCTGTCTCTTGTGTGTGTATGTTGGTCAAGCTGTCTCTTATGTGTGTATGTTGGTCAAGCTGTCTCTTATGCGTGTATGTTGGTCAAGCTGTCTCTTATGTGCCTATGTTGGTCAAGCTGTCTCTTATGTGCCTATGTTGGTCAAGCTGTCTCTTGTGTGTATGTTGGTCAAGCTGTCTCTTGTGTGCCTATGTTGGTCAAGCTGTCTCTTATGTGCCTATGTTGGTCAAGCTGTCTCTTGTGTGTATGTTGGTCAAGCTGTCTCTTATGTGTGTATGTTGGTCAAGCTGTCTCTTATGTGCCTATGTTGGTCAAGCTGTCTCTTATGTGTGTATGTTGGTCAAGCTGTCTCTTATGTGTGTATGTTGGTCAAGCTGTCTCTTATGTGCCTATGTTGGTCAAGCTGTCTCTTATGTGCCTATGTTGGTCAAGCTGTCTCTTATGTGTGTATGTTGGTCAAGCTGTCTCTTATGTGTGTATGTTGGTCAAGCTGTCTCTTATGTGTGTATGTTGGTCAAGCTGTCTCTTATGTGTGTATGTTGGTCAAGCTGTCTCTTATGTGTGTATGTTGGTCAAGCTGTCTCTTGTGTGTGTATGTTGGTCAAGCTGTCTCTTGTGTGTGTATGTTGGTCAAGCTGTCTCTTATGTGTGAATGTTGGTCAAGCTGTCTCTTGTGTGTGTATGTTGGTCAAGCTGTCTCTTATGTGTGTATGTTGGTCAAGCTGTCTCTTGTGTGTATGTTGGTCAAGCTGTCTCTTGTGTGTGTATGTTGGTCAAGCTGTCTCTTATGTGTGTATGTTGGTCAAGCTGTCTCTTATGTGTGTATGTTGGTCAAGCTGTCTCTTATGTGCCTATGTTGGTCAAGCTGTCTCTTATGTGTGTATGTTGGTCAAGCTGTCTCTTATGTGCCTATGTTGGTCAAGCTGTCTCTTATGTGTGTATGTTGGTCAAGCTGTCTCTTATGTGCCTATGTTGGTCAAGCTGTCTCTTATGTGTGTATGTTGGTCAAGCTGTCTCTTATGTGCCTATGTTGGTCAAGCTGTCTCTTATGTGTGTATGTTGGTCAAGCTGTCTCTTATGTGCCTATGTTGGTTTAGCTGTCTCTTATGTGTGTATGTTGGTCAAGCTGTCTCTTATGTGCCTATGTTGATCAAGCTGTCTCTTATGTGTGTATGTTGGTCAAGCTGTCTCTTATGTGCCTATGTTGGTCAAGCTGTCTCTTATGTGTGTATGTTGGTCAAGCTGTCTCTTATGTGCCTATGTTGGTCAAGCTGTCTCTTATGTGTGTATGTTGGTCAAGCTGTCTCTTATGTGCCTATGTTGGTCAAGCTGTCTCTTATGTGTGTATGTTGGTCAAGCTGTCTCTTATGTGCCTATGTTGGTCAAGCTGTCTCTTATGTGTGTATGTTGGTCAAGCTGTCTCTTGTGTGTATGTTGGTCAAGCTGTCTCTTGTGTGTGTATGTTGGTCAAGCTGTCTCTTGTGTGTGTATGTTGGTCAAGCTGTCTCTTATGTGTGTATGTTGGTCAAGCTGTCTCTTGTGTGTGTATGTTGGTCAAGCTGTCTCTTGTGTGTGTATGTTGGTCAAGCTGTCTCTTGTGTGTGTATGTTGGTCAAGCTGTCTCTTATGTGTGTATGTTGGTCAAGCTGTCTCTTGTGTGTGTATGTTGGTCAAGCTGTCTCTTATGTGTGTATGTTGGTCAAGCTGTCTCTTGTGTGTGTATGTTGGTCAAGCTGTCTCTTATGTGTGTATGTTGGTCAAGCTGTCTCTTATGTGTGTATGTTGGTCAAGCTGTCTCTTATGTGTGTATGTTGGTCAAGCTGTCTCTTGTGTGTGTATGTTAGTCAAGCTGTCTCTTGTGTGTGTATGTTGGTCAAGCTGTCTCTTATGTGTGTATGTTGGTCAAGCTGTCTCTTGTGTGTGTATGTTGGTCAAGCTGTCTCTTATGTGTGTATGTTGGTCAAGCTGTCTCTTGTGTGTGTATGTTGGTCAAGCTGTCTCTTATGTGTGTATGTTGGTCAAGCTGTCTCTTATGTGTGTATGTTGGTCAAGCTGTCTCTTATGTGTGTATGTTGGTCAAGCTGTCTCTTATGTGCCTATGTTGGTCAAACTGTCTCTTATGTGCCTATGATGGTCAAGCTGTCTCTTATGTGCCTATGTTGGTCAAGCTGTCTCTTGTGTGTGTATGTTGGTCAAGCTGTCTCTTATGTGTGTATGTTGGTCAAGCTGTCTCTTATGTGTGTATGTTGGTCAAGCTGTTTCTTATGTGCCTATGTTGGTCAAGCTGTCTCTTGTGTGTGTATGTTAGTCAAGCTGTCTCTTATGTGTGTATGTTGGTCAAGCTGTCTCTTGTGTGTGTATGTTGGTCAAGCTGTCTCTTATGTGTGTATGTTGGTCAAGCTGTCTCTTATGTGCCTATGTTGGTCAAGCTGTCTCTTGTGTGTGTATGTTGGTCAAGCTGTCTCTTATGTGTGTATGTTGGTCAAGCTGTCTCTTATGTGTGTATGTTGGTCAAGCTGTCTCTTATGTGCCTATGTTGGTCAAGCTGTCTCTTATGTGCCTATGTTGGTCAAGCTGTCTCTTGTGTGTATGTTGGTCAAGCTGTCTCTTGTGTGCCTATGTTGGTCAAGCTGTCTCTTATGTGCCTATGTTGGTCAAGCTGTCTCTTGTGTGTATGTTGGTCAAGCTGTCTCTTATGTGTGTATGTTGGTCAAGCTGTCTCTTATGTGCCTATGTTGGTCAAGCTGTCTCTTATGTGTGTATGTTGGTCAAGCTGTCTCTTATGTGTGTATGTTGGTCAAGCTGTCTCTTATGTGCCTATGTTGGTCAAGCTGTCTCTTATGTGCCTATGTTGGTCAAGCTGTCTCTTATGTGTGTATGTTGGTCAAGCTGTCTCTTATGTGTGTATGTTGGTCAAGCTGTCTCTTATGTGTGTATGTTGGTCAAGCTGTCTCTTATGTGTGTATGTTGGTCAAGCTGTCTCTTATGTGTGTATGTTGGTCAAGCTGTCTCTTGTGTGTGTATGTTGGTCAAGCTGTCTCTTATGTGTGTATGTTGGTCAAGCTGTCTCTTATGTGTGTATGTTGGTCAAGCTGTCTCTTGTGTGCGTATGTTGGTCAAGCTGTCTCTTATGTGTGTATGTTGGTCAAGCTGTCTCTTGTGTGTATGTTGGTCAAGCTGTCTCTTGTGTGTGTATGTTGGTCAAGCTGTCTCTTATGTGTGTATGTTGGTCAAGCTGTCTCTTATGTGTGTATGTTGGTCAAGCTGTCTCTTATGTGTGTATGTTGGTCAAGCTGTCTCTTATGTGTGTATGTTGGTCAAGCTGTCTCTTATGTGCCTATGTTGGTCAAGCTGTCTCTTATGTGTGTATGTTGGTCAAGCTGTCTCTTATGTGCCTATGTTGGTCAAGCTGTCTCTTATGTGTGTATGTTGGTCAAGCTGTCTCTTATGTGCCTATGTTGGTCAAGCTGTCTCTTATGTGTGTATGTTGGTCAAGCTGTCTCTTATGTGCCTATGTTGGTCAAGCTGTCTCTTATGTGTGTATGTTGGTCAAGCTGTCTCTTATGTGCCTATGTTGGTCAAGCTGTCTCTTATGTGTGTATGTTGGTCAAGCTGTCTCTTATGTGCCTATGTTGGTCAAGCTGTCTCTTATGTGTGTATGTTGGTCAAGCTGTCTCTTATGTCCCTATGTTGGTCAAGCTGTCTCTTATGTGTGTATGTTGGTCAAGCTGTCTCTTATGTGCCTATGTTGGTCAAGCTGTCTCTTGTGTGTGTATGTTGGTCAAGCTGTCTCTTATGTGTGTATGTTGGTCAAGCTGTCTCTTGTGTGCGTATGTTGGTCAAGCTGTGTCTTATGTGTGTATGTTGGTCAAGCTGTCTCTTGTGTGTGTATGTTGGTCAAGCTGTCTCTTATGTGCCTATGTTGATCAAGCTGTCTCTTGTGTGCCTATGTTGGTCAAGCTGTCTCTTATGTGTGTATGTTGGTCAAGCTGTCTCTTATGTGTGTATGTTGGTCAAGCTCTGTCTTATGTGTGTATGTTGGTCAAGCTGTCTCTTATGTGTGTATGTTGGTCAAGCTGTCTCTTATGTGTGTATGTTGGTCAAGCTGTCTCTTATGTGTGTATGTTGGTCAAGCTGTCTCTTATGTGTGTATGTTGGTCAAGCTGTCTCTTATGTGTGTATGTTGGTCAAGCTGTGTCTTGTGTGTGTATGTTGGTCAAGCTGTCTCTTGTGTGTGTATGTTGGTCAAGCTGTCTCTTGTGTGTGTATGTTGGTCAAGCTGTCTCTTATGTGCCTATGTTGATCAAGCTGTCTCTTATGTGTGTATGTTGGTCAAGCTGTCTCTTATGTGCCTATGTTGGTCAAGCTGTCTCTTATGTGTGTATGTTGGTCAAGCTGTCTCTTATGTGCCTATGTTGGTCAAGCTGTCTCTTATGTGTGTATGTTGGTCAAGCTGTCTCTTATGTGCCTATGTTGGTCAAGCTGTCTCTTATGTGTGTATGTTGGTCAAGCTGTCTCTTATGTGCCTATGTTGGTCAAGCTGTCTCTTATGTGTGTATGTTGGTCAAGCTGTCTCTTGTGTGTATGTTGGTCAAGCTGTCTCTTGTGTGTGTATGTTGGTCAAGCTGTCTCTTGTGTGTGTATGTTGGTCAAGCTGTCTCTTATGTGTGTATGTTGGTCAAGCTGTCTCTTGTGTGTGTATGTTGGTCAAGCTGTCTCTTGTGTGTGTATGTTGGTCAAGCTGTCTCTTATGTGTGTATGTTGGTCAAGCTGTCTCTTGTGTGTGTATGTTGGTCAAGCTGTCTCTTATGTGTGTATGTTGGTCAAGCTGTCTCTTGTGTGTGTATGTTGGTCAAGCTGTCTCTTATGTGTGTATGTTGGTCAAGCTGTCTCTTATGTGTGTATGTTGGTCAAGCTGTCTCTTATGTGTGTATGTTGGTCAAGCTGTCTCTTGTGTGTGTATGTTAGTCAAGCTGTCTCTTGTGTGTGTATGTTGGTCAAGCTGTCTCTTATGTGTGTATGTTGGTCAAGCTGTCTCTTGTGTGTGTATGTTGGTCAAGCTGTCTCTTATGTGTGTATGTTGGTCAAGCTGTCTCTTGTGTGTGTATGTTGGTCAAGCTGTCTCTTATGTGTGTATGTTGGTCAAGCTGTCTCTTATGTGTGTATGTTGGTCAAGCTGTCTCTTATGTGTGTATGTTGGTCAAGCTGTCTCTTATGTGCCTATGTTGGTCAAACTGTCTCTTATGTGCCTATGATGGTCAAGCTGTCTCTTATGTGCCTATGTTGGTCAAGCTGTCTCTTGTGTGTGTATGTTGGTCAAGCTGTCTCTTATGTGTGTATGTTGGTCAAGCTGTCTCTTATGTGTGTATGTTGGTCAAGCTGTTTCTTATGTGCCTATGTTGGTCAAGCTGTCTCTTGTGTGTGTATGTTAGTCAAGCTGTCTCTTATGTGTGTATGTTGGTCAAGCTGTCTCTTGTGTGTGTATGTTGGTCAAGCTGTCTCTTATGTGTGTATGTTGGTCAAGCTGTCTCTTATGTGCCTATGTTGGTCAAGCTGTCTCTTGTGTGTGTATGTTGGTCAAGCTGTCTCTTATGTGTGTATGTTGGTCAAGCTGTCTCTTATGTGTGTATGTTGGTCAAGCTGTCTCTTATGTGCCTATGTTGGTCAAGCTGTCTCTTATGTGCCTATGTTGGTCAAGCTGTCTCTTGTGTGTATGTTGGTCAAGCTGTCTCTTGTGTGCCTATGTTGGTCAAGCTGTCTCTTATGTGCCTATGTTGGTCAAGCTGTCTCTTGTGTGTATGTTGGTCAAGCTGTCTCTTATGTGTGTATGTTGGTCAAGCTGTCTCTTATGTGCCTATGTTGGTCAAGCTGTCTCTTATGTGTGTATGTTGGTCAAGCTGTCTCTTATGTGTGTATGTTGGTCAAGCTGTCTCTTATGTGCCTATGTTGGTCAAGCTGTCTCTTATGTGCCTATGTTGGTCAAGCTGTCTCTTATGTGTGTATGTTGGTCAAGCTGTCTCTTATGTGTGTATGTTGGTCAAGCTGTCTCTTATGTGTGTATGTTGGTCAAGCTGTCTCTTATGTGTGTATGTTGGTCAAGCTGTCTCTTATGTGTGTATGTTGGTCAAGCTGTCTCTTGTGTGTGTATGTTGGTCAAGCTGTCTCTTATGTGTGTATGTTGGTCAAGCTGTCTCTTATGTGTGTATGTTGGTCAAGCTGTCTCTTGTGTGCGTATGTTGGTCAAGCTGTCTCTTATGTGTGTATGTTGGTCAAGCTGTCTCTTGTGTGTATGTTGGTCAAGCTGTCTCTTGTGTGTGTATGTTGGTCAAGCTGTCTCTTATGTGTGTATGTTGGTCAAGCTGTCTCTTATGTGTGTATGTTGGTCAAGCTGTCTCTTATGTGTGTATGTTGGTCAAGCTGTCTCTTATGTGTGTATGTTGGTCAAGCTGTCTCTTATGTGCCTATGTTGGTCAAGCTGTCTCTTATGTGTGTATGTTGGTCAAGCTGTCTCTTATGTGCCTATGTTGGTCAAGCTGTCTCTTATGTGTGTATGTTGGTCAAGCTGTCTCTTATGTGCCTATGTTGGTCAAGCTGTCTCTTATGTGTGTATGTTGGTCAAGCTGTCTCTTATGTGCCTATGTTGGTCAAGCTGTCTCTTATGTGTGTATGTTGGTCAAGCTGTCTCTTATGTGCCTATGTTGGTCAAGCTGTCTCTTATGTGTGTATGTTGGTCAAGCTGTCTCTTATGTGCCTATGTTGGTCAAGCTGTCTCTTATGTGTGTATGTTGGTCAAGCTGTCTCTTATGTCCCTATGTTGGTCAAGCTGTCTCTTATGTGTGTATGTTGGTCAAGCTGTCTCTTATGTGCCTATGTTGGTCAAGCTGTCTCTTGTGTGTGTATGTTGGTCAAGCTGTCTCTTATGTGTGTATGTTGGTCAAGCTGTCTCTTGTGTGCGTATGTTGGTCAAGCTGTGTCTTATGTGTGTATGTTGGTCAAGCTGTCTCTTGTGTGTGTATGTTGGTCAAGCTGTCTCTTATGTGCCTATGTTGATCAAGCTGTCTCTTGTGTGCCTATGTTGGTCAAGCTGTCTCTTATGTGTGTATGTTGGTCAAGCTGTCTCTTATGTGTGTATGTTGGTCAAGCTCTGTCTTATGTGTGTATGTTGGTCAAGCTGTCTCTTATGTGTGTATGTTGGTCAAGCTGTCTCTTATGTGTGTATGTTGGTCAAGCTGTCTCTTATGTGTGTATGTTGGTCAAGCTGTCTCTTATGTGTGTATGTTGGTCAAGCTGTCTCTTATGTGTGTATGTTGGTCAAGCTGTGTCTTGTGTGTGTATGTTGGTCAAGCTGTCTCTTGTGTGTGTATGTTGGTCAAGCTGTCTCTTGTGTGTGTATGTTGGTCAAGCTGTCTCTTATGTGTGTATGTTGGTCAAGCTCTGTCTTATGTGTGTATGTTCGTCAAGCTGTCTCTTATGTGTGTATGTTGGTCAAGCTGTCTCTTATGTGTGTATGTTGGTCAAGCTGTCTCTTATGTGTGTATGTTGGTCAAGCTGTCTCTTATGTGCCTATGTTGGTCAAGCTGTCTCTTATGTGTGTATGTTGGTCAAGCTGTCTCTTATGTGCCTATGTTGGTCAAGCTGTCTCTTGTGTGCCTATGTTGGTCAAGCTGTGTCTTATGTGTGTATGTTGGTCAAGCTGTCTCTTATGTGCCTATGTTGGTCAAGCTCTGTCTTATGTGTGTATGTTCGTCAAGCTGTCTCTTGTGTGTGTATGTTGGTCAAGTTGTCTCTTATGTGTGTATGTTCGTCAAGCTGTCTCTTATGTGTGTATGTTGGTCAAGCTGTGTCTTATGTGTGTATGTTGGTCAAGCTGTCTCTTATGTGTGTATGTTGGTCAAGCCGTCTCTTATGTGTGTATGTTGGTCAAGCTGTCTCTTATGTGCCTATGTTGGTCAAGCTGTCTCTTATGTGCCTATGTTGGTCAAGCTGTCTCTTATGTGTGTATGTTGGTCAAGCTGTCTCTTATGTGTGTATGTTGGTCAAGCTGTCTCTTATGTGTGTATGTTGGTCAAGCTGTCTCTTATGTGTGTACGTTGGTCAAGCTGTCTCTTATGTGTGTATGTTGGTCAAGCTGTCTCTTATGTGTGTATGTTGGTCAAGCTGTCTCTTGTGTGTGTATGTTGGTCAAGCTGTCTCTTGTGTGTGAATGTTGGTCAAGCTGTCTCTTGTGTGTGTATGTTGGTCAAGCTGTCTGTTGTGTGTGTATGTTGGTCAAGCTGTCTCTTATGTGCCTATGTTGGTCAAGCTGTCTCTTATGTGTGTATGTTGGTCAAGCTGTCTCTTATGTGCCTATGTTGGTCAAGCTGTCTCTTGTGTGTGTATGTTGGTCAAGCTGTCTCTTATGTGTGTATGTTGGTCAAGCTGTCTCTTGTGTGTGTATGTTGGTCAAGCTGTCTCTTCAATCAAATTTCTATGTTACTTTTGAGTTAAAGTTAAACAAAAAATCATATGTAATGAAAAGCTCTAAGAAAAAAAACATTTGAAATATATATTTCAGGAAAATTCGGCTTCTTTGGCAACTTAACGTAATGTGTTTCTTTAAAAAATAGTCTTTCTATTATCATATCCAATTTAAACCCCAGTAAATTTAGTCGAGTGTCTTGTAAGGTGTTACTTTACCCTTGTAAAGTTTCCTAACAATTTGTTGCGTGTAGATTACACTCCACCAGTATGTGTCTGATTAACCAACTGTGACTCCAGGTTCCGGGTGTACGTTCACAACAGTGGTTACCAAAGGGTGTAGCGAGCCACTCTGGGTGTACGTTCACTGATAGTCCGGCACATTGGCCGGTGGGGCCGAGCGAACAGCACGCAGGATACGTGATCCTGTGGTCCCGGGTTCGATCCCGGGAGCCGTTCGATCCCCGCCCCCCTTCAAACCACCCGGATAGTTATCTAGGTATTTGTAATGGTCTAAAAGCATATTACGGTTACAATAACAGTCTACATATAAACTGGCAAATGAACCTTTGTTGTAAACAGAGATTATTCTCAAGTTATAACTTTAATGTAATAGAAATCGTTGGTATAAAATGTAAAAAGTGCATGCTGAATGTTTTCTTTGAAGAATTTGATTTTGTGTAAACGTAATTAAAGGGCACACTGAAATAGTTTTAAATTTTTTTATATCACATTATCGTCAATGACACATCCTATTACTGTAACCAAACGTAAAGAAACCTAACGTTAACCTAAAGTAACCTTGACCTAACCATGGACAGAGTAGATAATAACACAAATTGTGTAGTCGTCACCTATCCAATCTCTTGAGTGGATATTCTCCCAGAGTACAGGTTGTAGAATGATGGATGACGAAAACACCAGAGTTTGTCTTAGATCAGACGTAATAGAAATGATGTTATCTCACATCGAGAAGCTCACACATTGTTCACTTAAGGTTACATACGTAAGAGCCTCCTCTACAGCATGAGTTGAGAATCCTGTTCTAATGGGGCTGCATTGTTTCATACTGTGTGGAGGGCCTACTGTGTGGAGGGCCTACTGTGTGGAGGGCCTACTGTGTGGAGGGCCTACTGTGTGGAGGGCCTACTGTGTGGAGGGCCTACTGTGTGGAGGGCCTACTGTGTGGAGGGCCTACTGTGTGGAGGGCCTGCCATCTTATTATAATGTACTTGTGTTCATATTATGAATTATGCACTAATAGTTTTTTGAATATAAATGCATTTATTAAAAAAAATTATGCAGCACGAGTAAATTTTTATTTCAAGTGTGACCCAGAGAGAAAGAGTGGGAAGCATTGGTCGAGTATAATGGTCAGGACTTCAGTAAACTGGCTGGTTAGTCGGTAACCAATTGCTATGTCTTTAATAACCCTCCAGAGGTCAATAAGCCTTAAACCCCGTATGCAACTATGAATTATGAGCCAACACGTCATTTTCTGTAAGGCAGATGGAGGCGCTGAAGGAGGCGACGGGAGTGAGTGTTGTGGAGGCGACGACAGCCGACCCGAACACCACACTCTCCCAGGCTCTCTCCCACGCTCGTGAGGTAAGGCCAGGACACCCTCACCACACTCTCCCACACACGTGAGGTAAGGCCAGGACACCCTCACCACACTCTCCCACACTCGTGAGGTAAGGTCAGGACACTCCCACACACGTGAGGTAAGACCAGGACACCCTCACCACACACTCTCACACTCGTGAGGTAAGGTCAGGACACCCTCACCACACCCTCACCACACACGTGAGGTAAGACCAGGACACCCTCACCACACTCTCCCACACACGTGAGGTAAGGCCAGGACACCCTCACCACACTCCCACACACGTGAGGTATGGTCAGGACACCCTCACCACACTCTCCCACACACGTGAGGTAAGGCCAGGACACCCTCACCACACCCTCACCACACACGTGAGGTAAGGCCAGGACACCCTCACCACACTCTCCCACACACGTGAGGTAAGGCCAGGACACTCTCCCACACACGTGAGGTAAGACCAGGACACCCTCACCACACTCTCTCACACTCGTGAGGTAAGGCCAGGACACCCTCACCACACTCTCCCACACACGTGAGGTAAGGCCAGGACACTCTCCCACACACGTGAGGTAAGACCAGGACACCCTCACCACACTCTCTCACACTCGTGAGGTAAGGCCAGGACACCCTCACCACACTCTCCCACACACGTGAGGTAAGGCCAGGACACCCTCACCACACTCTCTCACACTCGTGAGGTAAGGCCAGGACACCCTCACCACACCCTCACCACACACGTGAGGTAAGGCCAGGACACCCTCACCACACACGTGAGGTAAGGCCAGGACACCCTCACCACACTCTCCCACACTCGTGAGGTAAGGCCAGGACACCCTCACCACACTCTCCCACACACGTGAGGTAAGGCCAGGACACCCTCACCACACTCTCCCACACACGTGAGGTAAGGCCAGGACACTCTCCCACACACGTGAGGTAAGACCAGGACACCCTCACCACACTCTCTCACACTCGTGAGGTAAGGCCAGGACACCCTCACCACACTCTCCCACACACGTGAGGTAAGGCCAGGACACTCTCCCACACACGTGAGGTAAGACCAGGACACCTTCACCACACTCTCCCACACACGTGAGGTAAGGCCAGGACACCCTCACCACACTCTCCCACACTCGTGAGGTAAGGCCAGGACACCCTCACCACACTCGTGAGGTAAGACCAGGACACCCTCACCACACTCTCTCACACTCGTGAGGTAAGGCCAGGACACCCTCACCACACTCTCCCACACACGTGAGGTAAGGCCAGGACACCCTCACCACACTCTCCCACACTCGTGAGGTAAGGCCAGGACACCCTCACCACACTCGTGAGGTAAGACCAGGACACCCTCACCACACTCTCTCACACTCGTGAGGTAAGGCCAGGACACCCTCACCACACTCTCCCACACACGTGAGGTAAGGCCAGGACACCCTCACCACACTCTCCCACACTCGTGAGGTAAGACCAGGACACCCTCACCACACTCTCTCACACTCGTGAGGTAAGGCCAGGACACCCTCACCACACTCTCCCACACACGTGAGGTAAGACCAGGACACCCTCACCACACTTTCTCACACTCGTGAGGTAAGGCCAGGACACCCTCACCACACTCTCCCACACACGTGAGGTAAGGCCAGGACACCCTCACCACACTCTCTCACACTCGTGAGGTAAGGCCAGGACACCCTCACCACACACGTGAGGTAAGGCCAGGACACTCTCCCACACACGTGAGGTAAGACCAGGACACCCTCACCACACTCTCTCACACTCGTGAGGTAAGGCCAGGACACCCTCACCACACTCTCCCACACATGTGAGGTAAGGCCAGGACACTCTCCCACACACGTGAGGTAAGACCAGGACACCCTCACCACACTCTCCCACACACGTGAGGTAAGGCCAGGACACCCTCACCACACTCTCCCACACACGTGAGGTAAGGCCAGGACACTCTCCCACACACGTGAGGTAAGACCAGGACACCCTCACCACACTCTCTCACACTCGTGAGGTAAGGCCAGGACACCCTCACCACACTCTCCCACACACGTGAGGTAAGGCCAGGACACTCTCCCACACACGTGAGGTAAGGCCAGGACACCCTCACCACACTCTCCCACACACGTGAGGTAAGGCCAGGACACCCTCACCACACTCTCCCACACACGTGAGGTAAGACCAGGACACTCTCCCACACACGTGAGGTAAGACCAGGACACCCTCACCACACTCTCCCACACACGTGAGGTAAGGCCAGGACACTCTCACCACACTCTCCCACACACGTGAGAGCGTGGAGATGGCTATCCCGGGCTGTGAGGGGTTCAGAGACTACATTTCAGACACCATGACGATGTAAGGACCAAGAGTGATAGTAACAGTGATATATAACCTTCCTCCAAATTACAGAAGACCAAGGCAAAAATATGACAGAAGCAACATGGCAGTTAGCACTATTATTGAGAAGGCAGCCGCTGCTGCCTGTAGAAATCGATCCCATCTGCTCATCATGGGGGACTTCAATCACGGAAGGATAGACTGGGAAAATACGGAACTGCATGAAGGTGAGGAAAAATGGAGAGCTAAACTGTTGGAAGTTGCGACAAGAAACTTTTTAAGTCAGCATGTCAGGGGACCCACAAGAACGAGAAGCAACGATGAACCAGCGAGACTCGACCTAGTCTTCACTCTGAACGACTCGGACATAAGGAAATTCGGTTTCGAAGCCCCCGTGGGAATGAGTGATCACTGTGTACGGATGATTGAGTAACCTGGTCGAAGTAGAATTAAGGTACTCAAGGAAAGGCCCAGAAAACCAAAGGATGGCATTCCGAAAGGAAAACTATGTAGAAATAAGGATGTTCCTAACATATATAGCTTGGCTAAGAGAGCTCAGAGGAAAGACGGCCCAAGACATGATGGACTACATCAAGCAGAAGTGTAAGGAGGCAGCAGACAAGGAGATAAGTTCGTCCCAGTCCAAAATTAAAAAAAATATTTGCAGATGAGAAATCCATGGTTTAATCATAGATTGTAAGCTAGCACAGCAACTAAGTACAAGGGCGAGGAGAAACTATAGAAATAACAGGACACTAGAGAGCAGAGAAAGATACCAGAGCGCCAGTAATGAATATGTCAGAGTGAGAAGAGAGGCAGAGAGACAATATGAAAATGACATAGCGAGCAAGGCAAAGACTTGACCTAAATTGCTGCACAGCCATATCATGAGAAAAACAACAGTGAAGGAACAGGTAATGAAATTGAGAGTAAGGGCAGACAGATTCACTAGAAATGACAAGGAAGTGTGTGAAGAACTCCATGACAAAATTCCAGGAGGTCTTCACAGTAAAGCAAGGAGCAGTCCCAGAGATAAGTGAGGGAATATTTAACCAAACACCATTAACGGAGTTTGTGATTACTAGTGGGTAGATGAGGAAGCATCTGCTAGATTTGGATGTGACAAAGGCTATAGGCCCAGATGGAATCTCACCATGGATCATAAAGGAAAGAGTGGAGCTTCCTTGTGCCTGCCACTCCCGATGGTGTACAACAAATCATTGGTAACAGGTGAACTGCCGAAAATTTGGAAGACGGCCAATGTAGTCCCAATATTCAAGAAGGGGTGATAGACAGGAGGGACTGAACTACAGGCCAGTGTCCCTAACTTGCATACCATGCAAGATGATGGAGAAGATTGTGTGGAAAAAAAACTAGTGGAACATCTTGAGCGAAAGAACTTTATAACACAACATCAGCATGGGTTCAGGGATGGCAAATCATGCCTCAAAGGATTTATTGAATTCTATGACCAGGCAACACAAATCAGGCAAGATAGAGAGAGCTGGGCAGACTGCATAGTTTTGGATTGCCAGAAAGCCTTTGACACAGTAACACATAAGAAACTATTGCACAAGCTGGAGATGCAGGCGGGAGTGAAAGGGAAGGTACTCCACTGGATAAGGGAGTACCGAAGCAACCGAAGACAATGAGTCACTGTGAAGCGGGAGGTCTCGGAGTCGCGAGGCTTCACCAGTGGAGTTCCACAAGGATCAGTCCTTGGACCTATACTGTTTCTGATACATGTTAATGATGTCCCAGAGGGAATGCACTCGTTCCCTTCAATGTTTGCTGATGATACAAAAATTATGAGGATTAAGACAGAAGAAGATAGTATTAGGTTACAGGATGACCTATTCGTAGTCAAACTACAGGAATGGTCCAATAAATGGCTGCTAAAGTTCAACCCAAGTAAATGTAAGGTGATGAAACTAGGCGGAGGAACTAGGAGGCCAGACACTGGATACCGAATGGTAGAGGAAGTCCTTCACGAAAAGGATAGAGAGAAAGATCTAGGAGTTGATTTCCCGCCAAACGTGTCTCCTGAAGCCCACATCTAAAGAATAACATCGGCGGCGTATGCGAGGCTGGCTAGCACCAAAACTGCCTTCAGAATCCTGTGTAAGGAATTCTTCAGAAGCTAGTACACCACATATGTAAGGCCAGTCCTGGAGTATGCGGCCCCAGCATGGAGCCCGTACCTTGTCAAGCACGAGATGAAGCTGGAGAAAGCTCAGAGGTATGCCACTTGGCTAGTACCAGAACTATGAGGCATAAGTTACGAGGAAAGGCTGCGTGAACTGCACCTCACGACACTGGAAGACAAAAAGAGCTCAGGGAGACATTTTGCATACCACATTCAAAATTATCAGGGGAATTGACCGGGTAGACAAGGATGGATTGTTTAACACAGGTGGTACACGCACAAGGGGACACAGGTGGAAGCTGAGAACCCAAATGAGCCACAGAGACATTAGAAAGAACTTTTTAAGTGTCAGACCGCCCTGTTTAAGTGGCCAGGGCGGTTGGGTTGATGCAAAAAACTTCTCTTTCCCCCAAAAAATAGGGTACATTTGACGTTAGGTCAAGGCGGGTTAGCTTTAGGGCTGTTGAGTCCATAACCAAAAAACAAAATCATTGTCAGGAATACTCATCAAAGATCCATGCAGGTTAGGCACGGAGTAGGTTAGGGGCGGACATTATTCGGGCGGGGGTATTAGCAACACGTCCGCGATGCAAGCCCATTACATCCAGCGCTCGACCCCACAGACGCATTCATAAATTTTTACATGCTGTTCATTCAAAAAAGGAATTTTCTCAAATATAAATTAATATTATAATATATTTGCATATTGTGCATATATAGTCATAGGTTA
Organism: Procambarus clarkii; assembly: GCF_020424385.1. Classification (NCBI taxonomy): domain Eukaryota; kingdom Metazoa; phylum Arthropoda; class Malacostraca; order Decapoda; family Cambaridae; genus Procambarus; species Procambarus clarkii. The sequence continues at coordinate 2,170,949 of NC_059640.1, read as the reverse complement.
GGTATTTAGGTTCTGTTAGCGATTATTAGTATTTGTGGTACGTGGGTAAAGCCTTTATAGCGTTGTGGTTCGAACAAAATTCGTCAGTGAAGCACTTGTTCAGGAAGTGTTCGAACGAAATCAGTTGTGAGTCGTCTGTAAACCGTTTTTCCTTCATAAACAAGGGGTTTGGCAGGTGCATAGAACAATTTTTAGGTTTTTGTTTGGAGGACAGGCTGGTATAAGAGGCAGTTGCTCCGAGTTCTTGTTAGCGAGTTTATTTAAGTTCAAAGCAGTTTGTATTCAATGAAATACATCACAAAAAGGATAGAGTAGCTCAGGCTATTTCTGTCTTGTTTTATTTGAGTTTTCCATCAAGGGCTCACAATTATTATTATTATTATTATTATTGACCTGATGATTATTTCCTAGCTGTATTTTAGAAACCCAGCAGTTTAGGGACAAATTTTTTACAGCTTCAGCAAGTAGGCAGTTCCATGGGTTTATAACCTACTTCTCACGGTTCTTCAAGAAAAAGTAGTTCCACGTTCCACGTTCCAAGGACCCTAGAGCAGACAAGCAGGGGATGTCAGACAGGGACGAGGATACAGAAATCTTGAGCTAGGAACTTGAGATAAGTCGAAGGAGTGGGGGAGAAAAAAGGTCAGTGGCCCAACCACCTTGGATAAGACTAGAATATTCAGAATTCTCACATATTCTTCAGGGTTATTGCCAGCTATCATACTGGCCGCCGATGTCACTGCTTGAACTGTGCTATACAGTGATTGGTCGGGGTGGGATGGAGGTGGCGACGGCTGGCTCGATGAGTGGCGGGTCAGCTGAGAGCTGGGTTCCCCATTGGCTAGTAGGAGCAGTAACAATAGATTGTTGGTATGTGGAGGTGGTGGTTCCTCCTCCCGGAAGTTCCGGGAAAGTGGCGGCTTGAACGTTGAAGTTAGAGGTTGAGGTGGACGTTGATTGGATGGTTTGAGCTGAGGTGCCTGGGCCGGTGCTGGCTCCGGCAGAAGATGTGGTTTTCTCCAGTTTCTTGGTGACTTCTTGTCTGTGAGGACAACGATTGGAGATTGCAGGATGATCGCCATTGCAAAGCAAGCAGCGTAGTGTTTCTGACGTGCAGATTTGCAGACAGAATAATAGTGATCGGCTGAGCAGAGGCAACACTTTTGAATTCGCTGTTTACATTTGCTGGTGGAGTGGGTGTAATCATAGCACCGTAGGCACTGACTGAAGTTGTGGAAACGTTCCATCTTCACACGGAATGACGGAATGTAGTGGCTGAAGCTGTAAAGACCATTTCTGATAGCCAGGGTAGCAGAAGCTACGTCCACGAAGGTGAGCTTCAAGATGCGTTGTTTCATGAGGAATTGAGCTTAATGGATCTGTAAGCCCAGGTCTGAGTCTTCGAAGTCGTGCATAAAAGCTTTTTCATCTGCTTCATCTTGGTCCACGTTCCATTGGCTGAGTTCACTAAGAAAGACATATCATGCAGCAAGGTACTGACGTGGGAAGTTCAGACGAAGGTGGAAGTCCTGGGCTAAATCGGTGTTGAGTCTCGGCAGTTTGTCAAGGTCCTCCTCGCTTGAGAAGTAGAAGACGATGTCCGTGCCTTCCTGATCGATGTTGTTAGGTGTCACTTCCCCAATGTCTTTAAGTAGCTTCAGGATGGATGTCATGGAGAACGGGTGTTCGTCAAGGGGCTTTCCCGGACCTATAGCGTTTGTGACGTATGGTGTTCTTCCTGACGGATGAAGGATCCCTCTCTATGACTTACACATCACTGGAGATGGCCTACCATCTCTACTCGGCATAAAATGCCAAGTTGGAAGTGAGGTCTGACCATCTAGAGAAAAGCGAACCTTGCTGGCTTACATTTACCCACCCGGCAGAGCTAGGTGCAAGTACTAGAAAGTAAACTGGGGGCCCCTAATTCAGAATATATACACAAGAATTTTCTATGGTACATTTATTCCACCAAAAAACGCAGGAGCAATGTGAAGCTATTATGACCTGTTTTAAACCCTCAATATCTGACCCCCCACATGCATGCCCTGTCTCAATGTTTGCCCGCCATGGCCAAGAACTCCATAGAACCATGTACATGCAATATCACCCAAAATCCCAAACTATATTCAACTTGTTCTTAGTGATGAGCTTGACCCCCCTCCCACATGCACACTACATGGCAAGGGGTCCTAACATCTAGGTACGTCTTACCACGAGACACCGAGTGAATCCCTTGGGTTTCCCTAACCTAGCCACCGGATTGGTTCACTGTCATTGTATTGCCCTGGCGATATCACAGACCATTACAGAAAATGAAGCTTAGTGTTGTTACGGTGCCCTCTCGTATTTCTTTCGTTTGCCTGTTGTTAGAGTCATATCAGCTCTCCCTACTGATTCTTTGAGGTTCAGGGAGTCTATTGATATATGTGGCGACGAGACCGGCTGCCAGTTAAGGGAAGGAAGTTACATTATTAGTTGTAAGTAAGGGGAAATTGGCGCCCTGTTATAAAATGAAAGAGTATCCCCTAATGCAGATATGACCTTTTGGAAGGGACACTAGCCGATCGCGGATTGGCCGACTTAGGTCGCATGCGACTAATCAGGGCCCGCCGTGACGTCACCGAGTGCCCCGGGCGGCACCAACGTCAGAGTTGACCCGACCTTGGAAGCGACAGGACGCAACTCGGTCTGCTCTCAAGGATTAGAGGCTCTACAAGCCTTTCTTAGTGGATTAGTGCAGGCTATTGCAGCCCATCGGATATATTGGAGACCCCGCGCTTCTGGGAAGCATAAAGGAACCAAGTTTATTGAGCGAAAGAGGGCCAAACTTGGAAAATATTCGGCGACGACGCTGGACATTGGGGGCCTGAAAAGGTGTGGCGGGCAAGCCTAGCTGTGACCGGGTCACATCCACTGAGGGTTTTGTAAGGTGACACCGTGCCTAGGACAAGGAGCAACGCCTTGTGGAAGGGGCGAGTGTGGGAAAATAGTGGTTAGCTCAGCGCCCATCGATGAACCAGGATTGGGGTAGCTGAATCTCAAGGATTGGAACCTTGAAGAAGTGTGCCTCCATTAAAATATTTCTCTATGAGCATACACGAAGGTTATCATAGTACCACCTAGGGAACAGTACGTTCTCTATAGAAGTTGTTATTGCCTGGAGTGTGGTAAAGACAGCACAGACTTACATAAAAGTGTACCCTTAGCCATCCGATCAGTATCAGTGCCTGAATGGTGGCAACTATTAACGTGGTGGCTATAGAGAGGTAAAGCCACACAGACTTCCTGGGAGAGTACCCTGGGCCAATAGTCTAGTAGCAGATCTATGGGAGTAGCAATCTTCTGGCTACAAACAATATATAATACACCCACTGAACTGCATTGCTGGGGTGCAGATATAATAACCCAGCTGGCGACCTTGTTAAGAAGAAGATAGAGAAGACAGGCGGGAAAGAAGTTCCTGCAACCTTTTTGTCTGGCAGGCAAGATTCAGGGAGGTTATTGTTATAAGGTAAGCCTGAGTCTTCCTTCACTCCTCCACGGGTCTAGGCCGGAACTGTTAACAGCAGTTTCCCTGTGTTTGACTGAGGGGCTTCCAGGGTGAATCAGTGGCACCCCTTTTGTGGTGGAAGCAAAGACCTGCGGAGGTGGGCATTGTTGGTCCTCTCCCGTGTGACCAAGGAGACTCCGGTGAATCCTGGGAGTCGGAGGGGCTGAGTATTCGGCCTTTTGAGCCCCTAGCAGCCGAGTGCTAGCAGAGCCCCGGCCCACCCCCCACGTGACAGTGTAAAGGACATCTTATACTATTAAGTTATGCTTTTTCCACCTCATACTCTTTTCACCTATTTACTTTAACTAAACAACTATTATCCACCTAAACCAGTATCCAACAAACACACTAATTCAAACACACATTTCACTAGGCCAAACATGTTCTAATATGTTAGTCAATGCCCACAAAAACAACTTACCCTCAAGGCTTAACTAGGTGAGCACTTGTAGACCCCAGAAAAACTTTTTTCATTCTGTGGCCCGGGAGCGGGGGAGGGGAGGGTTCTAGTCGAGGTGACACTGCCCAATCACTGCCATAACCAATTGTCTATGCATCTCCTTTCCTCCTACTGATTTAAGTATCCCAGGGTGATGGTACCATAACTCCCACAGCTGTGGGTGTTGGTTAAATGTCCCAGTGTGATGGTACCATAACTCCCACATGAGTCCCACCTGAGCTGCCATAGGGTGAAGACGTGTCGTCTGACCGCTCCGGCAGTTTGGGGAGGTTGCCGTTTTCGCTAGCAGGGGGTGTGGGTGTCTCTATCCTCCCTGCTGTCCCTGACTGGTGTTGACGTGGCGTTTTTGCGATGAGCGGCCATCTTCCCGCTGTCGAGAGGGTAAACTCCGTGGGGTTGGAGTTTACCTGCCGTGCAGGGTATCCTCTCGTTGAGCAGGTCATGTGTGACGTGCTACATGTCCCGGTCGAGGAGGTCTACGGGGTTGAGCTGGTGACTGCTCGCCGGGTGATCATCAAGTTTGTGGGTGAGGAGGCGTACCGTGGATTTCTCCGGCGGTACGAGGGCCGTACCTTGAAGTTGTTGGATGGCACTGGTTCTGTGGCCATTTCTGATTGGAGTGGTTCTGTGACATATGTGAGCGTCCATGGGGCTCCCATGGAATTCCCTGAGTCCATTCTCCAGCGTTTCTTCCAGAGATTTGGCTCTGTCGTCAGTGTGAGGATGCACAAGCTATCTTCTGGAAAATATGCGGGAGTGAAGACGAACATTCGTACCCTCGGGATGCGCCTGAGGCGTGACATTTCATCCTCTGTCCGACTTTTAGGGTACTAAGTGCGGGTGTATTATGCCCGGCAACCCCGTACTTTTTTCCGGTTTGGCATGTTGGGGCATCAGGCTGCCGGATGCACTGCAGATCCGGTTGCTCCAGTCAACTTGTTCCGGGCAGAGGATTTCCCACCGCTCCCTCTGGAGGAGGTCTCCGGGGATGAAAAGGTGAGCGTTTAGTTAGCGGATGCGGCTCCTCATACATTGCCGGACGTTCCTCCGGTTGTTGAAGACTCCCCTCCGGGTCTTGCAGTGCCATCGGATGGTCTACGTGCTCCTGTCACTGTCTCCGCTGCTCCTGAAGGCCTTCCTGGTGATCATTGTGACGCGCCGCTGTCTTCTCCCTCGTCTTTGGCTGCTGCGCCTGGCCCTGTGTTCTCGCCTCGAGTCCCGGATGTGCTGGGTGCTGGGGTGGCTGTGGAGCCTCCTGTTGTGTGTGGTCCGATTCCCCCTGTGGTAGAGGCTGCTGTCGTTCTGCGTCGGGCGTCGGTTCGTCCGGCTGGTGGGACCCATGTTTCTGGGTCCGCTTCCGGCTCTGACGATCTCCGGCTGGAGCCCAAGAGTTCCAGGTGTTCGTCGTCTGTCTGGGCCGATGTTGGGGAATTCGGTGACTGTGGGTCCTTGGGAGTTGACGGTGTGGAACCGGATGTGTCGCTATCTCCACGGTTGGTGGTGGCAGAGGTTCATGTGCCTGCTGAACCTCATGACCCGGGCTGGTGCCCGGGTCTCGGGGGTGCCTTCCGTTCCTTCTCCGCCTGGGGACTCTTCGCAGTGGGAGGTGGTGGCTCCCGCTCCCAGGGATGGTGTGGTTGCTGGTGCTGGGTGTGGCCTGGTTGTGACATACGGAAGGATGCGCGCCACCCTGGTTCCCTGCAGTCGTCTCGTGGTGTGCCCGTGGCCGCTGGTGCCCCGGTGGTAGTGTCCTATGTCCGGCCCCCTCCTGTGAGGGTACATACTGGGGACCTGGGGGACGTGTTGCCGGCGTCGGTGATGCAGCCAGTTCACTGGTCGGCGATTGCTAAGTTACTGCTGAATGACGAGCTGGAAGAATTTCATGGTGGGGGTGTTCCCATGATGTGGGGGATTGTGGCAGTTACTCGCATCAGAAGTGATACCATTTGGGTCCCCTGCTTGTGGGTGTTTGTTGCTAGGGTTCCGGATGACATGGCATCCCTGGTGGGTGAACGAGACCCTTGGGGGTGGTTACGTTGGGAGGCGTTCAATGTGCGATTCCCACGGGTCTTGTTCCCGGGCAAGTATGTCCGCTGATTCATTTTATTTTTTTTTTATTTTTTTTTTTTTGCTATTTGTAGTGTTGTGTGCCCCTCTGGCGTTTTGTTTGCCCTACCATCTTCTGTGCCCGTGCCTCTCCCTTTGTTTGTGGCGGGGCCGGTGTTTTGCAGAGTGTGTATTCTCTCCATGTATTACCATGTTGTATTGTGTTTTCTTTTTAATTTTCCTTTTGTTTATATTTATGATTTGTTTGTGTGCGCATTGTCTTGTGTTATGTTTCATTTTATACATCATGATGTGTTTTGTTGTCGGTCCTTCCGGCCGGTGCTTGTTTGTTTTGTTTTATATTATTCCTAAGTTTTATTTGCTTACATTATTTGCTTGTTTGTTACTGTTATTGTTTTATAAGTTGTCTTGATGTATGCTGTGTTTCTCATGTGTTCCTCCATTTTGGCTAATTATTGTCCTGTGCTGTCGGTCCTTCTGGCCGGTGGCTTCTATATTTGTTTCTGTTTTCTGTGATATTTTATTGTATTTATTGTCTTTACCTTGCATGCTTGCATGTAAAAATAAAAAAAAAAAAAAAAAATAACTCCCACAGCTGTGGGTGGTGGTTAAGTGTCCCAGGGTGATGGTACCATAACTCCCACAGCTGTGGGTGGTGGCTAAGTGTCCCAGGGTGATGGTACCATAACTCCCACAGCTGTGGGTGGTGGCTAAGTGTCCCAGGGTGATGGTACCATAACTCCCACAGCTGTGGGTGGTGGCTAAGTGTCCCAGGGTGATGGTACCATAACTCCCACAGCTGTGGGAGGTGGTTAAGTGTCCCAGGGTGATGGTACCATAACTCCCACAGCTGTGGGTGGTGGCTAAGTGTCCCAGGGTGATGGTACCATAACTCCCACAGCTGTGGGTGGTGGCTAAGTGTCCCAGGGTGATGGTACCATAACTCCCACAGCTGTGGGTGGTGGCTAAGTGTCCCAGGGTGATGGTACCATAACTCCCACAGCTGTGGGTGGTGGCTAAGTGTCCCAGGGTGATGGTACCATAACTCCCACAGCTGTGGGTGCTGGCTAAGTGTCCCAGGGTGATGGTACCATAACTCCCACAGCTGTGGGTGGTGGCTAAGTGTCCCAGGGTGATGGTACCATAACTCCCACAGCTGTGGGTGGTGGCTAAGTGTCCCGGGGTGATGGTACCATAACTCCCACAGCTGTGGGTGTTGGTTAAGTGTCCCAGGGTGATGTTATCATAACTCCCACAGCTGTGGGTGGTGGTTAAGTGTCCCAGGGTGATGGTACCATAACTCCCACAGCTGTGGGTGGTGGCTAAGTGTCCCAGGGTGATGGTACCAGAACTCCCACAGCTGTGGGTGGTGGCTAAGTGTCCCAGGGTGATGGTACCATAACTCCCACAGCTGTGGGTGGTGGCTAAGTGTCCCAGGGTGATGGTACCATAACTCCCACAGCTGTGGGTGGTGGCTAAGTGTCCCAGGGTGATGGTACCATAACTCCCACAGCTGTGGGTGGTGGCTAAGTGTCCCAGGGTGATGGTACCATAACTCCCACAGCTGTGGGTGGTGGCTAAGTGTCCCGGGGTGATGGTACCATAACTCCCACAGCTGTGGGTGGTGGTTAAGTGTCCCAGGGTGATGGTACCATAACTCCCACAGCTGTGGGTGGTGGTTAAGTGTCCCAGGGTGATGGTACCATAACTCCCACAGCTGTGGGTGGTGGCTAAGTGTCCCAGGGTGATGGTACCATAACTCCCACAGCTGTGGGTGGTGGTTAAGTGTCCCAGGGTGATGGTACCATAACTCCCACAGCTGTGGGTGGTGGCTAAGTGTCCCAGGGTGATGGTACCATAACTCCCACAGCTGTGGGTGGTGGCTAAGTGTCCCAGGGTGATGGTACCATAACTCCCACAGCTGTGGGTGGTGGCTAAGTGTCCCGGGGTGATGGTACCATAACTCCCACAGCTGTGGGTGGTGGTTAAGTGTCCCAGGGTGATGTTACCATAACTCCCACAGCTGTGGGTGGTGGTTAAGTGTCCCGGGGTGATGTTACCATAACTCCCACAGCTGTGGGTGGTGGTTAAGTGTCCCAGGGTGATGGTACCATAACTCCCACAGCTGTGGGTGGTGGCTAAGTGTCCCAGGGTGATGTTACCATAACTCCCACAGCTGTGGGTGGTGGTTAAGTGTCCCGGGGTGATGTTACCATAACTCCCACAGCTGTGGGTGGTGGTTAAGTGTCCCAGGGTGATGTTACCATAACTCCCACAGCTGCGGGTGTTGGCGAGGTGCACGGTGGTCGTGGTGGCGAGCGACGACCCGGCCTTCCTGGTCGCCTTCGCCCAGTCGTCTGACAGAGGCCGCCTGCTGGTGTGGTCGACCAGACTGTTGGTGGTGACGAGGGCGCCTCTCCACGAGGTCATGCGTCTCCTGCGCCAGTACTGGACCTTCTCCATGATGAACACCATGTTCCTGACTCCAGGAGTCCCAGGGTCTGGTCACAGGTAATGTTCCTGACCCCAGGAGTCCTGGGGTCTGGTCACAGGTAATGTTCCTGACTCCAGGAGTCCCAGGGTCTGGTCACAGGTAATGTTCCTGACCCCAGGAGTCCCAGCGTCTGGTCACAGGTAATGTTCCTGACCCCAGGAGTCCCAGCGTCTGGTCACAGGTAATGTTCCTGACCCCAGGAGTCCTGGGGTCTGGTCACAGGTAATGTTCCTGACTCCAGGAGTCCCAGGGTCTGGTCACAGGTAATGTTCCTGACCCCAGGAGTCCCAGGGTCTGGTCACAGGTAATGTTCCTGACCCCAGGAGTCCCAGGGTCTGGTCACAGGTAATGTTCCTGACCCCAGGAGTCCCAGCGTCTGGTCACAGGTAATGTTCCTGACTCCAGGAGTCCCAGGGTCTGGTCACAGGTAATGTTCCTGACCCCAGGAGTCCCAGCGTCTGGTCACAGGTAATGTTCCTGACCCCAGGAGTCCTGGGGTCTGGTCACAGGTAATGTTCCTGACTCCAGGAGTCCCAGGGTCTGGTCACAGGTAATGTTCCTGACCCCAGGAGTCCCAGCGTCTGGTCACAGGTAATGTTCCTGACCCCAGGAGTCCTGGGGTCTGGTCACAGGTAATGTTCCTGACCCCAGGAGTCCTGGGGTCTGGTCACAGGTAATGTTCCTGACTCCAGGAGTCCCAGGGTCTGGTCACAGGTAATGTTCCTGACCCCAGGAGTCCCAGGGTCTGGTCACAGGTAATGTTCCTGACCCCAGGAGTCCCAGGGTCTGGTCACAGGTAATGTTCCTGACCCCAGGAGTCCCAGGGTCTGGTCACAGGTAATGTTCCTGACCCCAGGAGTCCCAGGGTCTGGTCACAGGTAATGTTCCTGACCCCAGGAGTCCCAGCGTCTGGTCACAGGTAATGTTCCTGACCCCAGGAGTCCCAGGGTCTGGTCACAGGTAATGAGGGTCGAGGAACACACTTCACATGACCTGATCTGGGCTAACAGCTCCTAGCCTGAAATAGCATTAGAAACATCAACAACATTCTTAAGGCAGCTTGTTCTCTTGTGTTGCAGCAAACATAATATGGCGAAACACACTAACCCAACCCACCCACTTTAACTACCCATTCCACGCATAGAAAACGTGCGCTGCTGTTTTTCATAGTACCCCTTAACTTGTAAAGTGGGAACCACAGTGCCCAAAAAAAAGAGTTTCATTGGTTGAGAGGACGGGTTGTTCAATGAGTCTGTCTACAGTACTATTAGTGAGTACCGAGGGAGAGTCTCTCTCCTACACTCTCTCTATAACATTGAAAAAGTTCTTCCTAATGTCTTTATGACTTATTTGTGACTCCACATCCATCTGTGACCCTCGTTCTTCTGCTACTAGCTTTGAATGATGAACTTGCAGGTGATACTTGTTAGTGACAATATTGTGAAAAGATATGAATTATACAGGTATTTATACAGGTACAAGGGTATTTTGTAATTTAACAGTTTCCATCTTGCCCCTTTTCGTGGAGTGGTACCACATTAACCCTTTTCCAGTTGTCAGGAAGTTATCCCACTTCTAGAGAGGAGTTAAATATTATGGCAAGTGGGCTGCACAACGCTTCAACTGCCTCGTTTAGTACCCCTGGGGATATGTAGTCTGGTCCCACGGTTTTTGTCATGTTTGTTATGTTTGTTATTAGCAGTGGTCTTTATAACTTAGATCCATTTCTACTAGATCAGCTAAAGGGCGATTTAAGTAGAATCATTGAAAAACATTTGTCTCACTAATTTATTGTATATATTTACTTCTTTATGTTATAATTACCTATATATTATGCTTGTATGTCTGCTGTATCAGATGGGCCATTGTGCTACATCGGATGTGCCAATTGGGTGCATCTGATGGGCCAATGGGCCTTCTGCGTTGTCCAAGTATTGTACCTCACCTTACTTCACCACTCCTTCCTGCCTATTTATACCCATCACTCGATCTGTAAAATGACCTTCTGAAGATGTATTTAATATACGAAAGTACTTAAGGAAATTTCCTGTTTCATTTTTCCTCCGTGGTCTGACATTGTCATATATATATATATATATATATATATATATATATATATATATATATATATATATATATATATATATATATATATATATATATATATATATATATATATATATATATATATATATATATATTTCATTGAATATGACCGCATATTTTGTATTTATTATTTTCTGGTTTAGGGCTTCTATCCCTCTAACTATTTTCTTAGCATCAGGGCTTAGCTGGAATAGGAGTTCTCCAAAACTCATTTTCGTAATTTTAAGGTTAACAAAAGAAGTGATTTACTATAGAATGTATTACACTTATTTATACAATTTGCACAACGTTTCGAACCTCCATGGTTCATTCTCAAGTGAAGAGATCTTACAATGCTGGTTGGTTTTATACCCGCACTGGGTCAGGTGATAAGACAATAAAGGTGAAAACATGGAGGGATACACAAGGGATAAATGTGGGGTGGAACATAAGAATAGAGGTAACTGCAGAAGGCTTATTGGCCCATACATAAGAACAAAGGCAACTGCAGAAGGCCTATTGGCCCATACGAGGCAGCTCCTATTTATAACCACCCAATCCCACTCATATGCTTGACCCATGCTTGAAACAATCGAGGGACCCCACCTCCACAATGTTACGCGGCAGTTGGTTCCACAAATCAACAACCCTGTTACTGAACCAGTATTTACCCAAGTCTTTCCTAAATCTAAACTTATCCAATTTATACCCATTGTTTCGTGTTCTGTCTTGTGTGATACTTTTAATACCCTATTAATATCCCCTTTGTTATGTCCAAATGGTTAAGCTGGGTGGTGGTTAAGTGTCCCAGGGTGATGGTACCATAACTCCCACAGCTGTGGGTGGTGGCTAAGTGTCCCAGGGTGATGGTACCATAACTCCCACAGCTGTGGGTGCTGGCTAAGTGTCCCAGGGTGATGGTACCATAACTCCCACAGCTGTGGGTGGTGGCTAAGTGTCCCAGGGTGATGGTACCATAACTCCCACAGCTGTGGGTGGTGGCTAAGTGTCCCGGGGTGATGGTACCATAACTCCCACAGCTGTGGGTGTTGGTTAAGTGTCCCAGGGTGATGTTACCATAACTCCCACAGCTGTGGGTGGTGGTTAAGTGTCCCAGGGTGATGGTACCATAACTCCCACAGCTGTGGGTGGTGGCTAAGTGTCCCAGGGTGATGGTACCATAACTCCCACAGCTGTGGGTGGTGGCTAAGTGTCCCAGGGTGATGGTACCATAACTCCCACAGCTGTGGGTGGTGGCTAAGTGTCCCAGGGTGATGGTACCATAACTCCCACAGCTGTGGGTGGTGGCTAAGTGTCCCAGGGTGATGGTACCATAACTCCCACAGCTGTGGGTGGTGGCTAAGTGTCCCAGGGTGATGGTACCATAACTCCCACAGCTGTGGGTGGTGGCTAAGTGTCCCGGGGTGATGGTACCATAACTCCCACAGCTGTGGGTGGTGGTTAAGTGTCCCAGGGTGATGGTACCATAACTCCCACAGCTGTGGGTGGTGGTTAAGTGTCCCAGGGTGATGGTACCATAACTCCCACAGCTGTGGGTGGTGGCTAAGTGTCCCAGGGTGATGGTACCATAACTCCCACAGCTGTGGGTGGTGGTTAAGTGTCCCAGGGTGATGGTACCATAACTCCCACAGCTGTGGGTGGTGGCTAAGTGTCCCAGGGTGATGGTACCATAACTCCCACAGCTGTGGGTGGTGGCTAAGTGTCCCAGGGTGATGGTACCATAACTCCCACAGCTGTGGGTGGTGGCTAAGTGTCCCGGGGTGATGGTACCATAACTCCCACAGCTGTGGGTGGTGGTTAAGTGTCCCAGGGTGATGTTACCATAACTCCCACAGCTGTGGGTGGTGGTTAAGTGTCCCGGGGTGATGTTACCATAACTCCCACAGCTGTGGGTGGTGGTTAAGTGTCCCAGGGTGATGGTACCATAACTCCCACAGCTGTGGGTGGTGGCTAAGTGTCCCAGGGTGATGTTACCATAACTCCCACAGCTGTGGGTGGTGGTTAAGTGTCCCGGGGTGATGTTACCATAACTCCCACAGCTGTGGGTGGTGGTTAAGTGTCCCAGGGTGATGTTACCATAACTCCCACAGCTGCGGGTGTTGGCGAGGTGCACGGTGGTCGTGGTGGCGAGCGACGACCCGGCCTTCCTGGTCGCCTTCGCCCAGTCGTCTGACAGAGGCCGCCTGCTGGTGTGGTCGACCAGACTGTTGGTGGTGACGAGGGCGCCTCTCCACGAGGTCATGCGTCTCCTGCGCCAGTACTGGACCTTCTCCATGATGAACACCATGTTCCTGACTCCAGGAGTCCCAGGGTCTGGTCACAGGTAATGTTCCTGACCCCAGGAGTCCTGGGGTCTGGTCACAGGTAATGTTCCTGACTCCAGGAGTCCCAGGGTCTGGTCACAGGTAATGTTCCTGACCCCAGGAGTCCCAGCGTCTGGTCACAGGTAATGTTCCTGACCCCAGGAGTCCCAGCGTCTGGTCACAGGTAATGTTCCTGACCCCAGGAGTCCTGGGGTCTGGTCACAGGTAATGTTCCTGACTCCAGGAGTCCCAGGGTCTGGTCACAGGTAATGTTCCTGACCCCAGGAGTCCCAGGGTCTGGTCACAGGTAATGTTCCTGACCCCAGGAGTCCCAGGGTCTGGTCACAGGTAATGTTCCTGACCCCAGGAGTCCCAGCGTCTGGTCACAGGTAATGTTCCTGACTCCAGGAGTCCCAGGGTCTGGTCACAGGTAATGTTCCTGACCCCAGGAGTCCCAGCGTCTGGTCACAGGTAATGTTCCTGACCCCAGGAGTCCTGGGGTCTGGTCACAGGTAATGTTCCTGACTCCAGGAGTCCCAGGGTCTGGTCACAGGTAATGTTCCTGACCCCAGGAGTCCCAGCGTCTGGTCACAGGTAATGTTCCTGACCCCAGGAGTCCTGGGGTCTGGTCACAGGTAATGTTCCTGACCCCAGGAGTCCTGGGGTCTGGTCACAGGTAATGTTCCTGACTCCAGGAGTCCCAGGGTCTGGTCACAGGTAATGTTCCTGACCCCAGGAGTCCCAGGGTCTGGTCACAGGTAATGTTCCTGACCCCAGGAGTCCCAGGGTCTGGTCACAGGTAATGTTCCTGACCCCAGGAGTCCCAGGGTCTGGTCACAGGTAATGTTCCTGACCCCAGGAGTCCCAGGGTCTGGTCACAGGTAATGTTCCTGACCCCAGGAGTCCCAGCGTCTGGTCACAGGTAATGTTCCTGACCCCAGGAGTCCCAGGGTCTGGTCACAGGTAATGAGGGTCGAGGAACACACTTCACATGACCTGATCTGGGCTAACAGCTCCTAGCCTGAAATAGCATTAGAAACATCAACAACATTCTTAAGGCAGCTTGTTCTCTTGTGTTGCAGCAAACATAATATGGCGAAACACACTAACCCAACCCACCCACTTTAACTACCCATTCCACGCATAGAAAACGTGCGCTGCTGTTTTTCATAGTACCCCTTAACTTGTAAAGTGGGAACCACAGTGCCCAAAAAAAAGAGTTTCATTGGTTGAGAGGACGGGTTGTTCAATGAGTCTGTCTACAGTACTATTAGTGAGTACCGAGGGAGAGTCTCTCTCCTACACTCTCTCTATAACATTGAAAAAGTTCTTCCTAATGTCTTTATGACTTATTTGTGACTCCACATCCATCTGTGACCCTCGTTCTTCTGCTACTAGCTTTGAATGATGAACTTGCAGGTGATACTTGTTAGTGACAATATTGTGAAAAGATATGAATTATACAGGTATTTATACAGGTACAAGGGTATTTTGTAATTTAACAGTTTCCATCTTGCCCCTTTTCGTGGAGTGGTACCACATTAACCCTTTTCCAGTTGTCAGGAAGTTATCCCACTTCTAGAGAGGAGTTAAATATTATGGCAAGTGGGCTGCACAACGCTTCAACTGCCTCGTTTAGTACCCCTGGGGATATGTAGTCTGGTCCCACGGTTTTTGTCACATCCAGTTCTTGAAGTGGCTTCATTGTCTCTTCCGGTGTCACTGTTATTTCAGTGAGGCTTTCCTGTGGAATTTCCCGTTCAGTTTTGGCTCTAATCTCTAGTGGCAAATTAGGTTCCAGCATGACTACTTTCTTAAAGCTTTTGTTAAGTTCCATGCATACCTCCTTCCGGGTGTCCTCCCTAACTTTTGTCATTTCTGATTCACTTGCTCATTCACAGTCATCTTCCTCCTTATATGACTATAGAACCGTTTTGGCTCGGACTTGTATGTAATGTCATTCTTGTACTACTTCTCTGCTGCTCTCCTAGTTTGTGTACTGATTTATGGCTTTTTTGTTTGCATGCATTGTCAATTATTTCCGTACTGTGCTCTGTATGTTTCTTCTGTGCTATTTGGTGCTTCTCTTTCCCTCCAGACATTGCCTGTTGAACTGTGGAGTAATGCTCGCCTTGCTTCCCTTGACCGAGACGCTTCCCTTGACCAAGACGCTTCCCTTGACCAAGACGCTTCCCTTGACCGAGACGCTTCCCTTGACCGAGACGCTTCCCTTGACCAAGACGCTTCCCTTGACCAAGACGCTTCCCTTGACCGAGACGCTTCCCTTGACCAAGACGCTTCCCTTGACCGAGACGCTTCCATTGACCGAGACGCTTCCCTTGACCATGAAGCTTCCCTTGACCGAGACGCTTCCCTTGACCGAGACGCTTCCCTTGACCAAGACGCTTCCCTTGACCGAGACGCTTCCCTTGACCGAGACGCTTCCCTTGACCGAGACGCTTCCCTTGACCGAGACGCTTCCATTGACCGAGACGCTTCCCTTGACCGAGACGCTTCCCTTGACCGAGACGCTTCCCTTGACCGAGACGCTTCCCTTGACCAAGACGCTTCCCTTGACCGAGACGCTTCCCTTGACCAAGACGCTTCCCTTGACCGAGACGCTTCCCTTGACCGAGACGCTTCCCTTGACCATGAAGCTTCCCTTGACCAAGACACTTCCCTTGACCGAGACGCTTCCCTTGACCGAGACGCTTCCCTTGACCATGAAGCTTCCCTTGACCGAGACGCTTCCCTTGACCAAGACGCTTCCCTTGACCGAGACGCTTCCCTTGACCAAGACACTTCCCTTGACCGAGACGCTTCCCTTGACCAAGACGCTTCCCTTGACCGAGACGCTTCCCTTGACCGAGACGCTTCCCTTGACCAAGACGCTTCCCTTGACCGAGACGCTTCCCTTGACCAAGACGCTTCCCTTGACCGAGACGCTTCCCTTGACCGAGACGCTTCCCTTGACCGAGACGCTTCCCTTGACCGAGACGCTTCCCTTGACCAAGACACTTCCCTTGACCGAGACGCTTCCCTTGACCAAGACGCTTCCCCTGACCGAGACGCTTCCCTTGACCAAGACGCTTCCCTTGACCGAGAAGCTTCCCTTAACCAAGAAGCTTCCCTTAACCAAATTAAGGAAAGCAAGAATAAATAAATCTTTCAAACACGAAATATTTATACCACTACTGTAAGTGGGACACTTACACACACCTGCCATACAGCCAGCAGGTGGGACACTTACACACACCTGCCATACAGACAGCAGGTGGGACACTTACACACACCTGCCATACAGACAGCAGGTGGGACACTTACACACACCTGCCATACAGCCAGCAGGTGGGACACTTACACACACCTGCCATACAGACAGCAGGTGGGACACTTACACACACCTGTCATAAAGCCAGCTGGTGGGACACTTAAACACACCTGCCATACAGCCAGCAGGTGGGACACTTACACACACCTGCCTTACAGCCAGCAGGTGGGACACACACACCTGCCATACAGCCAACAGGGGGCTCTGACACTTCCTCTTCAACCGGCAGGTGGGACATCTACACACACCTGCCATACAGCCAGCAGGGGCCACAGGTGGTTCGGGTGGCCACCTGGACACCTGCTAGGGGACTGATCGTCCTGACCCAACACCTGTTTCCCAAAAAATACGAGAAGTAAGTATAATGTAATTCAAAGTTTGTGTATATGAGCAGATGTGGAAACAGACTGAAATGTTTGTACAGGTGTATGTGTGGGAAAGGTAAGTATGGACAGGTGTAGGTGAGTGGTGTACATGTGTAGAGGTGTAAGTGAGTGGTGTACATGTAGACAGGTGTGGGTGAATGATGTACATGTGTACAGGTGTGAGTGAGTGGTGTACATGTAGACAGGTGTGGGTGAGTGGTGTACATGTGGACAGGTGTGGGTGAGTGGTGTACATGTAGACAGGTGTGGGTGAGTGGTGTACATGTGGACAGGTATTGTCGGAAATCCGACACACAACATTTTAATTTTCTTTATGTAGCCATTACCCATAACTTTAAAGAGAATGTGTCAGTGACGTCGTCACAACAACCTTCATATTTACATCCTCAAGTACCTTTAAACCACCTGTTTAAGCATTTAAATTAACTGAAAACTGTTATCTATGCTCTATCATAATTAAAGATATCATAAAAGTACAGCTTACTTCCCTAAGTCCTTAAGACAGAGTAAGATGCAACAGAATATTGTTGGAACGAGAAGGCGCCTGGAGGAGGGCCAGTCATGCTCCAACCCGTCCTCGACTCAAGTCCATTCCATCCAGCGGTCAACCCCACAGACGCATTCATAAATTTTAACATGCTGTTCATTCAAAACGGGAATTTTCTCAAGTATAAATTAATATTATAATATATTAGCATATTGTGTATATATAGGCATAGGTTAGGTTAGGTGTTTAGGTTCTGTTGGCGATTATTTGTATTTGTAGTACGTGGGTGAAGCATTTATAGCGTTGTGATTCGAACAAAATTCGTCAGTGAAGCACTTGTTCCGGATATGTTCGAACGTCAGCAGTTGTGAGTCGTGTGTAAACCGTTTTTCATTAATAAACAGGGGGTTTGGCGGGTGCATGCAATCACTTTTGGATCTTTGTTTGGAGGACGGGCTGCATGCTCTCACACACACACGGAGAGAATGTAAACAAGACACGAGACAGGTCTTCCGGAGTTTTGCAACATGCTTCACACATGATAGACTTTTCTATCCTTCAGTGAATTGCCACAGCAACCTCTACAACACCGGGAGTACTATACTATCCGACTTGTATAATATATATTTTTAAAGGTCGTAATAATCGATAAATATCATTTCGGTTAAACTGTTGGGCGACACCCCAAACCATGTACGTTTAATCTCTTTACTACAAACAGAAATAATTCATGTCACACCTGTACTTCATATGTTAATGGAGCCAATAATAAAGCCCATTCATTTACAGGTATACTTGTGATCTCGAGATATTAGTTTAGCTGGCCACCTATAACCTGTGGCTTCCTTGCTTTGACTGCCCAGCAAGTGCCTCACAGTGCCAGCCGCCATTACATGGCACAACTAGATTACTTGTGCCACACTCTAATTTGATGTTTAAGCCCAACAGGCCATAACCACCTTTTCATATAAGCTCACACAGCTAAACTAACATAATTATAACATTTGTAGTATTAACCCTCTCTGTAGTTTGTTATAAACCACTATATGTGCTATAACTTATATAAAGCATAGGGTAAATGTTTATAGTTTATTACACCACCACTCATTGTGGGAGAAGCTATAAACATCACCAACAACTATGTGCAGGAAAATTCTAGCAGGCTGAATTTAAATACTGTCCACTCATCAAACTAAAAAATAATTGAGAAAAAAATATTCTCTGAAAGCATATTCTGCCTGCTAGGATTACCCCACATAAGTTTGGTCCTCAACGAACCAGATGAACCAGTAGTTCATCAAATCTAGGATCAACATAAATTACTAGTGCAATATACATATTAATTATATAAGTTATAGAAGCAATGCACTTCTATACACATTTCTAGGCTAACTCATTCAATCTTGTCTAGCAGTAAACAGATTAACTGCAAGCACCAACATTGTTCCAAGGACTGAACCAAAGAATAATTATGTGCAATTAAATAACAGTAATTGTAACTAATGCTGCCAACATAATATTAAAATATTAACAACAGCTCTTCATTAGTCTCATAAAAAATTATTATCCCATTACAAGAGGTTGATAAGAGGCTTTTACCCATAAGTGTGTGTGTGTATATATATATATATATATATATATATATATATATATATATATATATATATATATATATATATATATATGTTTCATTGAATATGACCGCATATTCTGTATTTATTATTTTCTGGTTTAGGGCTTCTATCCCTCTAACTATTTTCTTAGCATCAGGGCTTAGCTGGAATAGGAGTTCTCCAAAACTCATTTTCGTAATTTTAAGGTTAACAAAAGAAGTGATTTACTATAGAATGTAATACACTTATTTATACAATTTGCACAACGTTTCGAACCTCCATGGTTCATTCTCAAGTGAAGAGATCTTACAATGCTGGTTGGTTTTATAC
Source organism: Procambarus clarkii (assembly GCF_020424385.1). NCBI lineage: Eukaryota > Metazoa > Arthropoda > Malacostraca > Decapoda > Cambaridae > Procambarus > Procambarus clarkii. The sequence goes on along the minus strand of NC_059640.1, from coordinate 2,151,819 downwards.
CCGCACTGGGTCAGGTGATAAGACAATAAAGGTGAAAACATGGAGGGATACACAAGGGATAAATGTGGGGTGAAACATAAGAACATAAGAATAGAGGTAACTGCAGAAGGCTTATTGGCCCATACATAAGAACATAAGAACAAAGGCAACTGCAGAAGGCCTATTGGCCCATACGAGGCAGCTCCTATTTATAACCACCCAATCCCACTCATATGCTTGACCCATGCTTGAAACAATCGAGGGACCCCACCTCCTCAATGTTACGCGGCAGTTGGTTCCACAAATCAACAACCCTGTTACTGAACCAGTATTAACCCAAGTCTTTCCTAAATCTAAACTTATCCAATTTATACCCATTGTTTCGTGTTCTGTCTTGTGTGATACTTTTAATACCCTATTAATATCCCCTTTGTTATGTCCATTCACCCACTTGTAAACCTCTATCATGTCACCCCTAACTCTTCGCCTTTCCAGTGAATGCAACTTAAGCTTTGTTAATCTTTCTTCATATGAAAGATTTCTAATTTGGGGAATTAACTTAGTCATCCTACGCTGGACACGTTCAAGTGAATTTATATCCATTCTATAATATGGCGACCAAAACTGAACGGCATAATCTAAATGGGGCCTAACTAGAGCAAGATAAAGCTTGAGAACCACACCAGGTGTCTTGTTACTAACGCTGCGATTAATAAATCCAAGTGTCCGATTTGCCTTATTACGAACATTTATGCATTGATCCTTTTGTTTTAAATTCTTACTAATCATAACTCCCAGATCCCTTTCGCAATTCGACTTTGCAATCTCAACACCATCTAGATCTTGTAACCCTATCATCATTACCTAACCTCAGAACTTTACATTTATCAGCATTAAACTGCATCTGCCAATCCTTCGACCATTTCAAAACCCTATCTAGATCAGCTTGAAGTGATAGTGAGTCCTCCTCCGAATTAATTTCCTTACCGATTTTCGTATCATCGGCAAATTTGCAAATGTTGCTACTCAAACCTGAATCTAAATCATTTATATATATTATAAACAACAGAGGTCCCAGGACAGAGCCCTGAGGCACCCCACTTACAACATTTTCCCACTCTGACTTGACTCCATTTATACTAACTCTCTGTTTCCTTTGGTATAGCCAGGCCCTAATCCAGCTTAATATAGCACCCCCAATACCATGAGACTCTATCTTTTTAATCAGTCTTTCATGTGGCACTGTATCAAAAGCTTTGCTAAAGTCAAGGTACACAACATCGCAATCCTTACCACTATCAACTGCCTCAACAATGCTAGAATAAAAAGATAACAAATTTGTTAAACATGAACGGCCATTTATAAAACCATGTTGCGACTCAATTATTAATTTATGTTTTTCAAGATGAAGACGGATTTTATTTGCTATTATAGATTCGAGTAACTTTCCCACAATAGACGTTAGGCTAATTGGTCGATAGTTAGACGCAAGTGATCTATCTCCTTTCTTAAAAACTGGTATCACATTAGCAACTTTCCAAAACTCTGGCACTGTGCCTGACTCTATTGATTTATTAAATATGGTTGACAGTGGGTCACAAAGCTCCTCTTTGCATTCTTTAAGCACCCTGGCAAACACTTCATCCGGCCTTGGGGATTTGTTTGGTTTGAGTTTTACTATTTGTTTAAGAACATCCTCCCTAGTAACTGCTAAACTCGTCAACCTGTCCTCGTCCCCACCCACATAGACTTGTTCGGCTGAAGGCATATTGATAAGTTCCTCTTTAGTAAATACAGATACAAAATATTTATTAAAAATACTACTCATCTCTTCATCACTATCTGTTATTTAACCTGTCTCAGTTTTTAATGGACCTATCCTTTCCCTAGTCTTTGTACGATATAACTGAAAAAAACCTTTAGGATTTGTCTTTGCTTGCCCTGCTATGCGAACTTCATAGTTTCTTTTTGCTTTCCTTATCTCTTTTTTAACATTTCTAACCAGTTGTACGAATTCCTGTTCTAAAGTGACCTCCCCATTTTTAATCCTTTTGTACCAAGCTCTCTTTTTACCTATAAGGTTCTTCAAATTTTTTGTTATTGGGTCATTTGTCACTTTGGGTCATTAGTATTCGATCTATTCAATTTGTATGGTATATTACGTTCCTGTGTTTTGTTTAGAATATTCTTAAATAAGTTATATATTGAATCCACATTGAAATCCCCATTTACGTCACCTATCGCTGGGTTCATGTCTCGCTCCAAGACCGGCCCCCACCCCATACCCAAGACTTTCCAATCAATTTGACCCAAAAAATTTCTTAGGCTATTAAAATCAGCTTTTCGAAAATCTGGCACTTTAACAGAATTTTCTCCTACAGGTCTATTCCATTCTATGCTAAATCTGATTTCTTTGTGATCACTGTTCCCTAGCTCACTCCCTATTTCGATGTCATTAATTTGTGTTTCCCTGTTAGATAACACTAAATCTAAAATATTATTTTCCCGTGTTGGTTCCTTAATGTGTTGCGTAAGAAAGCAATCGTCAATTAATTCTAGAAAATCTTCTGCTTCACTGTTCCCTGTTTTGTTCAACCAGTTTATTCCACTAAAATTAAAGTCACTCATGACGTAAATACTGTTAGATCTAGATGCCCTAGATATTTCATCCCATAGATGCTTTGCTTCCATTCTGTCTAAATTTGGTGGCCTATATATAACTCCTATTATAATATTATTTGCTTTTTCGTATAATTCTATCCAAATAGTTTCTGTGTGTGGCTCAGTTTTGATTCCCTCTTTGAGACTACATTTCAAATTGTCCCTAACATATATGTCTACTCCCCCTCCTCGTCTAATATATCTATCTGTGTGAAATAGTTTAAATCCATTTATTTGATATTCAGCTAATAGTTCTCTATTTTCTACATTCATCCACGTTTCGGTAAGTGCAATAATATCTATTTTTTTATGTGCAGACAAGAGCATTTAATTCGTTAATTTTATTTCTTAGACTTCTACTGTTAGTGTAATATACCCTAAGTGAATTGTTATTGTGAGGCCCTTCTCTTTCCCTGATCATTTTGCCAATTCTTTTCTCCCACAAACACATACTTTTATTATCTCCTTCCTCCAAATCAATTCCCATACCTCTATCTACTAACAGTTTAAACCCAAACCCAAATACGAGGCAGCTTCTATCTACATACAAAGATTAATCAAGTGTAATTGGCCTGTTATGTTGAACATTGTCTTCTGTGTTGGCATCGTTATGTTCTGGTCTTGTCCTTACTCTCATGGTGGGTAGAGTAAATAGTTCCGTGATTTGGGTGTTCATGGTAGGTTGTTCTATTCTTATGTGAATTGCTTCAAGAATTTGTAATCTTCTTGCATCTTGGGTTTTGTCTATTATGCAGGTATTTTTGTTCAACATTTCTCTTGTTAGGGTGATGTCATGGGCTTGTCTCATGTGATTCCTAGGGGCACCGGATTGAAGATGGCATGTCAAACGCCTCGTCAGCTTGGTCGACGTCATACCTATGTACTTACATTGAAGGTTACATCCTTCGTGGGGGCAAGTGTACATGTATACAACGCTTGACTGCTGTAGAGGGTTCTCTGTCGGCTTCGGGCTGTTTTTGATAAGGAGTTCGGAAGTCTTCTTGGTTTTGTAGAATATTATCAGGTTTATGATAATAATACAATTTGTTTCACTACTGATAGTTTTCTGGTAAATGTTCACCTACAAGCTATTGCAAAGTTAAATTTTGCTTCTGCTAAGTTACTTTTCAAACTGTCTCTAAGGTTGTTTGTGGGTAGATATAAGAAAGTAAAATAAACCCAAACAAAACTGATACAACCCTGCAGGTGTATCACATTAAGTGGATTACTAAATCCTAGTCCAGACGACTTGGTATGAATGCAGTCTTCTCTGGAAGACTTACCTTAGGGTAAGATAAATGCAATAAGATGCGATGAAGACTGATGAGATTGAATGCGGTCAAATATTACTGTCGAGAATTGTTCTGGGTCTGCATTGGGATTAGTGACATTTGTCGCTGTGACGTGAACCGATTTACTTGCTGATCACTGATTTATTCACTGAGATCCATAGAAACTATCTCGGCTAATATTAATTGTACCATACTCAATCTTCTCTGATTAATACTGGTTGTCAGCTGGCATAGGCTTCTTCAGGTTTTAGACTTTACCTGTAAGTAAGTAACCTCCTGCTGACTTTAACAGGTTCATTCCCTGTTGTCTTATCTGTCCAGTAATGAACTAATAATAATAGTCTGCCCCTACCAATAGATCTACATGTTAGACGATCTACTGAGGCTGTTAGACGTTATCTTGGTGTCAGCCAGGTTGATTCAATTTTTCTGCAAAAATCTGGCTGTATTCCCTAGATTGTATTCCCTATTCCTGTATTCCTTTAACATTTAGGTCAAAGGGGATGCTATCAACTACTATAGCCTGGACAGGTCGAACATAACTGCCTAGGTGTACTAGTTGGGTTGGACTACTGCATATTCTTGAGGTCCAGTATATGTTACGAATCCTGCTATGTTCAATGTCACGTTACACAAGGGTTTAAGTTTCAACTTGTTAGCTGCTTGTTGAGTGATGAACGTTCTCTGTGATACCAGGTCGAATAGACCTCTTGTAATGATTCTGGATTTCTTGTTATTTAATTGTAATTGTGCAGTAGGTAACGTGACATTATTATGAGACTTGGTGTTAAGCACCTTAACCTCTTGTCTACCTTAAAGCACTGCACAGTGGTGGATGTGTCCTGTTTCACCTGGAGTTTAGGCGATTTTGGCCTATCAACTCCACACAATGTGGAATGATATTGATCCTTGTGGCATCTGTTACATATGTGTAATGGGGTGGTGCATGTATTAGGAACATGTTGCATCAAGCACCTGGTGCACTTGTGCAATTCCTTGAGGCGCTTTATCCTAGAAACGCGATCAGGATAGATTTGACACTGATAAATGGTATGATTCTCTTGGCAGAATAGACAGCATCTCCTTCTTGTAGTAGATGCAGGAGTCACAGTTTTGGGTGACGTATGGACTACACGTTTAGAAGGGCTAACTGTGTAGGTACCCACTGTGGTATTTTTCCATTTTGGAGTGGAAGCAATGGTTTTAGCCTTACTAGGTTGGTTGATGGTACCTTTAGATTTGACTGATTTATGAATGGTTGATTTGTCAGTGTCAGGTATTATTTTCTCATGAGCTCTCAGTCGATTGACTGTTATCCTTAATCCCTCGAAAATCTCACCTAGGGAGAGGATATCTGTTCTATAATGAGAACAGATGGATGCTAGAATCTCCTTAGGAAACTTACTCTGTATTTCTACTTTCAATACCCACTCTTCTCAAGGTACATCTGCTTTGGCATCCAGAGCTTTAATTAGAGACTCTACCTGGAGCCTAAATTCCTGTAGAGCTTCAGGTGTCGTATCAGGTGTAGGTATCGCTCTCAATTTGTAATAAAGATTAGCAATAGCAATTTCTTTATTGCTGTAATTAACTTCTAGTAACTGAATAGCAGTATCGTAGTCCTTATCACTAGGAATTAGGTGCTTGACAACTGCTTTTGCTTCACCCTCAAGGGTACTTCGCAAATAGAGAAATTTATTCGCTAGCTGATTGAACTTTTTGAGTTTACTAAGGAGTCGAATGTGTTTCAATTAATTGCATTCGAAATTCTCATCATCCCTACATGGAAGTGAGGTAGATCAATGATAGGAAGACGAACTTCCTGGAGTGTTTTAGGTTTTTTTAGTGTCACTCGTGGTCAGAGTATTTTGAGAGATTGAGTTGCTCTGCAATTTTTCTAGAGATTGTGTTTATTTGTCTAGATGATCTTGGACACCCTCTTCAAACTGTTCTGTCTCAGCAAGGAAAGTATCTAGCTTATTGGGCTAAGCATTCTGTTCCATGAGGACTCTTGAGATAGTCATTTGCAGCCTCGTTTATTCTCTGCAACTTTTGCTTGGCCACTTCTATGTGGTTTTCCAATACTTTGGCTGTTGTACCTGATTGTACCAGCTGATCGCACTTATTGAGCTGTTGAGTCACATGACCTGTGTGACTCGTGTATGATCTAAGATATAATAAGCAGTTGCTGGACATTTCTTCTGGTGCACAGTCTGTGGATTTTGGCTTAGTTGGTGCCATGGTTTGGTTATGAAAATAACTGGGGTCCTGATTCATATATACGTAGAACCAGTACGGTTATTGATAGCCTAATATCCAATTCCTTAGTTAGGCTATGTTAATCCTACCTCACGTAGAGGTTAACTTACCTACCTAACAGTAAATATCTATTATTTGAGTAGTACTTTGGTGTCTCTACAGGATTTTCCTAGGCTTAGCTCATCATTATCAGCGTTGGATGGGTAGCGACTCCTCAGTAGTACTCAAAATGTACACAGTAAATTATAATAAGATATGGTAACACAATTCGTGTAAAATAATGATAAGTCCTACCCTGATTTGGGTTTGCATAATAATAAATGTTGACTAGGTTGTACTGCATGGTACAATACTAGTCTACTAGTATTCCTACCTATCTAGGTTAGCAAAGAATAATGAGTTAGGCTAGAGCTGTACACATTTTAGTACAATTCAAGTCTAAAACGTACTTCTGTGGGTTGGCATAAATACAATAAGGATGCTAATGGTGCAAATTCAGGATAGTGCTATGTTTTTGTCTTTTTATAATTTTTTATTTATATAGAGTATATGCAAGTGATTATATATATGACAAATATCCTACTACTATAAATGAATATATATGTGTGGCAGATATGAAACTGTCGTAAATTCTATATATATGGCTGATATGTAACTGTCGTAAATTCTATATGTATAGCAGATATGTAACTGCCCTACGAGTTTGAGGAGGCATATTCTCTCACCTGTAGAACTGAGGTACCCAACGTCGCGAGCGAGGGGACGCTTTTATGGTCAATCCTTCTTTCGTCAATGAACCCGATCTGGACGAACTGACGGTTCTTAAGGTTGCGTTTGTGGGGAGTATACTCACGATGCACCCCTGGTGGGCCCCGGCAAGACTGGTCACATGTCTCTTGTTGGGTGTCCTGTCCTCTAATTGTGGCTCCGTGGTGGGTGTTGGGCACATTCGTGAATGAAAGTATTACCTCTCATTTTCATGCCAATGAATACTGTTCCTCTTAAGACTTCTCAGGCTCGTGGGGTGGGCGACCAGGCCCCCAGAGTTGGACTGTGTTGGAAGACCGGGCTCTGTAGCCCCCGCTACATTGGGCCCAGACCTAGCTCCTCCTCTGACCCTCCTGACTACCCCCCTCGGCTCCCCTCCCTCCTCTGTGGTTTGCTTGAGCCCTAAGCCCCCAGCAGTGACCAGCTCGTCCACTGGTCAGGCTCCTTCTCTCATTGTAACTAATGCACCTTTTATCCCCTCTCTCTCTGAGGGTTCTCAATGCCGTCCCCACCACAGCCGCACTCACACGATCCTTTTCCCATACTAATATGTACGACGCCTTGTTTGGTTCTGCTTTGTGGGTTAAATACTTTGACGTCCTCCAGCTGGATTCTACACCTCCTGACGATTTCTCCCTCCATAAACACCTTGTTGATTCGGTAGATGCCTCTGTTACTTTTAACCCCACCCGTTTTGGTTCACGTGTCGTCGCTGTTCCTTCTCAGGATGCAGCTACTTGCTTAGCCGCATTGTCCTGCACTGGGGGAGACCCCTGTTCGAGTCTCCAAAAACGCTCGGTTAAATGCCAGTGTTGGCACTGTTTCCCTACCGCACCATGTTGCAACTGGTGTTCGGGACCTAAAAGACTGCCATGAGGATATTAACCATATCCTCGAGGCCCAAGCGTATTCTGTTCTGCAGGCGAAAACGTTCACTCGACCCCCTCGTGGCCATTGCCGTCTGCCCCATCGGGTTGTGAAGATTACCTTTGATGGTCAGTCACTTCCGCCCTCTTTCATTCTTGCTGGTGCCAGGTGCTCCGTTCAGGAGTACATTCCCTCTCCTCGGCTTTGTAATTAGTGCTGGAAGTTCGGATATTGTTTCCTCAGATGCTCCAGTACTGTCTCTCTCTGCCCCATATGTGGGGATGAAGGTTACTCTAAGTTGGAGTGCACTTCTCCCCAGGCTTGCTGCCTCAATTACGGTGAGGCCCACCCTACCTTCTCCCGGGCGTGTATTCATTACAAACTTGAGGCAGCCGTCCTCAACTTGAAGAGCTGGGAAGTTTGTCTTTTGCTGAGGAGAGGCGTCAAGTTCGCCATCTTCCCCCTTTTGCTGGCGTCACTTATACTCGCGTGTTGCGCTCTTCCTCTTCTCGTCCTTCCCACCTTCCTCAGTCTCGCAACCGTTTCCAGGCCTTAGTCCAGGACACACCCACCTCCTCCTCCTCTGTTCCTTTACGTTCTGTCCTGAAGGGTCTCCCTCCTGGTTCTCTGTCTGGGGTTTCCCTTCTTTCTACCCAGTCTGTCGTGTCTCCTGTGTCTTCTTTCTCATCTCCCTCCAATCCTCCTTCCCATCCTTCTCCCCCATCTCTTACCTCTCCACGCCGCCTGCCTGTGCGGGCCATTGTCCATCACTCTCCCCGGAATCATCATGCTGTTTGCTCTTGTTCTTCTTCTCCTGTTGAGACGCTCGAGTCTGTAGCCCAGTACGTTGTTGCTGGAACGCCTGTCTCTTTGTGTCAGATGCGAAAGCCTGGCTCATTTTCTTCCTCCTCCCTGACGGGTAAGAAGGCTTTACTTTCTTCCTCGCCACCCTGTCTCTGACTCTATCGCTCCATCCCCTCCCGTTTTGGTGGTTGAGCCCCCTGTTCCTGCTGTGGAGGTTTCTTTGGACCCCCGCTTCCCTCTCAGTTGCTGCCCTTGCTGAGGTATGCTCCCTGGTTTCTACCCCTCCTCCTCCTCCTCCTCCTCCTCCTTCTGTCCTTGACCCTCGATTGTCTCCTCCTCCTCCTCCGGACCCTACTCATGTGCCTCCGGTCTGTCTTCTCGCTCCCTTCCCTCCATCCTTACTCAGTTTACCCATGCCCCCTAACCCTGACTTCGCTGACCCTGATCCTGATCCTGAGCTTCTTTAATATGCTGTGTTCCTTTTTACCCTTTGTTTCTTCATTCTTCTCTGTTGCTGTCTTTTCTACTTTTGTCAATGTCTCTTCTTCAATGGAATATTAATGGATATTATGCCAAATTCCATGAATTCCAACTTCTGATTTCACAGTTCCCCCTCCCTCTTTGTGTCTCTCTCCAGGAGCCGATGCTTGATGCTTGTCATGATGGCTTCTATGGCCATTCATTTCTCTCTCTCTCCCTGCCCCCCCCCCCAGTTTTTGCTGGGGCCCATAACTCTACTACTCTCTTGAATCGTTCTGATATTCCCTTCGTCCCCCTTGCTTTTTCCATTGCCTCTCCAGTGTTCAGCTGCCCGTGTCTTTGTGAGTAAATGGTATACGGTTTGTCCCATTTATCTCCCCCCCAACTGTCCCACTTTCTCTTCCCGATCTTAAACACCTTCTGGACTCCTTGCCGGAGCCTGTGCTCCTGCTGGGTGATTTCAATTGTCGCTATACCCTCTGGGGTGATGTTCTGACAAACACCTGGTGTCCTCTTTTTAAACCGTTCATCCTCCCTTCTTCCCTGTCTCTTCTGAATTCTGGTGAGCCCACTCATTTTGACTCGTACTTGCACCCTTTCCTGTCTTGATCTTTCTCTCTGTTCGTCGTCTCTTTACTTGGATTTCTCGTGGCGGGTTCTTGATGACCTCCATGGCATTGACCATTTCCGCATCCTTGTTACCTTTTTCTCTTTTCACCCTCCCCCTCTCCGTCCCTAGGTGGCAGTTGCCAAAGCAGACTGGAAGCTCTTTACCCTCCAAGCTACACTCTCCGACCTCTCCATTCTGCCTCTCCCTTGCGCCCTCCTTCTTTTTCATGACACCGTCTTCGACGCTGCCCTCCGCTCTATTCCTCGCACTACCTCTCAGGGCACGCGGAAGTGCGTTCCGTGATGGAATGTGGACTGTGCTCGGGCTGTCCGCTGTAAGCATGCTGCCTGGAAGAGACACCTCCACCGGCAGACTGTTGATTCTTTTCTTTTGTTTCGGAAGGCGAGTGTGGTGGCCCGTAGGACCATCTGTACGGCTAAACGTGAGTGTTGGAAATCTTGTTTCCACTATTACGTCCAAAACTCCTCTGCCGAAGATCTGGAAGCGTATCTGCAAGATAGCGGGTAAGTTCGTTCTCAATGTCTCGCCAGTCCTTTACCTCCGTGGTACTCTTATGGCGGACCCGGTGCAGGTTGCAGCCGAACAAGGTTCCCACTTTTCATCTGTTAACTCTGGTTCTCATCTTCCTCAGTCTTTCCTTCTTTGTAAGCCTGTTCTTGAATCTCATCCTTCTGATTTCCGTACCCATCTCAGTCTTCCCTATAACAATCCCAATTCTCTCTCTCTGAACTTCAGTCTGCCCTGGCCCTCTGCTGTCCTATGGCAGCAGGCTCCGATGGCATTCATTATGGGATGCTTCGCCATCTTCCTTCGTGCAGGTCTCACTATTTACTGAGTCTGTATAATCGGGTCTGGGAGTCGTTGTCAGTCCCTGAGGACTGGCTCGATGCTGTTGTCCTCCCTGTTTGCAAACCAGGGTCTCTCGGGACATCCCCCAAGGACTTCCGCCCTATTGCCCTCACGAGTTGTGTCTGCAAACTCTTTGAACGTATGGTTAACGTTCGTCTGATGTGGTTCTTAGAACACTATCGCCACCTCTCCCCTTCTCAATTTGGTTTTTGCAATTGCCACAGCACAACAGATGTCCTGGTGAACTTGGAGGTCTATATTCGTACTGCTTTTGCTGCGAAGACCTCCGTCGTTGCTGTCCTTTTTGACCTGGAAAAGGCTTACGACACCACCTGGAGATACCATATCCTGTCCCAACTCCATTCTTTTGCCCTTCGTGGTAATCTCCCTCTCTTCCTCGAAAGCTTCCTCTGTTGTCATTCCTTTCGAGGGAGTCTTGGTGCCACTCTCTCTGCCTCTTTTAAGCAATACAAGGGTGTACCCCAAGGGAGTGTTCTGAGCACAACTCTTTTTTCTGGTTGCCCTCAATGGTCTTCTTTCCTCCCTTCTGGCGTCATCTCTGTTCTCTATGTCGACGATCTTACCTTTTGCTGTCGGGGTGATGATTCATCTCTCCTTCAATGGCGGCTTCAACTTACGATTGATGCCATGTCGCATTGGGCCACCGATCATTGCTTCAAGTTCTCTACATGAATTAGGCTTGTGTTATGACTTTTACTCGAAAGCATGTCGTTCTTCGTCCCTCTTTGTCGCTTTATGGTCATCCCCTTGTGTACAATGATTCCTATAAGCTTTTGGGGTTAATTTTGACACTCGTTTGTCTTGGTCGCCCCATATCTCTTACCTCCGTGTTGAATGCTCTAAGGCCTTTAACCTTCTTAAGGTTTTGTCTCATAATTCTTGGGGAGTGGATAGGCTCACGCTCCTCTCCTTACATTCCTCTCTCGTCCTGTCTAAACTCGAATATGGTTGTCCTGCTTACTCGTCTGCTTGTCCTTCTACTCTTCGCCGTCTTGATGCTTTGAACCATACAGGGATGCGCCTGAGCTCTGGTGCCTTTTGTTCGACTCCCGCCCTTAGCTTGTATGTTGACACTGGCTTCCTATATCTCTGGGACCGCCGTGATCGTTACTGTCTTGCTGTCTTACGCGGTCCTTGCAACATCCTTCCTCTCGCTTCTATCGTGCTTTGACTTTTACCCCTCCTGCAGTTTCTGTTCCTCTTCACCACCACCCTCTTTCTGTCCTGTTATCTCGTTTGCAAGATTCTCTTGCAAACGAGATAACCGTATTTCGTTTCGTATTTCTAATGTTTCTCCTCGTATTGTTCCTTCCTTGCCCCAGTGGAGAGTCCCCCCTTCCAAAATTTTGTACATCCTTGACCCGCATTACTAAAGCTTTTACCCCTCCTATGGTTCTGAAACGCCTTTTCCTTGAACACTTTTCTTCACACTCCCGCTCCATTTCCATCTTCACCGATGGGTCTAAGTCTGCGGACAGTGTGGGCTACTCTGTTGTTTTTCCTGACCACACTTATATGTGTCGCCTTCCTCCAGAGACTAGCATCTTCACAGCAGAACTTTATGCTATTCCCTATGCTCTTCGTCTCCTGCTTTCTCGTTGTCAATGCACCTTTGTGGTTGTAGTTGACTCTCGTAATGCCCTCATGGCTCTGGGGTTCTTTAATCCGGTCCATCTGGTGGCCGTCGAGATTCAACATTGGCTGTTTCTTATCTCCAGTAAATTTAAATCTGTAGAGTTTTGCTGGGTTCCCAGCCATATTGGTGTTTCTTTATATGAGCGTGCGGATGCTGCTGCTAGAGAAGCTATCCGCTCTTGTCCCATTTCATGTAAAGGTATTCCTTATTCCGACTTTTACCCAGTTATTCATTCCTCCATCCTTGCCCGTTGGCAGAGTTGTTGGTCTTTTGGTGTTGGTAACAAACTGCGTACTCTTAAGCGCAGTGTGTCTCCGTGGCCGTCCTCCTGCCACAGTAACTGGCGATGGGAAATGACTCTAGCAACGTTGCATATTGGCCGTACACGCTTAACTCACGGTCACTTAATGGAGCGCTGCCCTGCTCCTTATTGTCCAAATAAGGCGTTGTCACCTTTACACTCTGAATCTGCCCTCAGCTCCAGCCAGAGCTGTCAGCCTTTGCCATCAGCTCCAGCCAGAGCTGTCATCCTCTGCCCTGGGCTCCAGCCAGAGCTGTCAGCCTCTGCCCTGGGCTCCAGTCAGAGCTGCCATCATCTACTTTCAGCTCCAGCCATAGCTGTCAGCCTTTGCTCTCAGCTCCAGGCAGAGCTGTCAGCCTCTGCCCTAGGCTCCAGCCAGAGCTGTCAGCCTCTGCCCTGGGCTACAGACAGAGCTGTCAGACTCTTCCCTCAGCTCCAGCCAGAGCTGTTAGCCTCTGCCCTGGGCTCCAGCCAGAGCTGTCAGTCTCTGCCCACAGCTCCAGCCAGAGCTGTCAGCCTCTGCCCTCATCTCCAGCCAGAGCCTTCAGCCTCTGCCCTGGGCTCCAGCCAGAGCTGTCACCCGATGAACTGGGGCTCCAGCCAGAGCTATCAACTTCTGCCCTCAACTCCAGCCAGGGCAGAGGTTGACAGCTCTGTCAACTTCTGTTTGAGGTTGACAGAGCAAGTTATGAAGTTATCTGAGGTGCAAAATCATATAATTTCATAATATTAGCCAATTAATCATTTAGTCAGTCAACCAGATTATTTGGAGCCAATCTTTCTGTGCAGTTTCTACGGAGCGATCCTTAACGTTACTGTACAAGCCTTCGAGCCCATCTGGACGGTGGTGGAGGAGAGGGCAGCGGACGGCAGCAAGGTCTCCCGGAGCGAAGGACGCGACTACATCATCCTGGAGACCATTGCTGGGGCTCTTAACTTCTCCTTCAGGGCAATCCCTATCTCTGAAAAGACTGAAGTAAGTATTTTGATTTGTTAAGATGCGTATTTATTAAATTCGTAATTTATCGAATAATTAAAAATTAGTGTTTAGAGGCAGTTAATAATATCAATGGCAGGTGTCCTGAGAGAGCGTAACCATTGGACTTCCAGTTTAGTGCTGGTGATCGAGTGTTGTTAAGAGCGAATTGCTGGAGATGTGCCATTCTTTACCGGCAGAGGTTGCTGTTAGTAAACAGGTCAGTTTCATTATCCCCCGTATGGCTAATGTGTGGGAGACCAGGAGCTTGATCCTGACAGGTCTTGCAGGGAGGAAAAACGTCAAAAACAAAAAGTCATAAACTTTACCTTAAAGAAATCACTCGGTCCTTTGGTTGGGATTCCAAGTGTTTGCATTTCATTGGAGGAAGAGAGCTTTGAGGTGGTGAAGGCTCAGTCTGCAGGCAGTGTAACAAGTAAGGATGAGAGCTTTGAGGTGGTGAAGGCTCAGTCTGCAGGCAGTGTAACAAGTAAGGATGAGAGCTTTGAGGTGGTGAAGGCTCAGTCTGCAGGCAGTGTAACAAGTAAGGATGAGAGCTTTGAGGTGGTGAAGGCTCAGTCTGCAGGCAGTGTAACAAGTAAGTAAGCAATTGTGGTTGTTGGGGATTCCCAGGTGAGCTATGTCGACATGACTTCTTGAGCTAGAAATACCGGCAACTGGTTAAGGGTTTCCCTTCTATGAGCAGGAATTGGAACAGTGTTAACAATGAGTGATATTAAGGCTAGTAATGGGGGAACAATCTCATTATTTTTGTCAGCACTGGAGATGTGGCAATTTCTTCCCACTATATCAATATTATATTCTAAGAAATTTATTATTTCTTTATCATACCTATATTTTACATCAGAATCATATCAGAATCACATAAAGACTCTTATCTTGTATCATACTTCAACAAGATCCAACATGACAATGCCACTATAGTGAGATCCGCCATTAGACCCATAGATGCATACGTGACTTTGTGCATGAATTCTCAGGGAATCTAGAAGGTTCGAGAACATAATTAATAAACTATCGGAACATCAATTGACTTCCTGTAAGGGTTAATTCATATTTGTTACAAGGAACCAATTCGTACTACAAGTACTACCTATAATCATTAAATCCAATATATATATATATATATATATATATATATATATATATATATATATATATATATATATATATATACATACATATATATATATATATATATATATATATATATATATATATATATATATATATATATATATATATATATATATATATATATATATATATATGTTTCATTGAATATGACCGCATATTCTGTATTTATTATTTTCTGGTTTAGGGCTTCTATCCCTCTAACTATTTTCTTAGCATCAGGGCTTAAGTGGAATAGGAGTTCTCCAAAACTCATTTTCGTACTTTTAAGGTGAAGAAAAGAAGTGATTTACTTCTGATTGAGTGATTTAAGTGATAAAAGAAGTGATTTGGAGGTTCGAAACGTCGTGCAAATTATACAAATAAGTGTAATACACTCTATAGAAAATCACTTCTTTTCTTCACCTTAAAAGTACGAAAATGAGTTTTGGAGAACTCCTATTCCACTTAAGCCCTGATGCTAAGAAAATAGTTAGAGGGATAGAAGCCCTAAACCAGAAAATAATAAATACAGAATATGCGGTCATATTCAATGAAACATGTTTGAAAGAAAACCTGCTGCCAGTATACACCAATATAAACCCACATGACCCAGCAGTCCGCAATACAGAGTTTACCTATAGGTATAGGCAAGAGCTCATTCGGCATCAACTAAACAAGAAGAAGGAAGCCCTCCAAACCTTTATAGAGCAGGCGGAGCATCTGTTAAACAAATGGACCCAGTACGACATCCCTATCCAACTCAAGCAAACCATCAACAGTGAACTATTTAACCTGAAACAACAACATAAAACTCTTGTAGAAACAAAGACACTCCGTAAGTTAACATCCCTAAACGGTGGACAGCTAAAAATCCCTCGTCCTAAAGATGGCTACTTTAACCTGACTTCTTATGATCTTACCCAGGACCAACGAGACCTCTTAAATCTTGGTCTAAATTGTCAATTCTTATCTAAACCAAAGATGCATCAAAAACGCCTGGAAATCGAAATGCTTCTGGACGATATCCATAAGCTAGAAGACAACAAAAAAGTCATCACCACTGACACACTTCAAGCTGAACTACTTGCAGAAGCAGGGAAAAAACGAGGAACATATTCATCTACAATCTTAACCCCACGACTCAAAGAAGCAGCGAAACAACTAAAAAATCTGAAAGACGTAACAATAAGAAAAGCCGACAAAACAGCAGCATATGTATTGATTCCTACCCATGAATACATGAACAAAATTAGCGACATCCTAAGTGACGACTCCAAATTTCAACGAATCACGAGGAACCCCGTAGAAGACCTTAAGCGGAAAGTAAACAAAACAATTACAGCAATCAACGCAAAGAAAGGTAGTGTGCATTTCAATAAACTTCAAGGCGACTATGGCTTAGGATATGCCTACGGCAATGTTAAGACGCATAAACCAGGTAACCCACTACGCCCTATAATCAGCCAAATACCAACCCCAACTTATCACCTGGCAAAAAAACTCAATGAACTCCTAACTCCATACACTCTAAGTAAGTTTAGTCTACAATCATCAGCAGATTTCCTAGAATTGATCAAATCTACCCAGCCCGATGGAATCATCGCTTCCCTGGACGTTGAATCCCTTTTTACCAACGTCCCAGTCGACACAACCATAGGAATGATACTGGACAGAGTATACAGAGACGAGAGCACCCCCAAATTAGACATACCTGAGCCACACTTGAAAAGTCTTCTCGAAGCATGTACAAAGGAAGCCCCTTTCATCAGTCCACAAGGAGACATGTATTTACAAATAGACGGAGTAGCAATGGGCTCCCCCTTAGGAGTTTTATTTGCTAATTTTTATATGGGAACCATCGAAGATAGGGTCTTCAGTAGCAGACAAAAACCAACTGTATACTGCCGTTATGTAGATGACATATTCGTAATAGTAAAAGACTCAGATGAACTAATTGACCTAAAAAGACACCTAGAGAGAGAGTCAGTACTCCGATTTACACATGAAAATAGTGAAAATAACAGTCTGCCATTCTTGGATGTACTAATAACAAAAACAGGAACCTCTTTAAGCACCAACGTATATACCAAGCCCACCAACATAGGATTATGCCTGAACGGTAGAAGTGAGTGCCCCCAAAGATACAAAGCCAGTGTTCTCAATGCTTATATTCGTCGAGCGCTTACCCACTGCTCTGAATGGAGCAACGTGAGTAGAGAGTTTGAAAGAGTAACTCAGGTATTGGTGAACAACGGATATAGCAACGCGGAAATAAACGCTGCTATAAGAAGACACTTGGACCGTTGGTATAATTCAGAACCTAGAACAGAAACCACAACACCCCCAATAAAATTATATTACAAATCAACCATGCACAGTGAACATATAAAAGAGGAAAGAATAATGAAAGAAATAATCCGTAAAGGAGTAAAAAGCACTACTCCTAACCAAAACATAAACCTGATAATATTCTACAAAACCAAGAAGACTTCCGAACTCCTTATCAAAAACAGCCCGAAGCCGACGGAGAACCCTCTACAGCAGTCAAGCGTTGTATACATGTACACTTGCCCCCACGAAGGATGTAACCTTCAATGTAAGTACATAGGTATGACGTCGACCAAGCTGACGAGGCGTTTGACATGCCATCTTCAATCTGGTGCCCCTAGGAATCACATGAGACAAGCCCATGACATTACTCTAACAAGAGAAATGTTGAACAAGAATACTTGCATAATAGACAAAACCCAAGATTCAAGAAGATTACAAATTCTTGAGGCAATTCACATAAGAATAGAGCGACCTACCATGAACACCCAAATCACGGAACTATTTACTCTACCCACCATGAGAGTAAGGACAAGACAAGAACATATCGATGCCAACACAGAAGACAATGTCCAACATAACAGGCCAATTACACTGGATTAATCTTTGTGTTTAGATAGGAGATGCCTCGTATGGGCCAATAAGCCTTCTGCAGCCCCTATGTTTATCCCTTATGTATCCCCCCATGTTTTTCACCTTCATTGTATTATCACCTGACCTAATGCGGGTATAAAATCAACTAGTATTGTAAGATCTGTTCACTTGAGAATGAACCATGGAGGTTCGAAACGTCGTGCAAATTATACAAATAAGTGTAATACACTCTATAGTAAATCACTTCTTTTCTTCACCTTAAAAGTACGAAAATGAGTTTTGGAGAACTCCTATTCCAATTAAGCCCTGATGCTAAGAAAATAGTTAGAGGGATAGAAGCCCTAAACCAGAAAATAATAAATACAGAATATGCGGTCATATTCAATGAAACATGTTTGAAAGAAAACCTGCTGCCAGTATACACCAATATATATATATATATATATATATATATATATATATATATATATATATATATATATATATATATATATATATATATATAATAAGTTTGTGAGGGTACCACCTCTGGTGCCAATGTGGGGACCCATAGCCTCGGAGAAGAAAATAAAAAGTATTCAGAGGAGACCTTGTGGTTTCTCACTGAACACTAATATTATCTTCTCCTACCACCCCCATTCTTTTGTATGTACACATATATATTTACTTTATTTGAACTTTGTTACAAAAAAGGAGTTACATATGGGTTACAAAGATGGTTGTCATAGGTTGTCGAGTTCCTCCAGCTCCTCAGATGGCGGGCAGGAACCCTGGATGCAGTGCGCATTTCCCCTCTGTATCGCCACACTGAGGCGCTGGAAAAGAAAGCTTGCAGCTCTCGGGTCCCTTGTTGTTTCAATGAGCCTAGAACCCAGTTCCTTCAAAAAACTGGTAGCACTTTTACCCCAGGCGCCGAGCGTCTCAGAAGCAATGGGGACAAAATTGTAGTGGTGATCCAGTTCTCTATACTTACGGGATTTGGCTGCTTCCCTGTGGGTGGCAGCGCCACCTGGTTGTGCAACACTGAGGTTAATGTAGGTGTTAGCCAGGGTTGATACGCACGTGTAGTCCCATACCAACTGCTTGCCATTCTTCCAGGGGTTCACTGTGATACCATCCGGGCGACCAATAAGAGCATCAGAGTTACGGGGCGTTAGGTAACGGGGCTCTCTTTCAGCTGGGCATCCAGCTGTGGTGAGGCTCCTCTTGATGATGTCGTTAACTTCACTGTGCCTCGAGTGCCATCCCCCTGTGCTTTGGCAGAGTAGGCCATGGTGACCGTACCTGTCAGCCACCACCTCGCCGCAAATACACCTATATCTGGTGTGGATTGGGGCAGCAAGGCGGAGGGCCACAGCAATTCGGAGGGCGTGTGGTGTGAGACGCGTGCCAGTTGCCGACATTGGGGTTGCTAACAGGAAATCCCCTGCATGTGGTGCTGCTACTGCTGTGAGGCGAGCAATGTCGTGTTGTGTTGTTGCAGCACCCAGGCACTCTGCAGCAACTTGGTCTACAATGGGACCATCCCAGCTGGATTGCTTGTGGGATTTTGGGGATGGTGGTTGAGGTGATTGGCCTGCACGAGAGGCCCACTCTGTGGCACAGCGTGTAAAATTGGGATCATGTACCCCTGCCAGCTGATGTAAGTGGGCAGGTAGAATTTCCTTCACAAGGTCGTCGGATGCTGATAAGGAGGACAGGAAGGCTGGAACAGCGATTTGCGTTGCTGTTCGAACTCCGAGGCTCCCAAGTCTTACGGGAAGAGAGGCTTGTTTCCACTGTAGGTCATCGAGAGAGAGGTTAAGGGCTTTTTCTAGCATTGATTTCAGTAACCGGTCATACTCACTTAGTTTTTGGCTACTGTAAGATGGTGAACACCTCAGAAAGTAGGTTAACCTGGGGAGGAACAGACATCTGGTGATGAGGTAGAGTGCATCATGAGCATCAATATCCTCAATCCTCCCATCCATCCTCTTAAGGTCGGTGATTTTCTTATCAAGGACCTCATCGATGGCTTTCAACCCCAGGGGAGCTCCTAGGAGTGTGTTGTCTTCAGGTTTAGTTTTATGGATATTTGGCAGAAGACCCTCTATTCTCTCTACGATGCCCTGGTTGGAACATATTATTTCACATTTAGAAGGGTTCAGGGTGAGGCCTAAAACTGCACCTTGCTCCTGGATTTTTCTGATGTCCTCCAGGAGGGAGTCTTGGGAACCAGCTAGGGTACCATCGTCCAAGAACCAGATGTTAAGCTCGCTGGACAGGACCTCTGTGACGTGTTTGATGACTCATCCATTCATATACTCCACATATACTGTTTGATGACTCATCCATCCATATACTCCACACCCATTCCTGGGTGTGGAGTATATATATATATATATTTATCTTATAATCCCACTTCATCTCAAATTAATCGTCTAGATGAGAAATAAATCACTTATATATCATGGCCAGTCAACCGCCAACAGAGAGCGTGGTGGGAGTGGCTGGAGCGACAAGTGCCCAAGGGCCAGTTCGTTTTGTTTACAAACAGTGAACACATGTGACGGTGTTTAGAGTAATTTTCAACGTACAATACCGCACAAACTAATCTCTGATCCCCAGTGATTATTTTTTAAGATACTCAGAGAGTTCACGGACTTTATATCAGAACAAACCCTGATACATTTATCTAAAACACGAGTATGGAGAGTGGTTCACACCAGAAAGTGAGGCCGCTTACACCACCACATCATCTTAATCTTATCTGAGTAAACGCTACTAGTAATCATAAGAACATAAGAACAAGGTAACTGCAGAAGGCCTATTGGCCCATACAATGCAGCTCCTATTTATACCCACACAATCCCACTTATATGCATATTCAACCCACGTTTGAAACAATCGAGGAACCCCACCTCCACCACGTAATGCGGTAATTGGTTCCACAAATCAACAACCCTGTTACCGAACCAGTATTTACCCAAGTATTTCCTAAATCTAAACTTATCCAATTTATAAACATTGTTTTGTGTTGTGTCTTTTGTTAATACTTTTAATACCTTATTAGTATCCCCCTTGTTATGTCCATTTATCCACTTGTAAACCTCTATCATGTCACCCATAACTCTTCGCCTTTCCAGTGAATGCAATTTAAGCTTTGTTAATCTTTCTTCATATGAAAGATTTCTAATTTGGGGAATTAACTTTGTCATCCTATGCTGGACACGTTCAAGTGAATTTATATCCATTCTATAGCACGGCGACCAAAACTGAATTGCATAATCTAAATGGGGCCTAACCAGAGCAAGATGTAGCTGAAGAACAACACCAGCTGTCTTGTTACTAACGCTTCGATTAATAAATCCCAGTGTCCTATTTGCCTTATTACGAACATTCATGCATTGATCCTTTGTTCTTCAAAGGTCATAGCGGGATCTTCTTCCGTGGCTGAGTCACATACCCGGGGTTTGTCTCAGATGATCAAATTGGTGGAATCTTGCTGGTTGGCTAAGTCGTTGCCCAGGAGAAGTTGAATTCCTGGCATGGGCAAAGGTTTTTCCCGAATAGCAACTTGGACCTTTCCACGAGTGAATGGATACTCCAGGTAGACTGGCGAGCGGGTACGGTGTAGTTGCAGTGAGGTCAGTGATCAGGACGGTTTCTCCAGTGTAGGTGACTTGAGGTGCAGTGGCTTTTAGTAGAATAGACTGCAGCGAAGCCGTGTCCCTCAAGATGCGTATTGGGCTTTTACCCTCGAAATCTTCACCATTGGCTGACACAGTTCCTGGATACACATGTCTGTCAAATAAAGCAAGATCACTAACAGGAACATTTACATGTAGTACAGGCTTGGTAGGCTCAGTGGGTGGATGCTTTGGCTTAGTTGAAACTGTACTAGTGGTTTTACACTTAGGATTTGGACACTGGTCAATGAGGTGTCCATATGTTTTGCAGTAACGATGGTAAAGTGCATAGTTAGTGTCTTTACGACTTACTTTAGGTGAAGCTTGACTGGACCAAGATGGTTTACTGTAACCTGAGTCAAAAGATTTATGAATTAAACTGTAAGTATCAGCTAACTGTGCACATTTACTGAGGTTCGTCTCTCCCTTATCATCAAGATAGGGGCGTATGGGGTTTGGTGCTCTGCAGGTAAACTCTTCCATCAGTATTAAATTGATAAGTTCTTAAAATGTGGTTACCTGAGCTAATTCTAACCATTTTAAAAATACCTGGCTTTGGTCTGCATATACTCCACGTAAGTTTGAGCCTGAGTTTTTATATAGTCCCTGAAGCGTCGTCAGTAGCTCTCAGTGGAAAGTAGATAGGCGTCAAGGACTGCTTGCTTCAGTACATCGTAGTCAGTCTCGTTTGCAAGAGTACTGAGGGTTAAGGCAGCTCTTCCTGTAAGGTGTGACCTGAGAAGTATAGACCATTGATTTCCAAGCCATTGTAACTGGGTGGCCAAGGCCTCGAATGACTCAAAAAATTAATCTACTTCTGCCTTTACAAAAGGTGGCATAATTTTAATACAATCTGTAGGCTTAAAACATACCAGTAAGTTGGCTTCTGCTTCACAGCGCTGAGCGAGATGGGGACTTTCAAGTTGTAACTTCTGGCGCCGGAACTCGAGAGCGGAGCGCGGTGTCTGATCTACCTTGTTCCATGCATAATGTGATGCCAATTCCATCCTCCTCTTGTTGTCTCTTGAGTTGAAGCTCTTGAGCTAGGATTTGCAGTCGTTCTACTTCTCTTCGACGTTGTAGTTCAGCTTCTTGTTCTTGACGTTGACGTTGTAGTTCAACTTCTTGTTCTTGACGTTGACGTTGTAGTTCAGCTTCTTGTTCTTGACGTTGACGTTGTAGTTCAACTTCTTGTTCTTGACGTTGACGTTGTAGTTCAGCTTCTTGTTCTTGACGTTGACGTTGCAGTTCAGCTTCTTGTTCTTGACGTTGACGTTGCAGTTCAGCTTCTTGTTCTTGACGTTGACGTTGCAGTTCAGCTTCTTGTTCTTGACGTTGACGTTGCAGTTCAGCTTCTTGTTCTTGACGTTGACGTTGTAGTTCAGCTTCTTGTTCTTGACGTTGACGTTGTAGTTCAGCTTCTTGTTCTTGACGTTGACGTTGTAGTTCAGCTTCTTGTTCTTGACGTTGTAGTTCAGTTTCTTGTTCTTGACGTTGACGTTGTAGTTCAGCTTCATGTTGCAGGATCTGGAGTCGTTCTTGTTCACGTGCACGTTCTAATTCGGTTTTTTGTTCGTAGAGCCGGAATTGTTCTTGTTCACGCGCACGTTGTAGTTCAGCTTCTTGTTATTGTAGCTCGCGTTGTTCTCGTTCACGTTCACGGGCTAATTAAGCCTCTTGTCTCATCTCCGTTTGCGTTCATCGGCAGCAGCTTCTAGTTGTGCTAACTCGATTTTTTAGCTTCATGTGTGTGAGTGTGTGAGTGTGTGAGTGTGTGAGTGTGTGAGTGTGTGTGAGTGTGTGAGTGTGTGAGTGTGTGTGAGTGTGTGAGTGTGTGTGAGTGTGTGAGTGTGTGAGTGTGTGTGAGTGTGTGAGTGTGTGAGTGTGTGAGTGTGTGAGTGTGTGTGAGTGTGTGAGTGTGTGAGTGTGTGAGTGTGTGAGTGTGTGAGTGTGTGAGTGTGTGAGTGTGTGTGAGTGTGTGAGTGTGTGAGTGTGTGAGTGTGTGTGAGTGTGTGAGTGTGTGAGTGTGTGAGTGTGTGAGTGTGTGAGTGTGTGAGTGTGTGTGAGTGTGTGAGTGTGTGAGTGTGTGAGTGTGTGTGAGTGTGTGAGTGTGTGAGTGTGGTTTTATCAGCAACTCTATGTTGGTCCTGCTGCTCTGGAGTAATAAGATCATTGTCTGCAAGATGCAGACAATGATCTTATTACTTCAGAGCAACCTTATTAACCTATAACCTTAGTTATAGGTTAATAAGGTTGAGTTAACAGAGTTAACCCAGAGTTAACCCAGAGTTAACCTTATTAACCTATAATAAGGTTATGAAGCTGAGCTTTGGTGACCCCATGGGGAGGAGTGATGTGGTATTCAGTAGTAAGGGTGATTAATTCTGCTCTAGTAGCACGAATCAATGTTTGGAGCTCCTCCTCCGGGTTAGTTCGAAATGCGGCTAACCTAAACATATTGAATATTATATAAAAGCAAAATATCAATGGAAGAAAAATGCGAGTACCCTGCAGGCGAACCAATAAGTGAGGATTACTAGACTGTCTTGTAAGTGATGTGGCAATATGCACGAGAATGGTTGTTATATAACTGGCAACACTGTACGTAAACAGTAAAGTAAGTTTGCTATCCTATAAGGCAACAATAAATTTACAAGATAAATTACTGTACTACATATGATAACCAGAAATAAAACTTAGTCCTTGACTTTAGTAAGGACTTGGAGAAACAATATAAATGAATGTTTTGAAGTAGTAGAATATAAACAGGATGTAGGGGTGTCTGTCCCCTGTATTCTAGTGAGGATAAGGGCAAGAGTTGTCCTACTGGAATCTAGATAATTAACTGCAGAGTTACCGTTCCTTGTGCTCTGTAAAAGAATAGTAAACTCCCTACCTGAGCAGTTAATCATGAACTTTGAACGAAGGCTTAAGGGTGCAGGGAGTGTCACTGTTACGTCTTGTTCACACCGCTCGTTGAACTTCAGGGACAACAAAATACGTTGTTGTCTAGGGGTATGTGAGTGTAAGCCATGTATCACAAGTGTTCAACCAGAGTGCCTCATCAGTACGTCACATACATAATGGCTATCACGTTATACAAATAAAACATGCATATAAACTACTTGTATAATACAAAAATGTATATATATATATATATATATATATATCAAAATAATATTATCCTTCAGGTATAACAGTAATCAGATGGCCTACTAAGTATTATAATATAATAAAGTATGCTCGCCAGATAATTGTAACTACTAAGACAAAATACAGAATATAAAACAGACAAAACTTATCAGACCAGTTGACTCTAGGAACGGCTCTCAGATACTAACTCAAACTGGCGTCGGAGCCGCTCTCGCCCTCTCCACAACATAACAAGTGGTACACACAGAGATCACATTTTACCCTGTCGTAGCTCAGTCGATTAAGGCAGTGTCTGGGATGCTCCCAGACGCAGGTTCGAATCCTCGTCCCTGCCCTTGTGGATTTGTTCATAACGAGTGGTAAATTTATCACAAATTAACTTATTTAAATGAGTGATATAACTGGGCTAAGGCAAACATTAGAATAACTTAAATATGAATTACAATATATATATATATATATATATATATATATATATATATATATATATATATATATATATATATATATATATATATATATATATATATATATATATATATATATATATATATATATATATATATATATATATATATATATATATATATATGCCTTCATGCAAGAACAAAACATAATCAATATTTATATTGTACATTAATGTGAGTATTCCTTCAACAGGAATACGTAAGAAGTCACCACTGTGACGAGAACGGCTATACACGTCCCGAATGTATAACACAGTTCTGGATGCGAAAGGATCTCTAGTCCAATACTTCCTCCTAAGTTCGTAATACAAAGTGAAACATAATAGTTCTAAGACAAATCAAAGTACCTGATAAGTACCCGAGGAGGTGATCTGCCTGAGTGAGTCCTCTCTCTTGGGACGAATTTAATGTGGACAATAAAGATATAGCAATAGCTTAGAAGACTAACTATTACGAGCATGAATTTGCGCATAAAACATCACGTAATCAAAGTCAATCTAATAAACAGATCACAAATTGCTACACCTGTAAAGTAGATGTGTTCAGTTACCATTACGTAAATCTCAAAATTAATTCTGAAAAAAATGCAAAGTATAAAAGTCAAGTATAACAGCTAAACACAACATTAAGCAAGGCTTACTAGGAACAGCTCCTCAGACCAGCTCCCAGGACAGCTTCCGTGACAGCTCCTGTGACAGCTCCTAGGACAGCTCCCGTGACAGCTCCCGTGACAGCTCCCGTGACAGCTCCCGTGACAGCTCCCGTGACAGCTCCTCGGACAGGCCCCCAATTTATGTGACGGGTTGTGGTATTGCAGCTATACTGAACCAAGATGGTATGGCTCTCCCTCATATAAAAAAAAATGCTGCTATTGGCCTTGCAGTGTGTAAGTCGCAGGTGGAAACAAATGAAAATCATCAAATATATAATTAAACAATTTACTGAAATATTAATGACCATAAATGCCTCTGAAAATACTTGGCTATCATGTAAGGCAAAGGTGAACAAGTTAATATGACTTTAATAAAAAAATAAACTATAAGCAGTGAATAAAAGCATAAAGATATACTGGTGTACTGAAGACAGCTACCATACCACCATGGCATCAGTCACACGACGTTGGCTGGAGGCGGACGACGGGTGAGAGACTCGAAGGTGATCCTAGAGCACTAAGGGAGAGACTGGCTCTCCAGGGAGGCGGCGCCCTTTATATAGTCCGGCTGTGAAGACTCAGCCAGTGTCAACGCGAGGTGGACATCTGGTCAACTAGTAAACTGCTCGTTTGTGACTGGCGGTGCCTTTGTGTTGAGCTGCACCACTGCCAGTTGAAGGCGGCTAATGGCTTGTTTGTGGTGGGCAAACTACCGGTTAGCAGTGGCGCCCGGCTTGCCTCTGAGTCGTACCAGGCCGTACCAGGCCGTGCCAGGCCCTGCGGGGGTATGGAGAGGTGGCAGGACTGATGACTCGTCTGGGATGGTGTAGATGTAGACTTCCAGTGCAGGGGCATTGAAGGTGAAGGGAAAGGCAGTTCCACTGCTATGCAAGGGATTCAAGTGACAGTTAACACTAAATCTAAAATATTATTTTCCCGTGTTGGTTCCTTAATGTGTTGTGTAAGAAAGCAATCGTCAATTAATTCTATAAAGTCTTCTGCTTCGTTATTCCCTGCTCTGTTAATCCAGTTTATTCCACTAAAATTAAAGTCACCCATGACACAAATACTTCTAGACCTAGATGCTCTAGATATTTCATTCCATAGATGCTTTGCTTCCATTCTGTCTAAATTTGGTGGCCTATATATAATTCCTATTATAAGATTATTTGCTTTTCGTTTAATTCTATCCAAATAGTTTTTGTGTGTGGCTCAGTTTTGATTCCCTCTTTGAAACTACATTTTAATTTGTCCCTAACATATATGGCTACTCCACCTCCTCGTCTAATATATCTGTGTGAAATAGTTTAAATCCACTTATCTGATATTCAGCTAATAGTTCTCTATTTTCTTCATTCATCCACGTTTCGGTAAGTTCAATAATATCTATTTTTTTTCTGCAGAGACAAGAGTATTTAATTCGTTTATTTTGTTTCTTAGACTTCTACTGTTAGTGTAATATACCCTAAGTGTATTGTTATTTTGAGGCCCTTTTCTTCCCCTGATCATTTTGCCAATTTCTTTCTCCCACAAACACATACTTTTATTACCTTCTTCCTCCATATCAATTCCCATACCACTATCTACTAACAGTTTAAACCCAAACAAACACCTCTAACCACTGGTTCCAACGAGTTCGCAACAGCAACAACCCCAGCCCTCGATAGATGCACCCCATCACGAGCATACATTTCATTTCTTCCATAGAAGTGTTCCCAGTTATCTATAAAAGATATTACATTTGATTTGCAATATCTTTCCAGCCGGCAATTGACACCAAGTGCCCTCGACAACCATTTATTTCCAACTCCCTTTCTTGGAAGAATGCCACATATGATCAAGATTCCTCCTTTGCTCCTAACTAAATTCTATGGCTGTTTTATACCTCTGAATCAGTTCCTCACTCCTGACTCGACCAACATCATTTCCTCCCACACTAATACAAATAATGGGATTGTTCCCATTTCCAACCATGTCCTACAGCCATGTCCTAATTTATCCAACAGCAACTGCTACAAGATAATTTATCCAGCAAAACTGCTATAATATCATCAAAAATACTAAGCCTTATCTCCTTAAGAGAGATCATACAGTCTGGCAACTTGTCAGATAGGCTTCGGCTCTTAATTTTTGGATAAATATTAAGTGTTTTGTAGAGGGTAAATTGGCCAATTTCATGCTTTAAAACATAACCTTAATATGTCCATATAAATTGTTTATCGTTAAGACACGATGTATCGCACCAACATCCGGTAAGTTTTAAACCTGAATCTTTTCAATCTGATTTAATAATTTTAGACTTAATCCTAAAAAATTAGTTTTAAACCTAAATCTTTTAAATTAAAAAGATTCAGGCAATTTGAGGTTTGCTGAACGTTTTAATTAACTGAATCTTTTCATTTAATACGAATATATCTGAATATATATGTAAACATCATGTATACATAAAAATCAATAATTCATTATATAATCAATTGTTATAACAATTATTAATTTGTCATATTAGTTTAGCATATTTGCATAAAATATCTTACTTGTATCATATAATTTGTTATATTTACTAGTATAATTAGATTATTGGCTGTAAGATCTCAGAGCTGGGCTAGACTGTGTACAGTGTTCAGATCATATGATTGTTGAACAGAACCAGTATTTACTGTCATAGAACTGTGTTTAACATTTTATCCATTGTATAAAATACAATGCTGATGTGTTGAAATGCCTGCATGTAGATTGTGTTTCTCCAATCAAGAACTCTATTCACCCTTAAGGAACACTACCTGCCCCTACAATCTACTTTCCGTCCTAGGGAAAGAGGAACTGCTGGCTTTACAACCCAGCTTAGGACAAATCATTTTGTTTTGCATGCCTAATGTAGAGTAATATTCAAGTATATACAGGACTAAAACTCAAGTCCTATATAATTCTCCTCGTTTTCATAATCCTGGCATTTTTACGACATCGATGGTCCTTCGTTTACCGAATATTTCAATAGCAAAATACATAAGAAACTTCTTTATTTTTGTATTGGAATAATTTATACACATATTTAGCCTAACCTAGACTAATCAGCCAATAATATATCTAGGTGAACAAATTGTTTACTGTGGCTAAAGACCACAACAAACCCCTTACTTAGTAAGGCACTCATAGCCTACTAGTAAGGCACTCATAGCCTACTAGTAAGGCACTCATAGCCTACTAGTAAGGCACTCATAGCCTACTAGTAAGGCACTCATAGCCTACTAGTAAGTGTTCTGTGATAAATCCCAAAGTACTTAATTTTATCAGTTGTCACAAGACACAAATGTATCTTATTCATATAAACCATTATACCTCAAATAGGGGTAGCATTATATACACATATTTAAGTGTACAATCCAGCATTATCTTTAATCAACTATTTTCAGAGTTGCTCATTACTAAAAACATCTTTCTTTAAAAAAGTGTTTCATTCAGTGAGAGCATTTTATTACATCATATTAATAATCGAATATGTCAATGCTTATTTTCAGGTAAAACCCAGTAGTGTCATTTACAAGATCTAATCAAATCCTTACTAGGGCAATATATCAATCAATAATTGTGCCTTTTACTATTTTTGAACAATTATTACCATTTATTGACTTTTTTATTGGGTCAAAATATTTAACCAAACTGTTACACTTTTGATAACTGTACATCCTACTACTCTAGTTTCCAGGGAGGAAGAGAAGGACGATCCTTGAAATCATTGCCTAAGTAGACAGGATTAATCAATTATCAAAAAAATAATAATCAAGGAAAAGTCAATATGTCTATCAGTCCTCCACCTGCTACAGCAACAGGAGATATAAGTCCACTTACAAGTCCACTACAAACAGTGGATACTAATCAAACGCTTGAAAACCTACAGGCTACTTAAATCAGTTGATTGACAAATGTCATCACTTGGCTAAACAACACATCATTAATCTTAATCTACAATCTTAATGCCTAAACAGCCCATCACCTTAATCTACACTCTAAATGGCTAACAACCCACTGACAATGTTAATCTCAATATTTAACATTTATCTAAGATAACAATCTTAATCCCAGAATATAATCTCCATCACCTAATCCATTGCATTCACTGGAGTGAAAGCTGCCACAGAAAATCTGAAGGCAAATTATCTCACCGAGACTTACTTCGTAAGAAAGGCTAAAGCCAACAAATCAAAGCAAAATGCTTAATCACATCATGAATAATGTAAATACTCATTATTACAATAACATTTCATCCTTAAAGGAAATCCTTAAAGAACTACATGTATCACATGTTACGTACTTGTTACACACTTACGTATTACATACTTGTAACAAAACCAGATTATAGGCAAACAATAATCAATCTACATCACAGGCAAAGCCAAAAGAGGATAATTGCTCACCAGCTGTACAATTATGTAAGGTACAGAGTTATGTTCATTATTTATTAGCAAAAACAATACCACTGCTACATTGCCAATAACACAGCTGGAGCTAATCAATCAAGGAGCTTGCATTCAAACACATGGCTTGTATGATCAAGGCTCACAGAGGACCTTTATCAGTAAAAAGTTAGCAGAAGACCAGACCACACACTAGAAGGTGAAGGGACGACGACGTTTCGGTCTGTCCAGGATGGACCGAAACGTCGTCGTCCCTTCACCTTCTAGTATGTGGTCTGGTCAACATACTTTAGCCACGTTATTGTGACTCATCGCCTGCATTAGCAGAAGATTTACAACTGAAATCTTCATATGAAGTATCTTTAAGCATATCAGGAATTTTTGCCAATTCAGATTCATGAACCTATCAAGAAGTAAAGCCTAATGTCTGTCTAGGTACATACCAGAAGACAGTCAAAGCTATAATGGTGGACAAAGTTCCCCCTAGACCTAAAAGTGACTGGTCTGGGAGACACTACAAAATTACCAATAGAAAAAGGAATTAAAATAGTAGAGCCTCTGATAGATTCCGATCACATAGGGGATATCGGAATTCTGATAGGAGCTGACTACTATTATCAATTTGTTTTGAGATCAGGGAAATCTATGGGTGTGAATGTACTCCAGTCAGCAGGAGGCGTGTTGATGTCAGGACCTGTAATAAATCTGAAAGGTTCAACTCCTGAAAAATCTCCAATGCAGAAAATCTAATGGTAGCCTGACTGGGCAGAGAACAGTATCCACTTACAATCACCCACATAATTGATGATGGATTAGAATACGTATATAAATTTTGGGAACTTGAGGCAATAGGAATAATCCCTGAATCACCAACCCCAGATGATGTCTGTACTTACAATCCATACTTAGAAACTGTACAGTACCATAATGGGGAATATTAGGTAAGGTTACCTTGGAAACATTACCATGAAACCTTATCAATCAACTATAATGTGGCTTATTGTCAATTTAAATCGCTGTTAGCAAGGCAAAGAAAAAAACCTGAGCATTTAAAACTCTACCATGAGATTATTGTTCAACAGCTTCAAAATAAATTTATTGAAATCGTGAAACACAACAATAAGCAAAAAAAAAAAGTGTTGAATGAAATGACACACCATTTTCTGGGTGGATCTTGAAGGATCCCTGGAGCTATCAGAATGATCTGCTATATTAGTCTGGGACTTCAGTCAATGGCATTCTGCCTACCGGGGACCAAGAGCCAGAACCTGGCCCCTCAGAGTGATGCTGGGTACAATGGCCCAAGAAAAAAATCCGTGTATTTGGGGTTTTCCCATATCTGTCATTGACCGAAGTTAGGCACCCAGACAGGTAGGAATTTCAAATCAAACCCCACTTGGTAGGACATTACAAATCCAAGACCGAGCAGAGAAACAGAACTTCCCCAATAGAAAACAATGACGCAAGCAATTGTCCTATACTGCCGCCGTGCCACTCGTCCATGCAGCTCTCCCCCTCCCAACCCCCTAACCACCCCCTTCCCCCGCAACCCTCGTGCCGGCTGCCCACACCTCAGTTCAGAGGCTGAGCATCAAAAACAAAAATGAATACCGCCAACTGGAGGGAGGGAGGGGTGCCAGGGAGTGTCCGGAGTTCGCCCAGAAAATGGTGTTTCATTACATTCAACACTGGTTTTCTGTGAGGAGCCCCCTCCAGCTCCCTATAGCTACATAACCACAGGTAAGTATAAAAGGGGACTTAACCGGGAGGTGGCTAATATGTTCCTCAACTCGAAGACGAGACAACTGGCTGCAACCTGCGGCCCAAGGCCACACATGAACGACTGGGACCAGGAACATTCACCAAATAACGGGCAGCCGGGACCCTGTTTGACCTCCAAAACCCCCGTGTCCAAATGTCAACCCAAGACATGTTTCCAAACACAGCAGCCAAAGCAGCATACTTACGAACATCATGGGCATGAAGATAGACTGCAGGCGGGCTAGACTTACTAACCCTGCGGACGACCTGAAAGATCCGAGCTTTGGAACCGGGAACGAGGAAAATTATATCAACTTAAAGAGCGTCAACGGACGCATAAACCGAGGCGTGCAGGTAACGGTGAAGAGCCGCAACCGAATACAGCACATGATGCACCCCTGGCCTGACCAACCAATCATCAATGGCCCAAGGGCCCTTCCGGAAACCAGCCGTCTCGGTCTTCAACCGAACGAACCGACCACAAGGACCGAAAGAGCAGAAATCTCTGTGCCGAAGGAGCGCATGATGCTCACCAACCCAACCCCCAGAGGCCAATGCCATCTGAAACAGAGCCTTCTAAAAGCAAGTGTGAATTGACAATTCAACCGAGGAGAAGAGAGAAAACAGAGTACTTGCTTCAAAGACCAGGACGGCTCAGGCGGTGAATGAGCAGGCCGGAGGTGAAACAAAGCACAAGAAATCTTATGGGACGGAGTGGAAGTAACAACCACCCCAAACTCAAACTGGAGCAGCTCTGCCAGCGCCTCATGATAAGAGGCGACAGTATTTGGCATAAGATGACAGTCCTTAAAGATCTAAGAGAAAAGGGACAAGACTACCCAAACAGAAATAGAAGTCAATCTATGAAGAGAGAGGAAATGGCAAAAAGAATGCTAAGAGACTTCACAC
The DNA here is from genome assembly GCF_020424385.1 of Procambarus clarkii. Taxonomy (NCBI): domain Eukaryota; kingdom Metazoa; phylum Arthropoda; class Malacostraca; order Decapoda; family Cambaridae; genus Procambarus; species Procambarus clarkii. The sequence goes on along the minus strand of NC_059640.1, from coordinate 2,119,214 downwards.
TGTCACCGAGACGAAGACCGCAGGAGGGACACCATCAATGAAGCCACCTAACCACCATACAAGTGGTGATTCTCCCACGTCAAAAAGACCAGACGTGAAGAGCAGAGGAGTAGATCGAACCAGCCATGTACTGGACTGGTCCGATCTGCTGGAAGTGGCGGAGCCGCGGAAAAAGCCCAGAGTTCGGACACCGAACAAGCAGCGCCTGAAACCATCTTCGGTTATGCCATGCACCCACATATTTACATCCTTCCTCACAATGTCTGAGGACGAACTGGATAACAACACAGCTAGCTGCCAACCTGCATTGGATGAGATGCCAAATACCAATAATAATTTTGTAATAAAAAGAAATGTAATTTAACAAAAATTATGAGATTAGGAAAAAAATTATGCATTGCTACTGGGAGATATGACACACCACGAATTTTTATGCAGGGGGGGGGGAGGTTATGTTACACATAATTTCATTAATATAACAGATATAAATAAAAGAAGTACACAATGGTGTTGCCAGAAACATGTAGATTTTCCTACATATTTTTCACAATTTTCGATTTTTGTCAAATATTTTCGGCAATTATATCTCATAAATTAATGACGAGTGTCATTGGCAATAAGTTACAGAGGTCTGCAATAAATTACAGAGGATCTTGACAAACTCTAGGAGTAAGAAACAAATGGTTACTAAAGTTCAGACCCAAGAAGTGTAATGTAAGTGCAAGATATGTGAGTAAATTACTCATACCCTGTACCGGTTTTCAGCAAGTGAATATATCCCTGCAAAAAAAAAAGTGAATACCCCGAAAGAAGCTGTGGAAGACACTCCATCGACATCTTTAAGGCCAGATTCAACAACGAATTCTACCAGAGAATAGTTCAATTATAACACAACAGGTACAAGTTTGGTAGAAGGGGCATAGAGAGTTAGACTTCACTTTCCTCAGCCACTGTTTGGTAAGTACCAATACCCCATTATTCATCGACACTCCACGTACACTTCCTCACTCATCAATACTCCACCACCCACAGACCATGGAGGACTTACAGAACCGGAAAACCTTCCTGAGGTCATCGAAGATTGCACTGCTGTTTCACCTCAGACAGAATCTTGACTCTACCTTCATGATCGAGGAAGCAACACTGACCTTCGCCATGGCCAAGCCCCTGCTGCCGCCCCGCTGGCGGAGCCTCTACCACCCCTTCAGCGGCCAGGTGTGGGCGGCTGTGGTCGCCCTCCTCTTCTTAGTCCCGCCCACTCTCCTGCTGGTGGGTGTGCGGCAGGCTTGGTCTTCCTAGTCCCGCCCACTCTCCTGCTGGTGGGTGTGCGGCAGGCTTGGTCTCCATGTCCAGTCTTATTTTTGTTGTGTAAAAGCGAGCGCTTGATGTGGTAGAAGTGCACTCGTTGTGGTAGAGGTGTACATGTTGTGGTAGAAGGTGTACATGTTGTGGTAGAGGGTGTACATGTTGTGGTAGAGGGTGTACATGTTGTGGTAGAGGGTGTACATGTGGTAGAAGGTGTACATGTTGTGGTAGAGGGTGTACATGTTGTGGTAGAGGTGTACATGTTGTGGTAGAGGTGTACATGTTGTGGTAGAGGTGTACATGTTGTGGTAGAGAGTGTGCTTGTTGTGGTAGAGGGTGTACATGTCGTGGTAGAGGGTGTACATGTTGTGGTAGAAGGTGAACATGTGGTAGAGGGTGTACATGTTGTGGTAAAGGGTGTACATGTCGTGGTAGAGGGTGTACATGTTGTGGTAGGTGAACATGTCGTAGAGGGTGTACATGTTGTGGTAAAGGGTGTACATGTTGTGGTAGAGGTGAACATGTTGTGGTAGAAGGTGTACATGTTGTGGTAGAGGTGTACATGTTGTGGTAGAGGGTGTACATGTTGTGGTAGAGGGTGTACATGTTGTGGTAGAGGGTGTACATGTTGTGGTAGAGGGTGTACATGTTGTGGTAGAGGGTGAACATGTTGTGGTAGAAGGTGTACATGTTGTGGTAGAGGTGTACATGTTGTGGTAGAGGGTGTACATGTTGTGGTAGAGGGTGTACATGTTGTGGTAGAGGGTGAACATGTTGTGGTAGAAGGTGTACATGTTGTGGTAGAGGTGTACATGTTGTGGTAGAGGGTGTACATGTTGTGGTAGAAGGTGAACATGTTGTGGTAGAGGGTGTACATGTTGTGGTAGAGGGTGAACATGTTGTGGTAGAGGGTGTACATGTTGTGGTAGAGGGTGTACATGTTGTGGTAGAGGTGTACATGTTGTGGTAGAGGGTGTACATGTTGTGGTAGAGGTGTACATGTTGTGGTAGAGGGTGTACATGTTGTGGTAGAAGGTGTACATGTTGTGGTAGAGGTGTACATGTTGTGGTAGAGGGTGTACATGTTGTGGTAGAGGTGTACATGTTGTGGTAGAGGGTGAATATGTTGTGGTAGAGGTGTACATGTTGTGGTAGAGGGTGAACATGTTGTGGTAGAGGGTGTACATGTTGTGGTAGAGGGTGAACATGTTGTGGTAGAAGGTGTACATGTTGTGGTAGAGGGTGTACATGTTGTGGTAGAGGGTGTACATGTTGTGGTAGAGGGTGTACATGTTGTGGTAGAAGGTGAACATGTTGTGGTAGAAGGTGTACATGTTGTGGTAGAGGTGTACATGTTGTGGTAGAGGGTGTACATGTTGTGGTAGAAGGTGAACATGTTGTGGTAGAGGGTGTACATGTTGTGGTAGAGGGTGAACATGTTGTGGTAGAAGGTGTACATGTTGTGGTAGAGGGTGTACATGTTGTGGTAGAGGGTGTACATGTTGTGGTAGAGGGTGTACATGTTGTGGTAGAGGGTGTACATGTTGTGGTAGAGGGTGTACATGTTGTGGTAGAGGGTGAACATGTTGTGGTAGAAGGTGTACATGTTGTGGTAGAGGTGTACATGTTGTGGTAGAGGGTGTACATGTTGTGGTAGAGGGTGTACATGTTGTGGTAGAGGGTGTACATGTTGTGGTAGAGGGTGTACATGTTGTGGTAGAGGGTGTACATGTTGTGGTAGAGGGTGTACATGTTGTGGTAGAGGGTGTACATGTTGTGGTAGAGGGTGAACATGTTGTGGTAGAAGGTGTACATGTTGTGGTAGAGGTGTACATGTTGTGGTAGAGGGTGAACATGTTGTGGTAGAAGGTGTACATGTTGTGGTAGAGGGTGAATATGTTGTGGTAGAGGTGTACATGTTGTGGTAGAGGGTGAACATGTTGTGGTAGAGGGTGTACATGTTGAAGAGGGTGTTTATATTGTGTAAGAGAGGTGTATATGCAATCTGTCCTCGGGGAGGAAATCCGCTCACAAGAATGGATTTGGATCGACTTCATAATTCTCTATCCATTGTTAGCAGCAGGTGTAGATACACTGGAAGCTGTAGTCACAGACTTGCACACAGGCAGCTCAGGGCATGGGGTCACTCTCTACTGGGCCTTAAGCAGGAGCAGAGTTCAGCAGTCCACTGGGCGTCTGAGCAGCCCTCTTCAGAACACACACTGCTCACCTCCATGAAGGATGTCGGAAAATCCGACACCATTTTAATAATCATACAGATAATAACTGTATTACCAACAAGTTACCCATAGAAAACGTAACTTGTAGTGGAATTACCGTCTATAGAAAACGGGATATCATCACCACATACTATTATAATTCACCAGCTATTCTGCTGGGAATTGTTCTTAAATACATTAGTCTTTGGACTTTACCATCATAAAAACATCTTATATAAATTAACTTAATTATCAATATTAAAGTAGAGTAAATGTGACCCTTCTATCACTTTCTGAAATCTGGACAAAGTAGGCCAGGCGTGAGTGAGGAAGGAGGGCAGCCATTGTGTTGTTTACTAGACCAGAGGCTCACACGGGAGCAAATTCGGCTCCTGTTAAATTTACTTGGACGTAGTGTTATGGAAACTAAAAGTGTACCATTATCAACACGCTGTCTACAAATTCAAGTTAAGTGTCTATCCGAAACCCATTATCTATCATTAGTGGCCATTAATGTCATTGGGTAGGGTTATCCGGTTAGATCACATGGAAGCCTCAAACTAAAGGTAATTAAGCCAGGTCTTCATGTTCCATGTACTGTTTTCTCTGATATACTTGTCATATATAGGTATCTGGCTTCACAGCTAGCGCACTTTTGACAGGTCAAGACGAGGATGCAAGATTTGTGCACCAGTTACTGGGTGATAGAAGCTACCTCAAAGAGGATAATTTGGTGTCTACACTCTAGTTATACCTGGTGGACTAACCTGCTGTACTATAAGAGAAGGAACCTCATCAATGTATGTAGCTATTACTGTAATTTGATTGGCTGCATATGTGTAATATAAACCCCCCCTAATGTGTAGAGGATCGATTTGTGAGATTATGAGATTATTGCAGAAATACAGTCCACTTATCATTATACAAATTGCTATCGAAGTATATAAATTAACGTAAATATAAATTCATATAAATTAAATAAATATAAATCTCACAGGTCGGTTCCCACATTATTTTCCCACCATTATTTGGTCCTTCGAACCGGACGGATTATTTGGTCCTATGAACCCACATTTGGTCATCTTAGTACCGGATGAACCAGTTAACCAGTGGATTCATTAAATATACTAGTGCAGTGTTATTTAAACAAAGCCAGCAGTCAAGACGGCAGCGTAGCCTCGAGGGAGCTCAGGAGCCTCCCTCAGCCCAGTTCAGCTTCGTCAGCGGTTTCATGCACACCCACAGATATTTGGTGGCGTGTTATTTCGTGAAATGACAGCGCTAATATAGAATCCAGCCTAATTAGTGACTGTGTCTTCGCGAGATTGTTCACGGATTTCGTGGTGTTACATTTCGCGAGAGATTATCTACGAATTTTGTGGACTTTATTTCGCGAGGTCACTAATAATATTTAATACTTCTTGATAATATTAGAAGTTTCATAGAGGCTAATTAAGAGGCTATTATCAATAATTGTGTATATTATTTCTCCAAAATAGAGAATTATTTAATATATATATTGCACTAGTGATCACAGTATAATATTTACTAATTGCCAACCCACAACAGGGTAGGATATTAACCATTGACTAGTTGAACTATTATTGTTCATCCTAGTCCCATTATTACCATAGTCAGTTGTACTATATTGAATAACCTAACACCATTAATGAATGGTGCAGACCCTATTTTGGGTGTAATTTTTATCAACTCGAGTTGAGTTGTATATATAATAATTTACTTATGATCATTACACCTTTGAGTGATTAATTAGTGTCTCTACCGTCCTAGGGTGATATAGAAGAGCTAACCTAAAGGTACTTCCAGTGACACTGGTTTATCACTCAAATCATTAGTGTGTATGATTGTATATATATAATGTGTATTAATTTTAAGTGCTAACCTCTAGTAGAGGTAGGATTATTGCCTAGTGAGTGCAGAATTTACCCTAGGCTACCATTAGAGCTTGTTCAGTATTATGAGCAGCCCAAGTACAAGTCCCACAAGGCTTCACCAACGAGCCAGTATGGATAATGCAGGGAGAATGAAAAGAACCCTTGCAGGTCTTAAAGGCCACTTAACAAGACAGATCAAGAAATGTGAAGATTTGTCACAACAATCTCAAGTTGATTATGCTGACCTGGAAAGCTATTATCAAGCAGCTGCAGGTAAATTTGAGCAAATCAAATGCCAAATGGCTGTCCTTGTGGGGACAGACTACTACCATCAATTCATTGGTAGCCCTACTAAATATCAGGGCATAACCATGTTAAACTCTGCAGGAGGTAAATTACTCTCAGGCCCAGTATCAAGCCTGAGGAGACCTATGCCTGCAGATAAACAATACCAATAGAAATCTAAATTTGTCAGCTGATTATATTTCTCCAGTAGCATTATACTAAGGAGATTACAGCTGACTATACCAACAGAGGTTGATGTTAGTATCATCATTTAAAGCTGAAGATGAGTTCATGAGGCCTCAGTGGCAAATCAGTGAACAGTAGCCTAAAACAGCTACAAGTCACTGCGACCAATGTCACTGAACCCACTGCAGTCTCAGAACCATACTTTACTTTAATGATGAGCTATTCAATCTTCTGAATCAATTAACTAAATTAAACCCCAATAAATCTGATGACTGATTTGATACATTTATTATTTAATCAAGATGTATTCCATGGGCCTCAGTGTTTATATATCAGTGACCAGTTACCTGAAGAAACTTCAAGTTATATCTAATGTCACTGATCTCACTGCAGTCCCTGAATCATACTTGACTGTAGTACTTGATCACATCCAGTCTTCTGGGTTAAATAATATGTAATAAGGCTTGAATATTAGCCTTTCAAGAGTTGACAGGGAAATGAAATCGCATTAGACTTCTAACCCCTGCAACTCTAGTACGGGACATCCGTCCTGTACGAACAGACACACAAATGTGTGATTACTAACTACTAACATCAAATTAATGTAATAATTCGAAGGAGGAGTATCGGTGTTCGTCTGTTCTAAATAGGACTTCGACCCGTGAGCAGCCCCCTGGGGAATTATGTCGGAAAATCCGACACCATTTAATAATCATACAGATAATAACTGTATTACCAACAAGTTACCCATAGAAAACGTAACTTGTAGTGGAATTACCGTCTATAGAAAACGGGATATCATCACCACATACTATTATAATTCACCAGCTATTCTGCTGGGAATTATTCTTAAATACATTAGTCTTTGGACTTTACCATCATAAAAACATCTTATATAAATTAACTTAATTATCAATATTAAAGTAGAGTAAATGTGACCCTTCTATCACTTTCTGAAATCTGGACAAAGTAGGCCAGGCGTCAGAGTGAGGAAGGAGGGCAGCCATTGTTGTTTACTAGACCAGAGGCTCACACGGGAGCAAATTCGGCTCCTGTTAAATTTACTTGGACGTAGTGTTATGGAAACTAAAAGTGTACCATTATCAACACGCTGTCTACAAATTCAAGTTAAGTGTCTATCCGAAACCCATTATCTATCATTAGTGGCCATTAATGTCATTGGGTAGGGTTATCCGGTTAGATCACATGGAAGCCTCAAACTAAAGGTAATTAAGCCAGGTCCTCATGTTCCATGTACTGTTTTCTCTGATATACTTGTCATATATAGGATTCTGGCTTCACAGCTAGCGCACTTTTGACAGGTCAAGACGAGGATGCAAGATTATGTGCACCAGTTACTGGGTGATAGAAGCTACCTCAAAGAGGATAATTTGGTGTCTACACTCTAGTTATACCTGGTGGACTAACCTGCTGTACTATAAGAGAAGGAACCTCATCAATGTATGTAGCTATTACTGTAATTTGATTGGCTGCATATGTGTAATATAAACCCCCCCTAATGTGTAGAGGATCGATTTGTGAGATTATGAGATTATTGCAGAAATACAGTCCACTTAACATTATACAAATTGCTATCGAAGTATATAAATTAACGTAAATATAAATTCATATAAATTAAATAAATATAAATCTCACAGGTCGGTTCCCACAGTCGTGAACAGTGTTGCCAGTGAACTCAGTGAACAGTGAGAGTGTTGCCCAGTAGTGCATAGACTGTGACAGTGTAATTAGTGTGGTGTTGGTGCAGTTGCTCAGTTATAGAGATGGAGGAGGTTAAAGTAAGTTTATTGTGACAAGGAATGAGAGCATGTTGGAAGAGTGCACTAAGGTCCAGAGCCAGCAAGTGGCAAATCCTTTCGTCATCCGATTGAGGATGTCTAAGGTGTTGGAGCGACGGTTAGAGATAATGGCACAACTCACAGCTCAGGGGAAAAGCCGTCCCAAGTAGAACCGTCCCGAGTGCCTACCAGTGTGGGAAGGACCCAGAGCGAACGAGGAAGCAGCAAGAGGAGCGTGCAATTGGAGATAATGCGAATGAAACTAGAAGCCCAACTGCGTTAAAAGGAGAGAGAGGCACAGCTGCAACGCGAAAAGAGAGAGGCACAGCAGCACCGTGAGGAGAGACAGGCACAGCTGCAACGTAAGGATAGGGAGGTGCAGTTGAGACGAGAAGTGAGAGAGGCACAGCTGCAGCTTGAGGAATGAGAAAGAGAGAAGAGCAGCTGAAACAAGAAGAGAGATAGGCGTAGTTGAAGTGAGAAGAAAGAGAGGTGCAGTTGAAGCGAGACGAGAGAGAGGCACAGCTGCGACGTGAGGAACATGACGCTCAGCTACAGATGCGGCGAGCCAAGGAAGAGGCGAACAAGGAGGTCGAGCTGAGACATGCTGAGCGTGGGCTAGTCTCGGTGACCTCAAGGCAAGGGAACACGACCTACCGACCTTCGAACCTCTTACGGCCGAGTCTTTCTTCTATCATTTCGAGTGGATAGTAACGTTGAAGGAATGGCCGGAGGAGGAGTGGGCTGCATTGGTGCAGAGCAGATTGACTGGTGAGGCCAGAGAAGCTTATAACATGCTAGACATTGAGGAGTGCATCAGGTACGACGCAGTCAAGAAGGCGGTGCTCCATTCATAAAGACTGACTCCTGAGGTCTACTGGAAACGTTTTCGTGAGTTCACGAGAGCATCGGGAAAGTCGTATGCTGAGACTGCTCGTGACATGGAGCGAGGAAGGAATTAAGTGCCTAAAAGCCGCAGCGGACAGAGCCGACATGCTGGAGGAGGCATTACATCTCTGTAGGGAGTGATCGCCCAAATACTCGCTTTACTCAAAATTTGGTGAGAACTTCAAGAGTTCAGGAGGAGCGAGGTCGGGCGGGGACTCTCCCAAGACAGGCTTACTCAGTGAAGTGAACCGGTTCAAGAATTCGAAGGACGCGTGGAGGAGACCCCAAGGTGTGAGCAGCGGACCTAACTCGGTAGAAGGAGAATCGACGACGGGGGAGTCTAAGGAGGACCCAGGGAACGTCTGCTGTTGGTGTTGCCAGGGTGACTGGTGGTGGGTTGCCCAGGGGAGGCGGCCGATGCTTTAATTGAGGAGGTCGAGGACACTATGCTCGAGAATGTGACCGACCCAAGTGCGGTGGTAACGTGGCGTTCATTAGAGTAGGAAGTGAAGAAGCGGACGATACTCTAGGGAAGACGCCAGTGATGAGGCAAAAAGAGGGTTCACCCCTTTATATGTGCGGGAACGGTGAAGATAGGAGGAGCTGATCCAGTCCCAGCAAGGATGCGGAGGGACACGGGATCCGATTTCATCCTAGTTAGTGAATCCCTCTTCCCTGAGGACTACAGGAATTCCAGTACAGGGGTAGCCCTGATAAGAACGTTGGGGGGGGGGGGACAAGTGAGGATACCCCTCCGCGAGGTGACTCTTAATTCTAACTATGGTTGCCAGACTCGTGTGGTATGGGTCTGTGCTTTGCTTCCTAGAATGGAAGCTCAGGTGATCTTAGGAAACGACTTCTGTGGGGATGTGTTCTCCCGAACTCAATTAAGGGTGAAAAGTGTGTAGAGCCCTACAGAAGGAGCAGCACGACTGACCCCGAGGGTGATGCAACGGAAATTGCAAGAGCAGCATTTCCGGTATGCGCGGTGAGGTCCGGACGGAACGTCGAGAAGGATGATGTGAGCGGATCTGGTCACACCGAAGAGGACATGCCGGGTGATCTGGGGCTCAGTCATCTGTTCGGAGAGGAGACCGGAGGACAAGTGCCAGGTGAGGAAGAGTCGGATAGGGTTTCCAGGTTACTCTCACCAGTCTTCTAGGTATTGACAGCGCCCGTCTAGGTGAGCTGCAGAGGGAAGGGTTTCCAGAGTTGGTGCGGGAGACTGAAAGAGGTCTCGCTGGACCCTAGTCACTGACTCACTTCTTTATGGAAACGGGAGTGTTAATGAGACGGTGGAGACTGGTACGAGAATAGGCGAGTGATGGAATGCTGGGTGTGAGGCGTCAAGTGGTGGTGCCGGCGTGGTATTGAGGTGCAGTACTTGAGCTTGCACACTCAGTGGATCCTGCAGATCACTTGGGAGTGACCAATACCTTATGCCGGATTCGGAAACATTTTTATTGGCCGGGCATGGACACAGATATAAGGAGAGTCTGCAAGACAAGTTTCCCTTGCCAAAAAGGGAGGGAAAGAAAGTCCCTTTCCATCCCGAAAGCACCTTTAGTACCAGTTCCTGTGTTTGGTTATGCGTTCGAACGCCTAATTATCGTCACTGTGGGACCCTTACCTAGAACAAAAAGAGGAAATAACTACTTGATAACCATCATGTGCGCTTCGATGCGATTTCCAGAAGTGATCCCAGTGCGGAAGGTAAAAGTGGGATGAGGCTATCTATCCAGCCCTGTTTGTGATAAGAGATGCTGTGGTAGAGTCTCTGGGATTCTCTCCTTTCCAACTGGTGTTCGGACACGAAGAAAGAAGTCCGTTGGTGATGTTAAAGGAACAGTTGACGTCGAGGGAGAAATTAATGACAATGGAGGAATATGTGCGAAAGTTTAGGGAACGGTTGAAAACGGCGAAGGAGCTGGCTGCTGAACACCTGAAGACAGCGCAAGAGAAGATGTTGATTTGGTACGACAAAAATACTATCCCAATGGAGTTTGAGGTTGGAGCCAGAGTGATGATGCTGCTACCTGGGAGAGGTAAAGTGACGGAATCATGCTTTGGTGGTCCACACTCAGTCGTCAGGGGAGTAGGTCAAGTGAACTACGAAATCAGCAAGCCGATTCACCTCCGCAAGACACAAGTATGTCACGTCAACTGTTACGGTATCGACACAGTCACTAGAGTATGGAGTGGCGATTTCAGCGCCATCCATGGGTCTGCACTCCAACTCCTCGATATGAAATGCTACACAGACAACACCATATGTTGGTGGTGGCGTGGTATCAGTGGAAGGCTCCAGTATCCTGCCTCAGTCAGAAGAGGTCGATGATGGTGACCTCTGGTGGGTGGTGTATCGAGATCAACACCATCTAGGTTGTGGATGCAATTTACAATGTCAGTTCCCCGGTTGACGGGTGTTATCCTAAGGGCATCCATCTAGTTAATAACGTTTTATGTTCACAGAAGTAATGTAAGCAGGCGATTGCACCGAAGAGGGCAGTTCACCTTGCGCAGTCCAAGAACACTTGATTTGGTCCTGTGAGAAGACTAAGTGGCCGCCATCAGTTAGAGCAGTGTGTTACCTGCTGATGTATGCAGTGTTGTATGGACCAACGTACCGGAATTGGCCAGTGAGAGTTACGAGACAACAGTGGTGCGTCTGTTGACAAGTGCTGTTAGTGAGCGACATGAGACTTCTGCAAGGTGCTAGCTACCCCTGTATGTGACTATTTGAGACCCCTGTCAGCGTGTTGCTGAAACCCTCTGCCAGTGTGTTTCTGGAGAGCATAGGTGGGGTATTGTCACATTGTGAAGATACGGTGTGAGTGGATTGGCCCATGTTGAAGGTGAACTCGCCAGTGTTTGCCATTAGTTGTGGACGACGTGTACCTGGAAAGTGGATTCACTGGGATTGATGAACACTGCCAATATATTGTCCTGAGTGAAAGAGACAATATGGTAAATACGTGAAGTAATACTTTATTATAATATATATATGGTAGTGAAGGTGTAATTGTGTGTTGTTCACCCCCCCCCCTTGTCTTTGCACTACTACTTACCACAGCCAGTTCTTGAAAGCTTACCATCGTTTTGGGGTTGGATATAGAAGAAGAAGTTATAACAGCAAGAACCTGGTTACTGGCCCAAAGTGGCCGTAACATCAACTAATTGAAGCCCTACTTCCAGGAAGAACAGGAGCGCGCAAATGGGAAGGAAACGACACAGTCAGAAAAAGAGAAGTTGGTTCTATGTATGGAAATGAACCGAGAGTTGCCGGCAGAAGAAGGAAAGTGGCTCCGTACCGAAGGTACGCGTCTTTCTAACTCAGAAAGTTTGATGCGCCTGGAAGAGAAGCTACATCATCTGAACGAAAGACAGAGAGGAAACTTAGTTACTCTAATAAGGAAGAACGAATCAATCTTCACAGATGTGTCCCGACGGCACAAGAGTGTGGTGCACGATGTAGATGTGTGGGGTGGAAAGCCGATCAAGCAGAGCACATATCGGGTTAGTCCAGAGAAGAGGAAGATCATGTGACAGGAGGTGGAATATTTAGTTAGCAAATGATCTTACGCAGCCTAACAACAGTGCATGGAGCTCACCCTGTGTGTTAGTGAAGAAGGGTGACGGCTCGTTTCGCTTTTGCACTGATTATCACAAAGTAAATTCCATCACCGTGTCAGATTCCCACCCTATGCCCCGAGCCCCGAGTAAGTGACTGGCTCGACCAAGTGGGAAATGCAAGGTTTCTTTCCATGGTCGACCTGCTTAAAGGCTACTACCAAATACCTTTGTCTCCTAGTGCAAGAAAGATCTCTGCATTCACTACTCCGGATGGTTTGTACCAGTACAAAGAACTTCCGTTCGGCATGAAAAATAGTGGAAGTTGGTTTCAAAGATTCATGAATGAAGTACTATGAGAAATGGAAAGCTGCACCGTGTACATCGACGACATAGTAGTGTATGCCGACAGATGGAAGGAACACATGAATCGACTGAGGGGAATTATTCAGAAGGTTGGAAGAAGCAAACCTGACAATTAATCTTGCCAAAAGCGAGCTCGGGAAGGTCCGATTAGAGAATTTAGGTTTTGTCGTGGGCCAAGGAGAAGTAGCTCCCATGGAACAAAAGGTGGTGGCTATCAAGGAATATCCGATTCCCCGAAGAATCGGATATTCCGATTCTTCGGGGAATTAAGAGCTGTTACGCTTCCTCGGGATGATAGGATATTACTGCGGATTTTGTAAAATCTCCTCAACGGTGGCACTCCCTCTGACAGAATTGCTATCTAAGAATGTTAGATGGAAGTGGGGTGAGGTGTGTCAAGAGTCGTTCGAGAAGACGAAGAAATTATTAACAGAAGCACCAGTGTTGATTTCACCTGACTACGAGTCAGAATTTATTTTGTATGTCGATGCTAGCGACGTGGGGATAGGAGCCATGTTAGCTCAGGAGAAGAACGGAGCTCACTGTCCAGTGGCATTCTACTTGAAGAAGTTTGAGAAGTACCAGTGAGATTATAGCACGATGGAGAATGAAGCTCTAGCCCTGATCATGGCATTGAAGTATTTTGACGTCTATGTGGGAGGAGGTACTAGACCGGTGTGAGTGTTCACCGATCACAATCCCATGGCGTTCATGCATAAAATGAAGAACTCAAACCAAAGGCTGACGAGATGGTCTCTACTGTTGCCAAGAATACTGGTTGGAAATCAGACATATTAAAGAAATTGAGACCGTGATAGAGGATGCCATTTCCCGGATTTACTAACCTATATGACTCTTATTTTATGGGAAGGGGTATGTTACGGTGCCTTCTCCTATTTCTTCCCAGCGTTAAGAGTCATATCCTCCTACCTTGCAGGTTCCCTGAGATGCAGGGAATTATTTGATATGAGAGGCTACCGGATAGATTACATATTTATCGAGAAATTGGCATTTAAAAGCTTTGCAGGTAAGGAGGGGGGTTATGCCCCTTGTACATACAAAATGGCGACGCCTCTATCGGTTTGGCGCCAGCAGGCTGGCGATTGGCTGGCCGAGGTCACGTGATGGGACTGACCAATCAGAGCCCACTGTGACGTCACCGGGAGGCCTGGCTCAGGACCTGTAGGTCACTGCACCAGCAGAGATTCACAGACCGTTGACGCGAGTAAAAGTGCGTCAGTGAGCCCTCAAGATTGGAGGTTTTGGGAGCCTCGCCCAGTGGATTGAGCAGCCTTATGCAGTCTACCATTGTCGCAGAGGATTAGTGTACTTCTGGGAAGCACGAAGAAGCCGAGTTTAGTGGGCAAAAAAGTGCCAAGTAATCGTGGCTGTTAGTCTGCAATGGAGGAAGGGCAAGTCTGGCGCCCAATGGGTCCCACTCTGGTACGAAGTGCAGAGCTGCCGTGGCCGGGTCTTATCTACTGAGATTCCGGAGGGGAAACACCGTGTCTGGATCCACGAGAAAACGTCTCGGTGATGGAGCGAATGTGGAAAGCAACGTGCTCAGAGACCACTGGTTGGACCAGCTTGAAAGATCTGAATTGAAGGAATAGGAACGGCAATGACGCGATTTCTCTATGATGCCTGAGGACTGTGACATGCAACTGGAACGCCGAGGAGCGACCTGGGAACCGTGTACCTTCTACCATAGGAAGACAGGCGTCGATAATTAGGAACATTTAAGGTAGATCATTATTTCCCTCCCATTTTTCCTTGATGACTAGGCTAGGTAGGCCAGTATATATAAATTATATTAGTTTGTTTCTCTTTATGTTAGTATTAGAGTAGGCTGTAGGTCAGCCCAGTATTTCTACTACCTGGAGAAGACAGCGTGGGACGAGTGTGGTAGTTGGTGGATGAGAGGACTATCGTTGACGGAGCTACCTCCCTCGAAAGGGTCCGAGTAACCCCTTTAAATTTTGCCCAGCTGTCCGAATTGCCAGTGGCGGCGAGAGGAGAGCTGCCAACATTCTCCAGTTCACATATTCATATATATATATATATATATATATATATATATATATACATAATGAACTATAAATCAAGTTACAGGGCCTACTGTGCACTATACAGTGTACAATTGAACAGCTGAAAGGTTGCTATTTAACAGAGGCCGCAGCTCCTTTATATATAAGGATTCCATTACTCTCAAGGCTGACTGGCCATTCATACAAGTGTCCAGAATTTTAAAATCAGATTCCAGCAGAGAATGATTAAACTCATAACAATGGTTTCTAATCTCCGAAAATGCTGGTTTAGACAATGGTAATCCAGTCCTAAAAGATACTCCCCGGTGCTCAAGTATCCTAATCTTAAAGTTCCGAATGGAACTCTCGATATATCCAGCATTACAGCTGGAACAATTATACATATATACGACACTTGAGCACAAGGGGGTAGGCACTTTATCTTTAAATTTAAAATAAGAGCCTATGGTATTTGTGTTGACAAAAATAAATCTAAAGTCTACTTGAGGATAACAATGCTGCAACAGTCTCCTCAAACGACTCCTTACAGAAAAACTTCTCCCATTGAGAAAGAACTTCTCTCTCTGGGGTTAGACTTCGGGTTGACGTGTAAAAAACCTAAATTTGTTAATCATCTTTTAGGTTTTGAGCGGTTATGCAATACATTGAATGTATGAAACCCTTACATTTCTTAAGGGTTTCATACATTTTCAAAGACTGATTTACATATAGCATACATCACGCTTATATTTGTTTTGGGTGAGATGATATGACACAAAAGTTTTGGGTGAGGTGGGTATAAGTTGGGTATGAAAACATAAGAATGGAAGTAACTACAGAAGGCCTATTGACCCATATTTTCTCTTGCTGCTTCTATGTTTCTTCAGGGTCTTGAAGTGGGTAGAATATAGTTATGCGTTAATTGGCTGTTGAATGCTGGTGTTGATTTTTTGATGTGCAGAGTCTCGCTGATGTCGACTCGACATCAGCAGGGCACTGAACACTGACATGAACAATGTATGGTACCTAGCTAAATGGAAAAAATTGAATAATTTGCGATTTCGTGGAATTGGGAGATTATGGAAGTTGACCCCAATCTTGTAATGACTATCCCCGAATAATGACCAGTCACCCTGCAAGGTTTTGTTAGACAAGCCCCCCAAGCATCGAACCTCCAGTTTTAAACACATTCTTTTTTTATAGATACAAATATTAAAATTTTTTTGGGCAGAGCTGTTTACATGCATGTCGCTCGCTCACTGCTGTTGACTCTCAGGTTGCTCGCTTGGAGGTGACCATCACCTCAGAGGAAGGAGAAGGAAGGAGTCCCCCAGGACCCTTGCTGGTGACGCAGGACGTGGTGGGGACGCTTCTGGGGCAGGACCTCACCAGACGCCTCCCCAGCAGGAGCTCCACACAGATTGTGGTGGGAGCGTGGCTGGTGTTGGCCTTCATCGTGGGCACGGCTTACCGGGGCAACCTTACTGCCTTCCTCACTGTACTCAAGTACCCGGCCAGACCAGAGAACCTCGAGCAGCTCTTAAAGACAGATGCAAGGTGGGTGCTGGCCAAGATCTGTGTCTACACGCTTGTTGCTGCTGTTGTGAGTCTATTATGTCTATTGTGACATCCTTGCTGCCTGCCTCACTGTGGTCAAGTACCCGGCCAGACCAGAGAACCTCGAGCAGCTCTTAAAGACAGATGCAAGGTGGGTGCTGGCCAAGATCTGTGCCAGACCTGTGTCCCACCACCACCGCAACGCTCCAGTACTCACAGCCTCGCCCCACCACCACCACAACGCTCTAGTACTCATAGCCTCGTCCCACCATCACCACAACTCTCCAGTACTCACAACCTCGTCCCACCACCACCACAACGCTCCAGTACTCACAGCCTCGCCCCACCACCACCACAACGCTCCAGTACTCACAGCCTCGCCCCATTACCACCACAACGCTCCAGTACTCACAGCCTCATCCCACCACCACCACAATGATCCAGTACTCACAGCCTCGCCCCACCACCACCACAACGCTCCAGTACTCACAGCCTCGCCCCACCACCACCACAACGCTCCAATACTCACAGCCTCGCCCCACCACCACCACAACGCTCCAGTACTCACAGCCTCGTTGACGGAAAACCCGACACCATTTACTAATATTTAATTAACTCATAGAAGACATGGCACACTGGAATTTTCCTCACAGAAAGCAAAATTTCCTCCCGTGGAAAACGAGATATCATTACCACATGTCGGTATTAGATTCACCAGCTCTATTAATGGGAAACATTCTTAATACAGCAGTCTTTGGACTGTAGCATAACTTTGGACATCATAAAAAGATTTCACTTGAATCAAATTAATTATTAGTACGAAAATTGAGTAAATTTAGGCCCTCTTAACAACTTTTGACATTGGACTAGAGAACCAGGATGCGTGAGGAGGGAAGGCCAGAGTAGGTCACCAGCGTCTCGAGTGCAACAGAACAAGTTCCACAATTAGCTCCCTTAGACGAAGTGTTATGGAGAGTAAATGAGTGCTTCCATTATCAACACACAGTCATCACATAGACAAGGGAAGTGTCCAATTCCGAAATCTTAGCAAGTCATTCCTGGCCGATAGGATAATTCCGGTTAGGACATGAGACATCGACAAATATGCAGATAATAATAGGCAAATATTCCTTGGTCCTTATCTTATAATCAATATACCAATATTTCCTCTGGTATAGCTGTCATATTAGGATTCCTGCTATTATTTGTGAGTGTCCTTTGGCAGCTGGGATTGAAGAGGAAGCAGAATATAGTAACCTGGGACAACCAGTACATGTGTTTGTTGAAGGGAGCCCCACAAAGTTCACCGACTCCCATGTTCATCCCTGTTCATAACTGATTGACTAGGCCCTCTACCATATAGAAAAAGATAAACTGAAGTTAATTTAAGTTACCTATGTTGTCTAATATTGTAGTGAATGTTTACCTATCAATTAAATCAATATAAATCTCACAGGTCAATTCCTCACACTCGTCCCACCACCAGAACACTGATCCACTACTACCAACCTCGTCTCCTCACCACCGCAATGACGGGTGGGTAGGCCGGATACACAGAGTAGTGACGGGTGGGTAGGCCGGATACACAGAGTAGTGACGGGTGGGTAGGCTGGATACACAGAGTAGTGATGGGTGGGTAGGCCGGATACACAGAGTAGTGACGGGTGGGTAGGCTGGATACACAGAGTAGTGATGGGTGGGTTGGCTGGATACACAGAGTAGTGACGGGTGGGTAGGCCGGATACACAGAGTAGTGATGGGTGGGTAGGCCGGATACACAGAGTAGTGATGGGTGGGTAGGCTGGATACACAGAGTAGTGATGGGTGGGTAGGCTGGATACACAGAGTAGTGATGGGTGGGTAGGCTGGATACACAGAGTAGTGACGGGTGGGTAGGCCGGATACACAGAGTAATGACGGGTGGGTAGGCTGGATACACAGAGTAGTGATGGGTGGGTAGGCTGGATACACAGAGTAGTGATGGGTGGGTAGGCTGGATACACAGAGTAGTGATGGGTGGGTAGGCTGGATACACAGAGTAGTGATGGGTGGGTAGGCTGGATACACAGAGTAGTGACGGGTGGGTAGGCCGGATACACAGAGTAGTGATGGGTGGGTTGGCTGGATACACAGAGTAGTGATGGGTGGGTTGGCTGGATACACAGAGTAGTGATGGGTGGGTTGGCTGGATACACAGAGTAGTGATGGGTGGGTTGGCTGGATACACAGAGTAGTGACGGGTGGGTTGGCTGGATACACAGAGTAGTGACGGGTGGGTAGGCCGGATACACAGAGTAGTGATGGGTGGGTTGGCTGGATACACAGAGTAGTGACGGGTGGGTTGGCTGGATACACAGAGTAGTGATGGGTGGGTTGGCTGGATACACAGAGTAGTGATGGGTGGGTAGGCTGGATACACAGAGTAGTGACGGGTGGGTAGGCTGGATACACAGAGTAGTGACGGGGGTGGGTAGGCCGGATACACAGAGTAGTGATGGGTGGGTTGGCTGGATACACAGAGTAGTGACGGGTGGGTAGGCCGGATACACAGAGTAGTGACGGGTGGGTAGGCCGGATACACAGAGTAGTGACGGGTGGGTAGGCTGGATACACAGAGTAGTGATGGGTGGGTAGGCTGGATACACAGAGTAGTGACGGGTGGGTAGGCTGGATACACAGAGTAGTGATGGGTGGGTTGGCTGGATACACAGAGTAGTGACGGGTGGGTAGGCCGGATACACAGAGTAGTGATGGGTGGGTAGGCTGTGATGGGTGGGTAGGCTGGATACACAGAGTAGTGACGGGTGGGTAGGCTGGATACACAGAGTAGTGATGGGTGGGTAGGCCGGATACACAGAGTAGTGATGGGTGGGTAGGCTGGATACACAGAGTAGTGATGGGTGGGTAGGCTGGATACACAGAGTAGTGACGGGTGGGTAGGCTGGATACACAGAGTAGTGATGGGTGGGTAGGCTGGATACACAGAGTAGTGATGGGTGGGTAGGCTGGATACACAGAGTAGTGATGGGTGGGTAGGCTGGATACACAGAGTAGTGATGGGTGGGTAGGCTGGATACACAGAGTAGTGACGGGTGGGTAG
Organism: Procambarus clarkii; assembly: GCF_020424385.1. Classification (NCBI taxonomy): domain Eukaryota; kingdom Metazoa; phylum Arthropoda; class Malacostraca; order Decapoda; family Cambaridae; genus Procambarus; species Procambarus clarkii. Next base: position 2,100,017 of record NC_059640.1, on the reverse strand, counting down.
GCCGGATACACAGAGTAATGACGGGTGGGTAGGCTGGATACACAGAGTAGTGATGGGTGGGTAGGCTGGATACACAGAGTAGTGATGGGTGGGTAGGCTGGATACACAGAGTAGTGATGGGTGGGTAGGCTGGATACACAGAGTAGTGATGGGTGGGTAGGCTGGATACACAGAGTAGTGACGGGTGGGTAGGCCGGATACACAGAGTAGTGATGGGTGGGTTGGCTGGATACACAGAGTAGTGATGGGTGGGTTGGCTGGATACACAGAGTAGTGATGGGTGGGTTGGCTGGATACACAGAGTAGTGACGGGTGGGTTGGCTGGATACACAGAGTAGTGATGGGTGGGTTGGCTGGATACACAGAGTAGTGATGGGTGGGTAGGCTGGATACACAGAGTAGTGATGGGTGGGTTGGCTGGATACACAGAGTAGTGACGGGTGGGTTGGCTGGATACACAGAGTAGTGACGGGTGGGTAGGCCGGATACACAGAGTAGTGATGGGTGGGTTGGCTGGATACACAGAGTAGTGACGGGTGGGTTGGCTGGATACACAGAGTAGTGATGGGTGGGTTGGCTGGATACACAGAGTAGTGACGGGTGGGTAGGCTGGATACACAGAGTAGTGACGGGTGGGTAGGCTGGATACACAGAGTAGTGACGGGTGGGTAGGCTGGATACACAGAGTAGTGATGGGTGGGTAGGCCGGATACACAGAGTAGTGATGGGTGGGTTGGCTGGATACACAGAGTAGTGATGGGTGGGTAGGCCGGATACACAGAGTAGTGATGGGTGGGTAGGCTGGATACACAGAGTAGTGATGGGTGGGTTGGCTGGATACACAGAGTAGTGATGGGTGGGTAGGCTGGATACACAGAGTAGTGACGGGTGGGTAGGCTGGATACACAGAGTAGTGATGGGTGGGTTGGCTGGATACACAGAGTAGTGACGGGTGGGTTGGCTGGATACACAGAGTAGTGATGGGTGGGTAGGCTGCATACACAGAGTAGTGATGGGTGGGTAGGCTGGATACACAGAGTAGTGACGGGTGGGTAGGCTGGATACACAGAGTAGTGACGGGTGGGTAGGCCGGATACACAGAGTAGTGATGGGTGGGTTGGCTGGATACACAGAGTAGTGATGGGTGGGGAGGCTGGATACACAGAGTAGTGATGGGTGGGTAGGCCGGATACACAGAGTAGTGATGGGTGGGTTGGCTGGATACACAGAGTAGTGACGGGTGGGTAGGCCGGATACACAGAGTAGTGGTGTCTCTGCGAGTGAGAGAGTCGTGTGATCTCGCCAGGTGTAGAGATAAGTCTTAAGTCTGAGCAACAACTTGTTGATCAAACAAGTTGACAACTTGAGACAAAGCTGCTTTATTTACCAGAGATTCGTCAACACGATGTCGATCTGTTGTGGTGATTACTGGATCAATGCAGACGATGTGTCATAATAACGTTGCTGAAGATATGATGACTATACCTCACATAGGTATAGTCATGATGACTATACCTCACATAGGTATAGTCATGATGACTATACCTCACATAGGTATAGTCATGATGACTATACCTCACATAGGTATAGTCATGTTGACTATACCTCACATAGGTATAGTCATGATGACTATACCTCACATAGGTATAGTCATGATGACTATACCTCACATAGGTATAGTCATGATGACTATACCTCACATAGGTATAGTCATGATGACTATACCTCACATAGGTATAGTCATGATGACTATACCTCACATCACATGATGGACAAACGACGACGTTTCGGTCCGTTCTGGACCATTATCAAGTCGCTAGACAATGGTCGACTTGATAATGGACCAATATCACAAGACTTGATAATGGACCAATATCACAAGACTTGATAATGGACCAATATCACAAGACTTGATAATGGACCAATATCACAAGACTTGATAATGGACCAATATCACAAGACTTGATAATGGACCAATATCACAAGACTTGATAATGGACCAATATCAGAGGACTTGATAATGGACCAATATCACAAGACTTGATAATGGACCAATATCACAAGACTTGATAATGGACCAATATCACAAGACTTGATAATGGACCAATATCAGAGGACTTGATAATGGACCAATATCACAAGACTTGATAATGGACCAATATCACAAGACTTGATAATGGACCAATATCACAGGACTTGATAATGGACCAATATCACAAGACTTGATAATGGACCAATATCACAAGGGTTGATAATGGTCCAGGAGAAGTATCGTCGCTTCTCCATCTTCTGACGTGTGGTTTGGTCAGCATATTGGGTCAATGTTGTCACATAAGGCTCTGAACATTGGAACATTAGAATCAAGGAAACAACAGAAGGCTTTACCGAAACTCATTCATATATATGTCTAACCTACGCTTGAAACCATCAAGGGATCCTTTGTCTAACGTTACCTGGTAATTGGTTCCACAAATCCATAATCTTATTACCGAACCAGTATTTACCCAGGTCTTTCTTAAATCAAAACTTATCCAACTTATATAAAATGTTTTGTCTTCTATTATGTTATAAATAGAGTGATTTACTGTTAGAGGTTGTGTGGTGGCGCTGTAAGTGTCTGCTCTGGGCAGCTGGTTGACCCCTTCACCATTCCGGGCTCACCCTAGCCCGTACTAGCTGGAACTTTTGTTCCGAGCAGCTGAATACCCAATAACATCAACAACAACAACTTCGACCACCTGCTGCCTCGTTTCCGACGTGATCAAGGAGGAATGCCTTAGTAAAGTGAGATAGAACAAATAATAAAGTTTCTCAAGCAACCAAAATATAGATACCACCATAGAAACACATTATTAATTAGAAATAGATATATGATATATCTTTTATATACTATATATGTTATACAATATTTATGAAATATATCATAAATAATGATATATATCATAATTATTAATTATAAGATATATCTCATTGATATAACACAATAATGTGATTTCTCTGTGTACATTATTAACTCCAAGTAGACACAACGTCACTTTCTTGATGAGAAAACTTATAACAACATAATTGTATCTTGACAGAGTTTCTATGCTTTCCGACATCGAGTACTACTTCTACTACACCTACAAGCATTCCAACTCTCCCTTGTTTAGGGCGCTGGCTGCCCGCATGTATTTCGTAGCCTCGAATGCTCAAGGACTCCAAAATGCCATTATGAAAAAGTAGGTGTCAATATTTGTTTGTGCGTTGATACTTTGTTATGTATATGTGTCCACTTACACGTGTATCTTGCTTATTTTGCTCTATTTAAATAACACATATTATGATCTTAATGTATTTAGACAGTAGCATTTAAAAGTCTTACTCATAATACATCTATAAACATGTGTTAGAATGGATACAGCTTATCATGTGAGTTTCCTGACCCCAGTCCACCCTTGATTCCAGTCCATTCCATCCAGCGGTCGACCCCTGACGCATTCATAAATTTTTACATGCTCTTCATTTGACCTGGAGCTGCCGTGAGGTGCAGACGTGTCGCCTGGCCTCTGGTAGTTGGGGTGTTTGCCGTTTTGGTCGCCAGGTGGTGTGGGCGTCTCTGCCACCCCCCCCCCCCCTGCAGTTTGTGTTGCTGCCTGGCTGCGTGTTGATGGGGCAAGTTTGACATGGGAGGCCATCTTCCCCCTGTTGTGCTTGTGAACTCCGTAGGCTTGGAGTTCACTAGTTGGGCTGGATATTCGGACATAGAGTTGGTTATGTGTGACATGCTTCGTATCCCGGTGGAGGCTATCTATGGTATTGAGCTTGTTACAGCCCACCGGGTTGTTCTCAAGTTCGTGAGGGAGGAGGAGTACCGGGACTTCCTCCGTCGGTACAAGGGGCGTACATTGTCGTTGCCGAGTGATGCCGGCTCTGTGGCGATCTCGGATCGTAGTGGAGCCCTGACTTATGTCAGCGTCCATGGGGCGTCCCTAGAGTTTCCTGAAGACTTCCTATGGCGTTACTTCGGGAAGTTTGGTACTGTTGTCAGCATGCGGATGAACACGCTCTCCTCGGAGCGGTATGCTGGAAGGCGAACGAACATTCGCATGTTGGGAATGCGCCTGCGGTCGGATATACCTTCTTCTGTCCGGCTTATGGGATACTAAGACCGGGTGTATTATGCCCGGCAGCCTCGTACCTGTTTCCGGTGTGGCCTGTTGGGACATCAGGCTGCAGGGTGCTTTGAGGCCTCAGCTGCTCCTGTCAACTTGTTCCAAGAAGAGGATTTCTCGCCGCTCCCACTGGAGGCAGTCTCCAGAAATGTTGAGGAGGTGCTCATCCCGTTCGCTGCTGTAGCTCCCCCGGCGACGCCTGACGTTCCTCCGATTGTTGCCGACCCTCCTCCGGGTATTGCAGTATCGTCAGTTGGTCTGCCTGATCCTGTCACTGTCCAGGCTGCTACCGTGGGCCTTTCTGGTGCTCCCTGTGTGGCATCGCCGTCTTCTCCCTCGTCTTTGGATGCTGCGCCTGACCCTGTGTTTGTGACTCAGGTCCTGTATGTGCTGGGTGCTGGGGTGGCTGCAGAGCCTCCTGCTGTGTGTGGCCCGGTTCCCCCTATGGTAGAGGCTGCTGCCATTCTGTGTCGGGCGGCGGTTCGTCCGGCTCGTGGTGCCCGTGTTTCTGGATCTGCTTCTGGCCCTGACGATTTCCGGCCAGAGCCCAAACGTTCCCAGCGTTTGTCTTCTGCCTTGGCCGATGATGGTGACTTCAGTGACTGTGGGTCTTCGGATGTTGACGGTGTGGATACGGATACGTCGATGTCTTCGCAGTTCGTGGTGGCAGAGATCCTTGTGCCTGCTGGTGCTGGTGCCTGTGTCTCGGACGTGCCTTCGGTTTTTTCTCCTCCAGGGGACTTTCCGCAGTCAGGGGTGGTGGCTTCCGCTGCCAGGGATAGTGTGGACTCTGGTGCTGGGCGTGGCCTGGTGGTGACATTACGGAAGGATGCGCGCCGTTTGGGTTCCCTGCTGTCGTCTGGTGGTGTGCCCGGGGCCGCGGGTGCCCCGGTGGTGGTGCCCTGGTGCCCATTCGCTCCTGTGAGGGTGCATGTTGGGGCCCTGGAGGACGTGTTGCCGGCGTCTGTGATGCCGCCGGGTCACTGGTCGGAGATTGCCGAGTTAATGCTGTCTGACGGACCGGAGAACTTTCATGGTGTGCAGGATCCCTTCATGTGGGGGCGAGTGCCGACTTCTTGCCTCATGAGTACTACCATCTGGGTCCCCTGTTTGCGGGTGTTTGTTGCCCCGGTTCCGGATGTTATGGCGTCCCCGGTGGATGGATGAGACCCTTGGCGATGGGTGCTCTGGGAAGCGTTCAATGTACGGTCCCCGCGGGCCAGGTTTCCAGGCAAGTAGGTACTCTGATTTCCTGTGTTTTTGCTCTATGACATGCTGTGTGCCCTTCTGGCTGTTTGTTTGCCCTCTTATATTATGTGCTTATGCCTCTGCCTTTGTGCGTTTCTTTGCCGTGTGGGATATTAGTTTCTATGCCACTTGCTTGTCGTTATTCGTTTCGCGTTTTGGCTTGGCGTTTCGCCTTTCCTGGCTTTGCGATTCACCCTTAACGGGTACGCTGGGGCGCATCCGATCCCACGATCGTCGTCGCCCCTAACTCAACAACAAACACAACAACATGCTCTTCATTCAAAAACAGAAATGTTCTCAAGTATAAATTAATATTATAATATATTAGCATATTGTACATATAGGTATAGGTTAGGTTTGGTTAGGTGTTTTGGTTCTGTTGGCGATTATTTGTATTTGTAGTATGTGAGTGAAGCATTTACAGCGTTGTGGTTCGAACAAAATTCGTCAGTGAAGCACTTGTTCCGAAGTGAAGTGTTCGAACGAAATCAGTTGTGAGTTGTATGTAAACCGTTTATCATTCATGAACAGATGGTATGGCGGGTGCATGGAATCAATTTTGGGTCTTTGATTGGAGGAGGGGGCTGCACGACCCACGCAACCAGGATAATTGTCATGAATAAGTGGCATTAGGCGTCGAACGTCAATATCACATACAACTGAATCGTTCATGTCGGCCGTCTTCTAAACAAAGACCTAAAAGTGATTCCATGCAGCCGCCAAACCCCCTGTTTATGAATGAAAAACGGTTTACATGCGACTCACAACTGATTTCGTTCGTATACTTCCGGAAGACTCTAAATCTTCCAATACATTACATAAGATTTCCTCTACACAAATCTGCTACTTCCTCGTATCAGCTTTCTGCTTCAGGATTTACACAAATGTTCCAGGGGCCAGATTCACGAAACCACTTACGCAAACACTTGCGAACGTGTACATCTTTCCTCAATCTTTGACGGCTTTGGTTACATTTATTAAACAGTTTACAAGCATGAAAACTTGCCATTCAACTCCTGTTATTGTTATAAACAGCCTCCTGGTGCTTCGGAGCTCATTAAGTGTTTAATAATTGGAAACAAAGCCGCCAAAGATTGAGAAAAGATATATACAGGTTCGTAAGTGTTTGCGTAAGTGCTTTCGTGAATCTGGCCTCAGAGTAGCAGGATGAGATTAAAAGTCAATTCAACTGACCGATTAATTTGCCTTTATCTATATAAATAGAAATGTAAATGTTCGTTTGTTCAAAATCGCTAATCTCCGAAAGTTCTTCACCGATTGCTTTGAAATTTTCACACAACGTTCCATTCGCATCAGAGTGGGTTTTTATGTAAATATTATATAGATGTCACGTCTATAACGGGAAGAAACATGCTTTTTAAACTGTGTTTTTCGTGTGTTTTTCATGTGAGGGAAATCGTCGAAACCTCTTTACCGATTGCTTTGAAATGTTGACACAACGTTGCATTCAAATAGGCGAGAGTTTTTATATACCTACTATAAACGTGCCTCACCTGTGACAGGAAAAAAATAAGCCTTTTTTTAAACAGTGCCATCTGTTAGACGTAAGAGCAACACAAGCTGCAATCTCCAAAAGTTCTTCACCAATTGCTTTGAAATTTTGACACAATGTTACATTCGAATACACATGAATTTTTATTTACCTACTATATAGATGCAGCACCTGTGATAGATGAAAAAAATGTTTTTTTGAAAAACAGCGCCATCTGTTGCATGTAATAGCAACACATGCTATACTAAACATGTTACAATTCCATTTCAATGATCCTAATTGCATTGACAAATGGAATTTTCATAGATTTCGAGTTATTTTTATTTTTATTTAATTATTTTATGTGACATTGTATTGAAATTGAGCTGTGTTGTTTACCATACCATTCATTTCGTAAGGATAAGTATAGATGCAACACCTGTGACAGGTAACACAATTTTTTTTTAAGAAAAAAGCGGCATCTGTTGCATGTAAGAGCAACAAATCCTTTGCTAGATTATGCTTTAATTCCATTTCTGATTGTTTCTGATTTCATTGTTTAATTGAATTTTCATAGATTTCGATTTATTTTCATTTTGATTTAATTATTTTGTGTGAAATTGCGTTGGAATTGAGCTGTGATGTTAATCGTACTGTTTATTTCGTGAGTATAAGTATAGATGTCACACCTGTGACAGGTAAAAACATGCTTTAAAAAAAGCAGCGCCATCTGTTGCACGAAAATGCAACACATGCTATACTAAATATGTTACGATTCGATTTCAATGTTTCTGATTTCATTGATAAATTTAATTTTCAAAGATTTTGATTTATTTTCATCTTGATATATTTATTTTGTATGACAATGCATTGGAATTGAGCTGAATTGTTTACCACACTGTTCATTTCGTGAGTATGGTTTATTTTTCATTTTTTCATTGTTTCATTTCGAATTTTAACTGTTTTCCATATATATTTCAGTGATGGAAACCTCAGATCATTTGATGTTCCCAATTTTATGATGGGAACATCAGATCATTTGGGAATGCATCATTCGAGGGAGTGGGGAGGACTAGGGGGAGGGGAGTGAAGGATGGTGGGGAGGACGAGGGGATAGGGGAGGGGGTAATGATGGGGAGGAAGAGGGGACGGGGGAGTGGGGGATGAGGAGGACAGGGGAATACAGAATTGTGGGGGGAGGACTAGGGGACAGTGGAGTTTGGAATGGTGGGGAGGATGAGGAAACTGGGGCGTGGGGAATGGTTAGGAGGACAAGGGGACGCTGGAGTGGAAGATGGTGGGGAGGACAAAGGGACGGGGGAGGGGAAAATGGTTGGGAAGACGAGGGGACGGAGGAGGGGGCAATGGTGGAGATGGCTGGGAGACTGAGGAAGGTAGCTGAGCCACAGCAACACGTGGCTATCTTGAGGGTTATCTTGAGATGATTTCGGGGCTTTAGTGTCCCCGCGGCCCGGTCCTCGACCAGGCCTCCACCCCCAGGAAGCAGCCCGTGACAGCTGACTAACTCCCAGGTACCTATTTACTGTTAGGTAACAGGGGCATTTAGGGTGAAAGAAACTTTGCCCATTTGTTTCTGCCTCGTGCGGGAATCGAACCCGCGCCACAGAATTACGAGTCCTGCGCGCTATCCACCAGGCTACGAGGCCCCTGGTACGGGTACAGGTACGTGGCCGAGTACAGCTTGTATATAAATAAGAGTTTTTTATAATTATTACATGTAACGCAAGTATAACATTACAAATTACATGACATAATGACAAAAATTTAGTTAAACCACGTCAACTGCTTTCAGACATTGGACGTAATCTAGATATAAGATGTTAAAATTAGTTTTAACTGGACACTTGACACACTGCTCATGTAACAGTGGGCCACTTGACACACTGTTCATGTAACAGTGGACCACTTGACACACTGCTCATGTAACAGTGGACCACTTGACACACTGCTCATGTAACAGTGGACCACTTGACACACTGCTCATGTAACAGTGGACCACTTGACACACTGCTCATGTAACAGTGGACCACTTGACACACTGCTCATGTAACAGTGGGACCACTTGACACACTGTTCATGTAAGGTCTCCCATGTTAAGTCTCCCATGTTATGGTTTCCCATGTTATAGTCTCCCATGTTATAGTCTCCCATGTTATAGTCTCCTATGTTATAGTCTCCTATGTTAAAGTCTCCCATGTTATAGTCGCCCATGTTATAGTCTCCCATGTTATAGTCTCCTATGTTATAGTCTCCCATGTTATAGTCTCCCATGTTAAAGTCTCCCATGTTATAGTCTCCTATGTTATAGTCTCCCATGTTATAGTCTCCCATGTTATAGTCTCCCATGTTAAAGTCTCCCATGTTATAGTCTCCCATGTTATAGTCTCCTATGTTATAGTCTCCCATGTTATAGTCTCCCATGTTATAGTCTCCCATGTTATAAGTCTCCCATGTTATAGTCTCCCATGTTATAGTCTCCCATGTTATAGTCTCCCATGTTAGTCTCCCATGTTATAGTCTCCCATGGTCATGGTCTCCCATGTTAAGTCTCCCATGTTATGGTTTCCCAGTCTCCCATGTTATAGTCTCCCATGTTATAGTCTCCCATGTTATAGTCTCCCATGTTATAGTCTCCCATGTTATAGTCTCCCATGTTATAGTCTCCTATGTTATAGTCTCCCATGTTATAGTCTCCCATGTTATAGTCTCCCATGTTAAAGTCTCCCATGTTATAGTCTCCCATGTTATAGTCTCCTATGTTATAGTCTCCCATGTTATAGTCTCCCATGTTATAGTCTCCCATGTTATAGTCTCCCATGTTATAGTCTCCTATGTTATAGTCTCCCATGTTATAGTCTCCCATGTTATAGTCTCCCATGTTATAGTCTCTCCTATGTTATAGTCTCCCATGTTATAGTCCCTCCCATGTTATAGTCTCCCATGTTATAGTCTCCCATGTTATAGTCTCCCATGTTATAGTCTCCCATGTTATAGTCTCCCATGTTATAGTCTCATGTTATAGTCTATGTTATAGTCTCCCATGTTAAGTCTCCCATGTTATAGTCTCCCATGTTAAAGTCTCCCATGTTATAGTCTCCCATGTTAAGTCTCCCATGTTAAGTCTCCCATGTTAAAGTCTCCCATGTTAAAGTCTCCCATGTTATAGTCTCCCATGTTAAGTCTCCCATGTTATAGTCTCCCATGTTATAGTCTCCCATGTTATAGTCTCCCATGTTATAGTCTCCTATGTTATAGTCTCCTATGTTATAGTCTCCTATGTTAAAGTCTCCCATGTTATAGTCTCCCATGTTATAGTTTCCCCATGTTAAAGTCTCCCATGTTATAGTCGCCCATGTTATAGTCTCCTATGTTATAGTCTCCTATGTTAAAGTCTCCCATGTTATAGTCTCCCATGTTATAGTCTCCCATGTTATAGTCTCCCATGTTATAGTCTCCCATGTTATAGTCTCCCATGTTATAGTCTCCTATGTTAAAGTCTCCCATGTTATAGTCTCCCATGTTATAGTCTCCCATGTTATAGTCTCCCATGTTATAGTCTCCTATGTTATAGTCTCCCATGTTATAGTCTCCCATGTTATAGTCTCCCATGTTATAGTCTCCCATGTTATAGTCTCCTATGTTAAAGTCTCCCATGTTATAGTTATGTTATAGTCTCCCATGTTATAGTCTCCCATGTTATAGTCTCCCATGTTATAGTCTCCCATGTTATAGTCTCCCATGTTATGTCTCCCATAGTCTCCCATGTTATAGTCTCCTATGTTAAAGTCTCCCATGTTATAGTCTCCCATGTTATAGTCTCCCATGTTATAGTCTCCCATGTTATAGTCTCCCATGTTATAGTCTCCTATGTTAAAGTCTCCCATGTTATAGTCTCCCATGTTATAGTCTCCCATGTTATAGTCTCCCATGTTATAGTCTCCCATGTTATAGTCTCCCATGTTATAGTCTCCCATGTTATAGTCTCCCATGTTATAGTCTCCCATGTTATAGTTTCCCCATGTTAAAGTCTCCCATGTTATAGTCGCCCATGTTATAGTCTCCCATGTTATAGTCTCCCATGTTATAGTCTCCCATGTTATAGTCTCCCATGTTATAGTCTCCCATGTTATAGTCTCCCATGTTATAGTCGCCCATGTTATAGTCGCCCATGTTATAGTCTCCCATGTTATAGTCTCCCATGTTATAGTCGCCCATGTTATAGTCGCCCATGTTATAGTCTCCCATGTTATAGTCTCCCATGTTATAGTCGCCCATGTTATAGTCTCCCATGTTATAGTCTCCCATGTTATAGTCTCCCATGTTAAAGTCTCCCATGTTATAGTCTCCCATGTTAAAGTCTCCCATGTTATAGTCTCCCATGTTATAGTTTCCTATGTTATGGTCTCCCATGTTATAGTCTCCCATGTTATAGTCTCCCATGTTATAGTCTCCCATGTTATAGTCTCCCATGTTATAGTCTCCCATGTTAAGTCTCCCATGTTATAGTCGCCCATGTTATAGTCTCCCATGTTATAGTCTCCTATGTTATAGTCGCCCATGTTATAGTCTCCCATGTTATAGTCTCCCATGTTATAGTCTCCCATGTTATAGTCGCCCATGTTATAGTCTCCCATGTTATAGTCTCCCGTGTTATAGTCTCCCATGTTATAGTCGCCCATGTTATGGTTTCCTATGTTATAGTCTCCCATGTTATAGTCTCCCATGTTATAGTTTCCTATGTTATGGTCTCCCATGTTATAGTCTCCCATGTTATAGTCTCCCATGTTATAGTCTCCCATGTTATAGTCTCCCATGTTATAGTCTCCCATGTTAAGTCTCCCATGTTATAGTCGCCCATGTTATAGTCTCCCATGTTATAGTCTCCTATGTTATAGTCGCCCATGTTATAGTCTCCCATGTTATAGTCTCCCATGTTATAGTCTCCCATGTTATAGTCGCCCATGTTATAGTCACCTATGTTATAGTCTCCCATGTTATAGTCTCCCATGTTATAGTCTCCCATGTTATAGTCTCCCATGTTATAGTCTCCCATGTTATAGTCTCCCATGTTATGGTTTCCTATGTTATAGTCTCCCATGTTATAGTCTCCCATGTTATAGTCTCCCATGTTATAGTCGCCCATGTTATGGTTTCCTATGTTATAGTCTCCTATGTTATAGTCGCCCATGTTATAGTCTCCCATGTTATAGTCTCCCATGTTATAGTCTCCCATGTTATAGTCGCCCATGTTATAGTCTCCCATGTTATAGTCTCCCATGTTATAGTCTCCCATGTTATAGTCTCCCATGTTATAGTCGCCCATGTTATAGTCTCCCATGTTATAGTCTCCCATGTTATAGTCTCCCATGTTATAGTCTCCCATGTTATAGTCGCCCATGTTATGGTTTCCTATGTTATAGTCTCCCATGTTATAGTCTCCTATGTTATAGTCTCCCATGTTATAGTCTCCCATGTTATAGTCTCCCATGTTATAGTCTCCCATGTTATAGTCGCCCATGTTATAGTCTCCCATGTTATAGTCTCCCATGTTATAGTCTCCCATGTTATAGTCGCCCATGTTATGGTTTCCTATGTTATAGTCTCCCATGTTATAGTCTCCTATGTTATAGTCTCCCATGTTATAGTCTCCCATGTTATAGTCTCCCATGTTATAGTCTCCCATGTTATAGTCTCCTATGTTAAAGTCTCCCATGTTATGGTCTCCCATGTTATAGTCTCCCATGTTATAGTCTCCCATGTTATAGTCTCCTATGTTATAGTCTCCCATGTTATAGTCTCCCATGTTATAGTCTCCTATGTTATAGTCTCCCATGTTATAGTCTCCCATGTTATGGTTTCCCATGTTATAGTCTCCCATGTTATAGTCTCCCATGTTATAGTCTCCCATGTTATAGTCGCCCATGTTATAGTCGCCCATGTTATAGTCTCCCATGTTATAGTCTCCCATGTTATAGTCTCCCATGTTATAGTCTCCTATGTTAAAGTCTCCCATGTTATGGTTTCCTATGTTATAGTCTCCCATGTTAAAGTCTCCCATGTTATAGTCTCCCATGTTATGGTTTCCTATGTTATAGTCTCCCATGTTATAGTCTCCCATGTTATGGTTTCCTATGTTATAGTCTCCCATGTTATAGTCTCCCATGTTATAGTCTCCCATGTTATAGTCTCCCATGTTATGGTCTCCCATGTTATAGTCTCCCATGTTATAGTCTCCCATGTTATAGTCTCCTATGTTATAGTCTCCTATGTTAAAGTCTCCCATGTTATAGTTTCCCATGTTATAGTCTCCCATGTTATAGTCTCCCATGTTATAGTCTCCCATGTTATAGTTTCCCATATTATAGTTTCCCCATGTTATAGTCTCCCATGTTATAGTCTCCCATGTTATAGTCTCCCATGTTATAGTCGCCCATGTTATAGTCTCCCATGTTATAGTCGCCCATGTTATAGTCTCCCATGTTATAGTCGCCCATGTTATAGTCTCCCATGTTAAAGTCTCCCATGTTATAGTCTCCTGTGTTATAGTCTCCCATGTTAAAGTCTCCCATGTTAAAGTCTCCCATGTTATAGTCTCCTATGTTATAGTCTCCCATGTTATAGTCGCCCATGTTATAGTCTCCCATGTTATAGTCGCCCATGTTATAGTCTCCCATGTTATAGTCTCCCATGTTATAGTCTCCCATGCTCTCCCATGCTCCCACCGACAACAGTTCTGCAGGGTTTAATTATATGAACCATTTAATCGAAATTTCGAGTTAGACTATACAAGGGATTACTTTATTTACGTTTTCTGTATAATCTTAAAACACTTTCGCCCACTAATGACGACGTATGGAGTAAAAATTTTAGTACCTTATTTCCACTAATGACGAAGTTTGGCGTTAAAAATAATAAAAATATTGGCCTGATTTCGTCTTGATGCGGGAGGGGCGCGCCGCTGTTTTGGATATTATATGCCTATAGTCCTGTAGGGAATTTCATTGCGAATACATTGATACCAAAATAAAAGGCCTAGGACGAGAATTGAGGTAACAAAGTTGAAAAGAATAAAAACATTTTATTGTTCCTGATGAGCGCTCACGGGGGTAATGCGCTGTCACTTTCTCTGTTTGCTGTTTGCTGTTTTCTCTGTGTGCTGTTTGCTGCTGTTTGCCTCGTTCCCACCATTCCAAACTTCCCCGTCCTCTCGTCCTTCCCCACCATTACCTCCTCCCTTGTCCCCTCTACTTCTCCACCATCTCTCACTTCCGACCCCTAGTCATCACCGTTATTTTCCACTCCTTCGTCCGATGCCTTCCCAAATGGTCTGATGTTCCCATCAGAAAATTGGGAACATCAAGTGATCTGATGTTCCCATCACTGAAATATAAAAAAACAGTTAAAATATGAAATGAAAATATTAAAAAAAAAAAAAAAACTATACCCACGAAATGAACGGTATGGTAAACAACACAGCTCAATTCCAACGGAATTCACTCAAAATAATTAAATCAAAATGAAAATAAATAAAAACCTATGAAAATTAAATTTTTCAATGCAATTAGAAACATTGAAATGGAATTGTATCATATTTAGTATAGCATGTGTGTTGGTCTTACATACAACAGATGGCACTGTTTTTCAAGAAAAGCATAGTTTTACCTGTCACAGGTGTGGCATCTATACTTATACTTACAAAATGACCGGTATGGTAAACAACACAGCTAAATTCTACCACAATGTCACACAAAAGAATTCAATACAAAATATAATAAATCGAAATCTATGAAAATAAAATTTATCAATGCAATCAGAAACATTGAAATGGAATTCGTGACATATTTAGTATTACGTGCATGTTGCTATTATGTGACACAGATGGCGCTGTTTTTCAAAATCTCATGTTTTTACCTGTCACAGTGGTGGCATCTATAAAGTATGTATATAAAAAGACATGCCTATTCAAATGCAACATTGTGTCAAAATTTCAAAGTAATCCGTGAAGAACATTCGGATATTACAGTGTGTGTTATTACGTCCAACAGATGGCGCTTTTTTTCAACAAAAGGATGTTTTTCCTGTCACAGGTGAGGCATGTATATAGTAGATATATAAAACGACGCGCCTATTCTAATGCAACGTTGTGTCAAAATTTCAAAGCGTTCGGGAACAGGTTTAGAAGATTTCCCTCACATGAAAAACACAGTTTTTCAGAAAAAGCATGTTTTCTTATCGTCACAGACGTGACATCTACATAGTATGTATATAACAACCCGTTCTCGCAAATTCGTAAAGTCAATATTGACTTATTAACTACGTGCATAGGTGATATACTAAACATAATAGATACCCCTAAAAAGATTCATAGAAAACACCGACTTTACCTAACCTTGCTAGTATCTTAAGATAAGCATCTTATTGCTTCGTAATTACAATTATTACTTAACCTATACCTATTATAGGTTAGGTAATAATTGTAATTACGAAGCAATAAGATGCTTATCTTAAGATACTAACAAGGTTAGGTAAGGTCGGTGTTTTCTATGAATCTTTTTAAGGGTATCTATTATGTTAAGTATGTCACCTATGCACATATTTAATAAGTCAATATTGACTTATTAAATTTGCGAGAACGGGTTGTATATAAAAACCTGGCCGGATGCGAATGGTATATTGTGTGAAAACTTCAAAGCAATCGGTGAAGAACTTTCGGAGATTAGCGGTTATGCACAAACGAACATTTCCATTTAAATTTATATAGATTATTATTACTACCAGTATCCATTCAATTTAACGGCCTCTTTAATACCGATCTGCCGGTAATAACGACCGGTTTGGAAGACCGGTATCTGGAGCCTCGTATACCAGTCTGGCGGTCAATATTACCGAAGGTCAGTATTGGGTTTGTTTTGGCATTGGCGGCCCCTCACATGGAGACCGGGCCACTGACCACGATCGTCCAGAGTCGTATATTAAATCTTAACTTTCTTTTAAAATGATTCAGTTTAATGAAGAAAATTTTAAATTATTATTAATAAAATATTTTGAAACAATTGTAGCAAAATTCTTTGTTTTCTTATTAAATACCTTTTATAGTATAGGCACTTGGTATTTTTTTTCCCACGGACCTAGAATGTACTGCTTCGGGCCATGTGTCCGCATTGTTTACTGTGAACTTGCGCGGCTAACTTCAAACTTGAAGGTAATTTCCGATGCTGAATTCAGCATCAACAAGTCGTGCAGCCTCCGCCGGCAACGAATGCTCAACAAGTCGTGCAGCCTCCGCCGGCAATGAATGCTCAACAAGTCGTGCAGCCTCCGCCGGCAACGAATGCTCAACAAGTCGTGCAGCCTCCGCCGGCAACGAATGCTCAACAAGTCATGCTGCATCCGCCAATGCTGACTTCCCATCGACAAGTCGTGGAGCATCCGCTAATGGTATAAAATATGATTGAAAGGCATATAAATTAGTGTAAAAAGTGTTGATAGAGTACAGTATTTTAAGTGTTAATGATTATTTAAGCCTTGCCAAAAAGATACTGTACAATGTAAATATACAGTAGAAATAATTTTCAATTGTGAATTAGAATTAGAACTCATGTGAATTAGTAGTAAGTCTAGCTTTTGTGTGAAGTGAATGACTGAAAATAAGTATACATTCTGTATGTTCCCTGTATACAGTACTGAACAATATAAATCAAGCACTGCAAAGGATGACGTAATCTTCAGTTTCATTAAAATTAAGTCAATTTACCAATTTTATTACAGTATTACAACATTTTTTTTTCAACAAAAGCTACATATTAGTCTCTGCAAATGTATATTCTATCATTAGCAGAGAAAAAGTGAACTCAAAATATTTTGTCTTGGCTAGCTCTCAGTTAGTGACAAGGCTCGATCGCCATTGTATGGCCTGGCCGCCACAGCCTGTGTCTTAACATTAAAAATATATTACCTGCACTGTACAGGTTAAAACAAAACATATCTTTAAAATTTTATTGAGAAAATATTAACAATCACTGATTGATACATGAAATAGTTTGCAATACAAAGAAATGAACCAATTTTTTCCCACCCATCTGGACTTGATCAGAGCGTGTTCACGCATCATGCAGCAGCCAACAGCTGGCTTAATCGTCGGCGTGGCACTAAATTGGAACGCAAATACACAATAAATTTTATTTAATTTTGGTTATACAGTATAAAATATATCTTACCTGAATGTTACTTGAAAAATTACCCGACCCGACTTAACTTCGGAAATACCGGAGCTCTGGAAATAACAAACAGGGTTCAGCCCTAGATAGGCCGTTAAATTGAGTGGATAGTATTATTATTATTTTTAATATATATAAGCTATGCTTAAAGCAATGTTGTGAACCCACTACATTTTCATTTCTCGGTAATTTGTTCCAAAAATCTAACACCATCTTTACCATTCTGTATTTGTGAAGACATTTTCTGCATCTGATCAACTTTGTTCTGTCAGCGAGGCATACATTTTTGAGGGCGCCTTCCTGAGAATGGCATTGGCCGAGAACTACACGAGAGACGACGGGTGGTCGCCGCTCTATGTGGCCAAACGCCCAGTCCAGCCCGGGTACGCGGTCTGGTACGCCCCCAGAGATGCACCCTACACCCACATCATCGACCGCTTCCTCCTGGCCTTCCATGGGGTAAGTGTGTCAGGTATGGTACGCTCCCAGAGACGCACCCTACACCCACATCATCCACAGCTTCCTCCTGGCCTTCCATGGGGTAAGTGTGTCAGGTATGGTACGCTCCCAGAGACGCACCCTACACCCACATCATCCACAGCTTCCTCCTGGCCTTCCATGGGGTAAGTGTGTCAGGTATGGTACGCTCCCAGAGACGCACCCTACACCCACATCATCCACAGCTTCCTCCTGGCCTTCCATGGGGTAAGTGTGTCAGGTATGGTATGCTCCCAGAGACGCGCCCTACACCCACATCATCCACAGCTTCCTCATGGCCTTCCATGGGGTAAGTGTGTCAGGTATGGTATGCTCCCAGAGACGCACCCTACACCCACATCATCCACAGCTTCCTCATGGCCTTCCATGAAGCGAGTATGTTGGGTATGGCAGGAACAGTGGTCAAGGAAGGTGTGGGAGACAGGCGAGGGAGAGATAAAAATGTTTGCAGCATCCATAGTTGTTTATCGTATTGTAACACGGGTTAGGGTTCCTCTCACTCTTTTCTTCCTTCTACTCCCTCTACCCGTATTCTTACTTATTATTCTCTACCAAGGGACTCCAAAACTTTTACCAAAGCCAACTCCACGCCACGTGGTCCTAAGACGATTGACCGACTTAGGATTCTACACCCAGTATGACGTGACCTAAGCTCTGATCAAAACCCTAGAGTCGCCTCTGCTGCCACCACCAGACCAGCTCTACAGAGCAATGATCGAGGTCTGGATCGATCATGCTAATTAATCAACCTTGGGGCTTGATCCCCACTAGTAGTTTATAACCTCGGAAACTTGAGTGTGGAGTTAATTAGATGGGGAGGATGAATTCCGATCCGATGTTAGAATCGGCGCCCAATGCAACTCTGCCTCGTGTGGACCACGTGACCAGGACAAGTTTACACAAAAAAAACACATGGAAATAATGAAATGCAAAAATATTAACAAATTTAATTTATTAAAAGAAAACTAAAACAAAATCTAAATGTGTTCACTCCCTATCACTTTAACACTCCCTACTTGACCTGAATGGCAAATGAGAAGACTATCCCTATAATTAACAATAGCAACTATACCTTGGGCGACCACAGCTCTAGGTGTTGGGGCTGGTCTTGGGGAGAGGTAAGATGTTTGACCTCTCCCAGCTGCTCGGCAGATCACACTGATTTTTTTCCTTGTCTGGACTACCCCAGACAGAGTATTGTATCCTTCCGCCTAGTCAAAGTCCTACCCAGTTACTAGCAAGGTTTAAGTTATAACAATTAACCTCTGTTGTACTTAATTGATCCAGACTGGTTGAATTATTTTACTGAATTAAATTACAAACATCTAACGGCAGAGCTGTTCCCGATCACAAAAATGGTTATTAAAACTTTGAGAAATATTAGACATGTCAACCCTGCTGACCTATGACCGCCGGTCACTCCGCCTTAAAAGTTAGATCTGATTCGTGACGTCACTGATGGTGACTTAAACTCAATAATTAGAATACTCTTGATATTGTATCCAGTACTATTATACAATACAATTTTAATGCAAAATGAATAAAGGCTAATTTTCTCTAAATTACTGAATACTATAGGATGATTCATTATACGCAGCTATGAACAACACGTCGGTTATTTCCACCGCGAATCCCCCTGGGGGTCAGGTCACCATGCGGCTCAGCTTACCATTCTCTTTTGTCGATAAACCACTCTGGATAATTCTTACAACAGCCTAGTTTGTTACAACCCCCCCCCGCACAAGCACTTAGTAAACCTTGTTAATTTGTTAAAATTCACGAGGTTTAGTATCCAAACCCACAATTCAACTCATGCCACAAACAAAAGCTAACCTAACTAATAAAATTTGACAAATAATAGTCCAACATCATAATAAACATGTTCATATTTCATAAATTTCTCAGCTGTCAACTGACAGCAATCCTCTAATATCAGGAAACATACATCCTATCCTTACTGACATAGCTAAATAACATGTCCCTACTCTACCATCAAAAACTAGCTATTAAACTCTCTTGGCTCTTCACTAGCCAAGTCCATGTGTCCTCTAGAGCCGGCCACACCGTGCTCAACCAAACATTAAAGTTATATCATCAGACTGAACTTTCAGTCATCCGGGAGCGTACTACGGAACTATCAGGTACACATCCGTGTACTAACCACTCCCCATCAATGTCAACCTTGACATGTTAAGGAACACACCTAACGTTTATTACATGTATCTAAAAATATAAAAAAAATTCCTATACTATATCACAGGTTTCAGCTGACTGTACAGCCAAGTGTTCTCACTCACTAGAAGTGTCAATGTTTATATTGGTCCGCCTCTCCTGTGTTCAAACATTCTGTAAAAAATAGCACAACATAATTTTCCATAACCGTTTGTTCTGGGCTGAGACAATTACACAGGGGCTTCGATTTTGATTACTGACCAATTTATAGAGTAAAATTCATATATTATACCAGAATTATTTTAAATCTGTTTTTCAACATTTATAAAGTATTGATTCTAAATCTGTTTTTCAACATTTAAACAAACGTGTCCAGATGTTCTTTACACAGATGTTCAGAGCCAACTTTGTTGTTTTGTATCAATTGTTCATATTGAGTAATCGAAAAAAAAAATCGATGCTGCTGGATGCTGAATGTAGTCGCTGACGATGACGGTGTCGATCTTGCTTCTTCTCATGTGTAGACATCAATACCTGGTCCTCTTGTACTCCCATCCGGTACTCCTGAATGACGACAGAGTGTAGTAGAGCGGAGTGCCAAGTGACAGCTGTAGAATACTGTTACTTCGGCCATTAATCTTGCTCTCGACAGTCCACACGCCTTCATATCAATCACAGTTCACACGGCAGTCTTGATGTTAAACTTGACGTCGCAGATGACCACAGCAGAGCAGGACTGGATGTACCAACGGTGTCTCTTAGCAGGAGTGATGTTAGAAGGTCGTAGAGGCGGGTTGCTTGTTTGCAGAACAGGTGAATCTCGTCTTCCATCATTGCTCACGTCATCTCAGGCGTTTCTTGATGTCACCAGGTTACTAGGCCGTAAACACCAACTGTGTATACCCTCGTACCGCCGACTTTAGGCCAAAGGAGACAATTTTGCGACCTTCTATTGGCGAGTCCCGGTACTCTGTAGGGAAACCGTGCCTTCCACCTGTGACCGCCTTACTTCCGCTTTCTCGTTACTTCCGATGACGTAATCATTAATCTTCCGGCGAAATTCTTGAGTACTGCTACGTGCTTTCCATTTCTTGACCTCTCCTCCAACACTGCTGGAATGGCTGCAGTCTTGATGACGCAGCAGGTGGGTATTGGTGATCTCGAGACAGCTACCCCGGCGTTGTATGGCACCTCCGGTGACTGCTATAATGTGGACAGCTCGCTGGCCCTGACAACCTCGTTAGTGACGTGAGGCGTCGGCCGGGTGACTCTTGGACAGTCACTCATCCCCAAAGTAACTGATGTATGGGTTACTGGGTCTGGTGGGGGGAGGGCTTTGTGTAACGTGCCTCCCCCCTCGGTCTTTACAGACAAGGGTTCACGTGTGGCTGGAACAACTGGGTCGGTGTACCAATCAGACCTGGGAACAGACAGACACAACACAGCGGAAGCATAGATATACTCTGGGTTTGGTGGAGGTGGAACCCCAGAGCACGGTAAGAGTTGCTACCTGAGTCAAGTATAGACATAGTACATCTCATTGCCTTTACAGGAAAATCTAATGAATACTAAATTATACTAACCAAGGAAGTTACTTTACTGTATAGCGCGAGATATCGTCACCATAGGGTGACGAGACTGCACCTGACTACTGATGAGCGATGACAGAGGGTCATCCTCATCTTCTGACTCGTCGGTGAAGCCATGAGTCAGCACTGCTGAGTCAGGAACTAGACCCGCTGAAGGCAGTTCTAATTCCTCTCTAGCATGATAATGTTTCAATTTATTTACGTGAATTGTCCTTTCCACCTGGTCCTCGAACACTCCTTTTATAACAAGATTAACTGGCCCCGCCCTTTTAATTACTCTATATGGTCCTCGCCACCTCGGAGCTAGTTTCCTGCTCTGATTGGCGGGCGCAGCCTCATTCACTCTCAATACGAGGCTTCCTTCCGTCAACTCAAGAGGGCGCACTTTCTTGTCATAAAAATGAGCATACCGAGTCCGTGCCTTCTTGGACGCTTCAGCTGCAATATTCCATGCATTTCTCATTTTTCCAAGGACCTCTGAAGGATAGTCCTCCCCGTATGCAACATTATGTCTGTTAAGCAGACCTGACGGGAAATTGCATGAATTACCAGTAAACAAATGAAGTGGTTGGGTGTTAATTGATTGGTGGATGGCAGTATTCAAGGCGAACTGAACATAGGGTAGGTGTTCATCCCAGGTGTTTGCATCATGTTCAGCAAGGATTGCAAGCATATCCTTGACTGAACGATTAGTCCGTTCCGTCATTCCGTTTGCTTGTGGGTGGTAGGCCGTTGTAAAAGCCGAAGTTGTCTCTAAAATCTTACAAACTTCTCTAAATATATTCCCATTGAATTCTTGACCCCGGTCAGAGACTAAGACTTTAGGAGGTCCGAATACAGTAACGAACCTACGCAAGAACGCATCTGCAACCGTACGAGAATCCTTCTGAGGTAATGCAACTAGTGTAGTGTATCTAGACAGATGGTCAACTAGCACCAACACATATCTATTTCCTGAATGACTGTGGTGTAAGTCAATCAAATCGGCCCCCACACGATCTAACGGTTCACGAATTTCAGGAAATTCCTGAAGTGGGGCTTGTACCTTAAGGGTACCTTTCCTCCTCTGGCAACGAGGGCACGACTTCACGAAATTGATTACCTCAGAAAGTAATCCTGGAAAATAAAATAGAGACTTTGCTTTTAAGTGCGTTTTAAAGATCCCCGGATGCCCTGCAATTTTTGAAGCATGCGCAAGCTTTAACGCTGATGACCGCAACGCGTCCGGAATAACTAGCTGAAATACTGCCCTATCATTCTGGTTATTAACATAATACAGGACGCCCTGTTTCATCTCAAAATCATGAATAGGTAAATTCTTTTTCTTTTTGGGGTATTTTCCTCCCTCTAAATACTCAATAATCTCTTTCCATCTAGGCTCGTTCATCTGGTATTCTCTCATTTTATCTGATGGAATGGTTTCAATGTTTTCATTAATTTGAACTGCCGCTATATTTCTACTTAGCGTATCTGGCACAACATGTGCTGGACCAGGCTTGTACAAGATCTGGAATGAGTGGGCCGAAAGTTCGTGAGACCAGCGTGACATTCGTGGGCATTTCGTTCGCTTTTTAAATATGTGTGTTAACGCTCGATGGTCTGTGTAGATTACAAAATGCCGCTGAAATAGGTAAGGCTCGAAATACCTAACTGATTCTACTACTGCCAGTGCCTCCCGATCCGTAGCTGAATAGCGAACTTCAGGTCCTTTGACCTTCCTACTGAAATAGGCTACTGGATGGGGTAAATTATCTGCGTCTCGCTGAATTAAGCACCCGCCAATAGCTATACCGCTGGCGTCAGTGTGCACTTCCCACTCTCTCTCAAAATCAGGAATAGCCAATACCGGTGTCGTGATTAGTTGGTCTTTCAGTTTGCGATAGGCCTCGTCATGTTCAGATTTCCACACAAACTTCGCATTTTTCTTTGTCAGATCAGTCAGGGGTGCTGAAATGCCAGTGAAACCTTCAATATGACGACGAAAATATCCGGCCGCCCCCAAAAACCTACGCACGTCCTTTGCTGTCCTTGGAGTAGGCATGTCAGCAATGGCGCGGCAAGAATCTGGGTCAGGTCGGATACCGTCTGGGCACACCTGGAACCCCAGAAATTTGAATTTCTGAGCCGCCAAGGTGCACTTCTGAACATTCAGCCTGAAACCTGCCTGATCTAACAATTTCAAAGTCTCAGTCAAGTCCTGTAGGTGTTCCTCAAACGTCCTGGAATATATCACAACATCATCCAGGTACGCTAAAGAATGCCTACCCAGTACCGGACTAAGGATAAAGTTGATGGCCCTCTGAAACGACGAAGGCGCTGTCTTCAAACCAAACGGCATCCTACGGAATTGATAAGTGTGCCTACCATCCGAGAATGCTGTTTTTTCCCTATCTTGTTCTGCCACCGGAATCGCCCAATACGCCGATTTTGCGTCAAGAGTTGAGAAATACTTAGCAGCACCAAATTGATCTATTATCTCCTGTATTCGGGGCAACGGATACACATCACCCTTAGTTAGTTCGTTCACCTTCCGGTAGTCAACACAGAAACGATAACTACCGTCCGGTTTCCGAACTAGCACAACAGGAGAGAGCCATGGTGACGTACTAGGCTCTATCACGCCCTGTCTCAACATTTTCTGGCACTCCTCCCTGATAATGTTCTTTGCCTGTTCCGGCAACCTCCACTGTCTTGTGTACACAGGCAAATGGTCACCAGTTGGAATGGTGTGCTCGATCTTATCAAGGAGACCAATCTGGTCATCGTCTGTCGCAAACAATTTCGGGAATTTTCGTAAAACTCCTCTCAGTGCCTTCCTATCTGCCTGTGCAACATGTTGCAAATCAAGTGCTGAAATTAATTTTTCCACTTCCTCTACATTCTGTGCAACATTTCTCGTCTGGTATTGTACTTTGGATGGTGTTTTAGTGTTCAACATATTTAGTGCACTACATTGTGCAGTGACGGCTGGCGTCTCAGCTGACTCATGGTGAAAGATTTCTGTGTCCTCCACCATGGTTCCCTGAGATACCCTATCACCTGCCCTGAAGCGAAAAGTCTTATGTGAAAGATTGACAACTGGAATGAGTGCACCTTTATCGAGCACTACAACTAAGTGATGAGGAATTAATAAACTATCACATCTCCCAGCCACCTGAAGGGTGGTACCTGGTTGTATGTGACGTCCCACGGCTACTTTAATAAATTTAACAGAATGTGGTGGGCAACTCTGTTTGGTCAATGCATGCAAGGCGCATGACCTCTTAACTGTGTCTGGAAGAGACTTAAAAATCAATTTTGGATAGTGCGCATTATATTTCAGCTTCCTCTTAATTGAAGCTACAACTGGGGGATGGTCTATCATCTCCACTGGGTAGGAAGTCTGTCCCAACTGCAACCTGCAGTTCCTAGCCCCTTTTTGAGCAGACAAGGAATAATCAAATCGCGACAGAAAATCAGTTCCCATTAAGATGTGACCAGGAAAATCAAGGTTCTCTACGATCATACATGTGTGAGGCTGCAATTCCCCATCAATCTCAAAATTAACTGTACCTTGACCTACGATCTCAATCTTTTCCCCATTGACCGCTGTTAATGTCTTTGCGCAACGTTGAAGACGTGCATACTTAAAATTGCTGAAGGCTGACTTTTTAATTACCGTCGCCTGGCTTCCTGTATCAACAAAAGCTGTCAATCTCACACCTTCCACTTTCACCTCAAAAGTAGGCCTACCATCACTAGGAGCCTGCTTTCATGCTTTCGTAGGAGTGACTTCGCAATCCCTCTGTATATGCCCGCGCTTCCAGCAGGAGTAACACCTCCGCGGATCTCTGTTGGTACCCCGCGCAGGGTGGCTCGAACTTGCAGCTGAGGGCTGCTTCCCGCCTGATGAACCCGCGCCACAGTTCCTCGGCTTGGCTCCCTCGCCTTTACTTAACGCCTCTACGTATGGCGACAACTGAGTGCCCGGCGTCTCCGTGCGCATCTGCCTGTCTAAGGCTGTGGCGGCCTGGGGTTGGGGTTGAGGTATGGTGTGGGTGGCCTCGGGTTGGGGTGTGGATTGAGGTTGGGGTATGGTGTGGGTGACCTCAGGCTGGGGTGTGGATTGAGGTTGCGGTGGGTATGGGGTGGCCTGGGGTTGGAATGGGTATGGGTATGGAGTGGCCTGGGGTTGGAATGGGTATGGGTATGGGGTGGCCTGGGGTTGGAATGGGTATGGAGTGGCCTGGGGTTGGGGGAAGGGTTGGTATGGGAACTGAGGATGGGGTTGGTATGGGAATTGAGGATGGGGTTGGTATGGGAATTGAGGATGGGGTTGGGGTTGTTGTAGTGACGGGTGAGGTGTACCTAGGTGGTCCCCAGTGGTGTCGGAAGAGGTGCTGTCCTCTACACTTCCACTTCCACTCCCACTGGTCCCTATTGACTGGTCACTGTCTGGGTTAAACATTTTCTGTGATTCCTGGTGTGCCACGTCTCTTCTAAACTACCCTATAGTACACCCTCGACCCAGACTTACTACAACCGTGATCTTACACAAATAATAAAAAAAATCACAACTCTATTCTAAGAGAAAACTACTAAATTCCAAAATAGGAAATACAACGATTTATCGAGAGAATCGCTGAAGTGAATCCAATGAATGAGTGTCTGCCCCGCACTCGTGTCTGACCGTGAAATATCCCGCAGTTCTATTGCTGAAACCTAAGTCCTTTACGTTAAAAAAATTAAAGAATCTAATTTATATAAAACAATTTAAATGATAACGCAACTAACGCGCAGCACTCGTGATGGATTAATAAAGAATATTTACTGTACTTGAATACTAAACGCGCTTGAAGTGAGCAGCGTGGCCCCTGATGACTGATGGAGCGGGACCAGCTACGCTGAAAAAAACTAAGTCCCGCGCTTTTCCGCTTAAACGCTGAAAAATCAAAATTTTTGTTCTGAAGGAAAAATAACTAGTTTTACGTTAATAAACCGCTCTAGCGATTAATATAGACACCCAGGACCTATATATGCTTACCAAAATTTGAATTTTTATCAAAAACTGCGTTTTTTACTCAATTGCTGGACTGCCAATTTTTCTGACTCCGAGGGAAAAAATTTCTATCACCCCAAATATCACAAAACTTCTTTAATTCACAAAAATTTGGGTTTCTCGTTCCCAGATATAAATACGTTATTATTTACTGCTGACGTTGTATGCAGAACAATACTGACACTTCGGGCGGTTTCAACACTCACTAATTCGAATTTTCGTCAAAATCCGAGATTTTCACCTCCAATGGACTCTGACAAAATTACAACACGATTTTCTCGAAAAATAACTAAATTCGGCAAAAATGTAATTATCACTGTTTAATGCTTTACGAACAGAATTACGTCCCTTGCGCGCACTAGAGAGTAATACTGGCCCCAGAATATACACGAAACATGAAAATTAGAATTTTTGCCAAAAAGTCAGATTCTAGCCCAAGCTGGACTTAGAAAATTTTTCACCTACGTTTCTACTGAAAACAGAATTCTAAGTCTACAAACACAATTTTACCGTCTTACTGGTAAAAACTAGAAACTATCACTCGCATCGACTGGAGAGTCCTAATGACGCCCAGATCATACACGTGACCCACGAATACAAATTAATTACAGTTAACGACTTTCCGACATCGACTTAGCCGAAAACTTATCCCAAAATACTTATAAATATTCCACGGATTCTATTAAGCATTTACACGCAACTTACTATCCCTTAAACTCCTTCACTTATCTATCGTGACCGACCAATAGCCCTAAGTCCAGAGGATTAACTACACTCTAGCAACAAAGCCTCTGACTTAGACTAATACAACAGGGAATAACAAAACTTAACGTACGCACTTAGCCTAATATGCAAGAAAACGCACTTGTGGGGCGCACTGCTAATCCTGGCCCGCGGCTGTCTCCTTAGCATCCGCGCACCGCTGCCACCATTGTAACACGGGTTAGGGTTCCTCTCACTCTTTTCTTCCTTCTACTCCCTCTACCCGTATTCTTACTTATTATTCTCTACCAAGGGACTCCAAAACTTTTACCAAAGCCAACTCCACGCCACGTGGTCCTAAGACGATTGACCGACTTAGGATTCTACACCCAGTATGACGTGACCTAAGCTCTGATCAAAACCCTAGAGTCGCCTCTGCTGCCACCACCAGACCAGCTCTACAGAGCAATGATCGAGGTCTGGATCGATCACGCTAATTAATCAACCTTGGGGCTTGATCCCCACTAGTAGTTTATAACCTCGGAAACTTGAGTGTGGAATTAATTAGATGGGGATGATGAATTCCGATCCGATGTTAGAATCGGCGCCCAATGCAACTCTGCCTCGTGTGGACCACGTGACCAGGACAAGTTTACACAAAAAAAAACACATGGAAATAATGAAATGCAAAAATATTAACAAATTTAATTTATTAAAAGAAAACTAAAACAAAATCTAAATGTGTTCACTCCCTATCACTTTAACACTCCCTACTTGACCTGAGTGGCAAATGAGAAGACTATCCCTATAATTAACAATAGCAACTATACCTTGGGCGACCACAGCTCTAGGTGTTGGGGCTGGTCTTGGGGAGAGGTAAGATGGTTTGAACCTCTCCCAGCTGCTCGGCAGATCACACTGATTTTTTCCTTGTCTGGACTACCCCAGACAGAGTATTGTATCCTTCCGCCTAGTCAAAGTCCTACCCAGTTACTAGCAAGGTTTAAGTTATAACAATTAACCTCTGTTGTACTTAATTGATCCAGACTGGTTGAATTATTTTACTGAATTAAATTACAAACATCTAACGGCAGAGCTGTTCCCGATCACAAAAATGGTTATTAAAACTTTGAGAAATATTAGACATGTCAACCCTGCTGACCTATGACCGCCGGTCACTCCGCCTTAAAAGTTAGATCTGATTCGTGACGTCACTGATGGTGACTTAAACTCAATAATTAGAATACTCTTGATATTGTATCCAGTACTATTATACAATACAATTTTAATGCAAAATGAATAAAGGCTAATTTTCTCTAAATTACTGAATACTATAGGATGATTCATTATACGCAGCTATGAACAATGCGTCGGTTATTTCCACCGCGAATCCCCCTGGGGGTCAGGTCACCATGCGGCTCAGCTTCCCATTCTCTTTTGTCGATAAACCACTCTGGATAATTCTTACAACAGCCTAGTTTGTTACAGTATTGTGGACAAAACTTACTAGCATGAGTTTATTTATTTACTTAATAATTATTAATATTTATTTTATTTAATTATTTCTATTTAATTTATTATTGATTTATTCTTCTAAGTAAAGGTAATGTATATTTATAATTGTCCTGTTAGTGGATTCTCTTCACAAGTTGGGGGGTTTATAATAGCTTAATCGAAATTAATCGATTGATATAAAATTACTACTAATTGTTATTCTACTATTACGAAAACTGATAAATAATCAAATTAGCTATTCTTAGCTGATATAGTAGAAGTAGTCTGGTTCAAGGTAACGGACACAGCCTGATCAAGTGATCAACCCTCGCTGGCCATGTGGCTGGGAGCGTCAGTGTGCGACTTATGAAAACCAGTTATGCTGCTACCAATACTCCTCTCCTTTCAATGTCACCTGCCGAATATTTACATAGTAATACACAGTAACAAGTATAAGGCAGTTATATCGTGAGAACAGTTTTGGAGTATAGGTGGATTCTTACCCAATCCGGGTGGCTGCACCTTTTGTGTAACAAATTATATAATAAATATACAAGGCCTGGTATAACTTATTAAATATATAAACCAAACGGTGGTACTCCCCATTGTACTGTTGGTACAGCCAAGCCTTGCTGTAGGTTTCTAGACTCTGACGTCTTCAGCAATGTGACTAGTAGGAAGATTTCTTCTGCTTGTCTTGCTCACCCACCCTGAGCAAGGCGCGTCTCTTGCTCGGTTAAGTTCTTGACCATTTATGGACCAAAGGATAAAAGAGCTTATTTTATTGGTGATTTAATTATGTTCAGCCTTGGGGAACACTTTTTTATCTATATTGTTCTCCAGATTGTTAGTTTAATGATTATTTAGTGTACGTTTTATAGGAAATTAGAGATCAGGTGGCATGGCAAATTCACATTTTCTTCATGACACACAGATTTCATTGTCTGATTGACTAAGGTAAATTTTGATTACTATGCTAATGATATAACAGCATTTACGCTTGGTGCACTAGAAGTTATTTATGTGATGGGAATTTCCGACATAATTCAGGGGGGGAAGTGGAATACAGGTCTGAGTCCACTATTTAGGATTGACGAACACTTCATTACTCTGTCAGAATTTTATTATAATATTGTTTAATTTTTAATTTGCACTGTTCTCCAACAGTTCTTTCAGGACGGATGTTCAGTACTGGAGCCGCAGGGGTGGAGAGTCACTGGGAGACTTCATTTTCTGCTAGCTCCAAATGAACCAATTTCTCTAATGTCTTGAGACTAGTGGTGCCTCTACACTTTACTTTCACTATCCTCAAGATTCCCTGGCTGTCTGGATGGACTATACGGCCTAGAGGGTCTAGATGGTCCACTCTGAGCGTGGACCATCACTGTCCACCAGAACAACATCATCAGACTGCAATTAAATTTTATTATAGGGGTTGTTTGATCCATAGTGATACATCCTCAGACCAGTTTGGTATTCTCGAGTCTAGACATCATTCCACCATCTAATTACTCTGGACAGATGTTTATAACTCTGAACCAAGTCGCTCTCTCTGGCATACAAAGGATCTTCGGGTCTCTCGTCAGTGAGGGATGCTAAAGGAGTAAGAAGTCCTCCATACATGATATGAGACGAACCTAATGGCTCACATTGCGAGTGATCGTCAGAGAGGTACATCGGTGGTCGGTTATTGACCCAAGATTCAATTTCTGTGACAACGGTTTGGAACTCCTGAAGAAAGAATTTTTGGTGGTGCAGGGTCTTGCTTAGCCCCCTTGCTGTTCAGCTAATAATAGCCTTCAACATTGCTGTGCGCAAGAAATACAAAAATGTCAAAAAAAAAAAAATCGTCATATAAAAGTGTTCATTTGTGTTCCCTAACCATGGAAAAAATATCATAGGTGACATATTTTGCCCGCAATAGGACGAAGAAGTCTGACAAAACTGAGGCATTGATAGAGTATGCGTCGGAGGCGGTCAGCTCCACCCGTGCTGTCAGGCAGAAGTTGCCACAAAGATATTATTACCTAATTATTTCAATATCTCTGATTTTTTTATTTATTTTTTGCAGTAATATTATTCTATAGTGTGTAGTGTGATATATTTATATAATAAAATGTGTGCACCATCGCTATTCTCAAAAGTATGGTATGCATACTAGTGATTCAATTATTATGCAAATAAAACAATAAACAAATAGTTTTGCTATTATTACACTATATACACATGTTATATATATGTATATGCATGTTTTTTGACGATAATGAACCACTAAGTTGGTATGGTGAGTTCAGCCAATAACAGAGGTGGCCACACAGTCAGCTGATGTTACCTCCCTACCTCACTAACATTCCTTCTCCTACCATACTCTTTGTGCTGTTTTTACGCTATATACACATGTTATATATAAGTATCTACATGTTTTGTTCACCATAACTGTACAACTAAGCTGGTATAGTGTCCAAACAACTTTGTGGCCGCAAAAAACTGCATGGCAAGTGACAGCAGCTAACAGACGATGCCACCCCCCTCACCAACATGGCTCCTCCCAACATACTTCCTTTGCTGTTATTACACTAAATACACACTTCATATTTAAGTATTTACATTTGTGTTCACCATAGTGAACCTCTAAGCTGGTATGGTGAGTCCAGACAATAACAGGTTGCCACACAGAGTCAACAGACGACACTACCCCTTTCCCTCACCAAAATTACTCTTCCCACCATACTATGCAAATTGCTAATTATCACCACAATCCTGCTATTACCAGAATTCTGGTCATTTTTATCATAGTCAGGGGTCTTCTGTAATACTATCATCGCTAAATAATAGCAGTTACACATATTTTGACATTTTTATGCTATGCTGTGGTCACATGCTGAACAGCAATGCTGTTAGCTCATGCTGCGTGCGCCAGCCTTGGTTACTCACTCAGTACTTAGGCCCTCGCACCCGGGAATGTTACCCACAATTTTTTTAAGGGATGTCTGTTTACTAGAGCCCTGAGGAAGCTGATGTGAAGCCGCGAGACATTTAAATCGTGTGCGGCACCCTCAATTGTATATATATATACGATGTTTGCGGTTTAAAGGCAAGACAGTGCTTCACTGTCCCCACCATCTGCTCGTAGAAGCCTCCGTGCCACAGTGCTCTGGGAGGTATAAACATCCAGTGGTACTGTTGCTGTATGAGGGCGTTACATCCAGTGGTACTGTTGCTGTATGAGGGCGTTACATCCAGTGGTACTGTTGCTGTATGAGGGCGTTACATCCAGTGGTACTGTTGCTGTATGAGGGCGTTACATCCAGTGGTACTGTTGCTGTATGAGGGCGTTACATCCAGTGGTACTGTTGCTGTATGAGAGCGTTACATCCAGTGGTACTGTTGCTGTATGAGGGCGTTACATCCAGTGGTACTGTTGCTGTATGAGGGCGTTACATCCAGTGGTACTGTTGCTGTATGAGGGCGTTACATCCAGTGGTACTGTTGCTGTATGAGGGCGTTACATCCAGTGGTACTGTTGCTGTATGAGGGCGTTACATCCAGTGGTACTGTTGCTGTATGAGGGCGTTACATCCAGTGGTACAGTTGCTGTATGAGAGCGTTACATCCAGTGGTACTGTTGCTGTATGAGGGCGTTACATCCAGTGGTACTGTTGCTGTATGAGGGCGTTACATCCAGTGGTACTGTTGCTGTATGAGGGCGTTACATCCAGTGGTACTGTTGCTGTATGAGGGCGTTACATCCAGTGGTACTGTTGCTGTATGAGGGCGTTACATCCAGTGGTACTGTTGCTGTATGAGGGCGTTACATCCAGTGGTACTGTTGCTGTATGAGGGCGTTACATCCAGTGGTACTGTTGCTGTATGAGAGCGTTACATCCAGTGGTACTGTTGCTGTATGAGGGCGTTACATCCAGTGGTACTGTTGCTGTATGAGGGCTTTACATCCAGTGGTACTGTTGCTGTATGAGGGCGTTACATCCAGTGGTACTGTTGCTGTATGAGGGCGTTACATCCAGTGGTACTGTTGCTGTATGAGGGCGTTACATCCAGTGGTACTGTTGCTGTATGAGGTATGAGGGCGTTACATCCAGTGGTACTGTTGCTGTATGAGGGCGTTACATCCAGTGGTACTGTTGCTGTATGAGGGCGTTACATCCAGTGGTACTGTTGCTGTATGAGGGCGTTACATCCAGTGGTACTGTTGCTGTATGAGGGCGTTACATCCAGTGGTACTGTTGCTGTATGAGGGCGTTACATCCAGTGGTACTGTTGCTGTATGAGGGCGTTACATCCAGTGGTACTGTTGCTGTATGAGGGCGTTACATCCAGTGGTACTGTTGCTGTATGAGGGCGTTACATCCAGTGGTACTGTTGCTGTATGAGGGCGTTACATCCAGTGGTACTGTTGCTGTATGAGGGCGTTACATCCAGTGGTACTGTTGCTGTATGAGGGCGTTACATCCAGTGGTACTGTTGCTGTATGAGGGCGTTACATCCAGTGGTACTGTTGCTGTATGAGGGCGTTACATCCAGTGGTACTGTTGCTGTATGAGGGCGTTACATCCAGTGGTACTGTTGCTGTATGAGGGCGTTACATCCAGTGGTACTGTTGCTGTATGAGGGCGTTACATCCAGTGGTACTGTTGCTGTATGAGGGCGTTACATCCAGTGGTACTGTTGCTGTATGAGGGCGTTACATCCAGTGGTACTGTTGCTGTATGAGGGCGTTACATCCAGTGGTACTGTTGCTGTATGAGGGCGTTACATCCAGTGGTACTGTTGCTGTATGAGGGCGTTACATCCAGTGGTACTGTTGCTGTATGAGGGCGTTACATCCAGTGGTACTGTTGCTGTATGAGGGCGTTACATCCAGTGGTACTGTTGCTGTATGAGGGCGTTACATCCAGTGGTACTGTTGCTGTATGAGAGCGTTACATCCAGTGGTACTGTTGCTGTATGAGAGCGTTACATCCAGTGGTACTGTTGCTGTATGAGGGCGTTACATCCAGTGGTACTGTTGCTGTATGAGGGCGTTACATCCAGTGGTACTGTTGCTGTATGAGGGCGTTACATCCAGTGGTACTGTTGCTGTATGAGAGCGTTACATCCAGTGGTACTGTTGCTGTATGAGGGCGTTACATCCAGTGGTACTGTTGCTGTGAGTGGCGTTACATATGAGGGCGTTACATCCAGTGGTACTGTTGCTGTATGAGGGAGTTACATCCAGTGGTACTGTTGCTGTATGAGGGCGTTACATCCAGTGGTACTGTTGCTGTATGAGGGCGTTACATCCAGTGGTACTGTTGCTGTATGAGGGCGTTACATCCAGTGGTACTGTTGCTGTATGAGGGCGTTACATCCAGTGGTACTGTGACTGTATGAGAGCGTTACATCCAGTGGTACTGTTGCTGTATGAGGGCGTTACATCCAGTGGTACTGTTGCTGTATGAGGGCGTTACATCCAGTGGTACTGTTGCTGTATGAGGGCGTTACATCCAGTGGTACTGTTGCTGTATGAGGGCGTTACATCCAGTGGTACTGTTGTAACACTGTAAAAGTGTTTGGTTTAGGTTAATACATACATAGAGTACATGAGTCACAGACAAGGATCGGAGAGGCGCCAGTTGTCTGCCTGAGATCTCACACCTCAAAGCGTTAATGACCCCAAGTGACCTGAGGTCAGATCATGAGAATTTCACCTTGCTTCTACTAATCTCTTAGTTGGAGCCGGGTAGCCTTCAAACATGCCGACGTTTAAGGAGTGGCTTGGTAGAGTGCCGGAGGCTATCTACTTGTGGGTGGAGTTAGCTACTAGGTTCCCCAATATAAACTCGGAGAGCTATCCAGCATGAGGCATTAACAGACAGAACAGCACACGAGCCAGCATAGAGAGAAGACAACCCTACCAGGGAGGCTGTCGGCCGGCAGGGCGGGAGTCTCTGTCAACTACAGACCCCCCCCCCCTCTCTATTCAACTTAGACTCAGTCCTCGGTGAGTGAACATTAAGGTGACTTGGTCGTGTTTACATATGTTGTGTGATGATCAGGGGCAGTCAAGTTGTAGGGTTCTCGAATTCTTGGATGATGACTCACTTTGCATATTAAACTGGAACATTTTAATTGAATTGCTAAATTATGATACTTCATGTGAAATATAATTATGAATTTATTATTTAAATTGTGTTTAACTTTGTTCCCTAGAGATTTTGAGTTGAGGTGAGAAAGCCTCTGTGGTTACTGGGTTCATGATATTAACGAGTACATGTTTGGAGTTGATACATGGTACAGAGGGAACATACTAATAATGAACTCATGATAACATCCTTTGAGAATTTTGTGATACAGGCAAGTTCCATTCCTTGTCTTGTATGTAATGATCATGAATGGATGGTGGCAGCATTTCTTCTTCTACTATCTACTCTTCTACTTCTACTATCTACTCTTCTACTTCTACCTATCTACACCTCTCCCTCCACCCTTCTCTAAACTCTCACTTTCAACTAATGACCCTCCTCGCTCCTCCCACCTCTCTCCCTCTCACCCCAAACCCTCACTAATTACTTCACTATTCATTTCTTTCCTTTCGCTTTCTCTTATACGTTTGTGGCTATGATTAGGTATTCTAGAGTTCTCTCTAGAGTTTCGGGTAACTGATCAAGTGACGGCGCCTTGTAGTCTTAGCACCTAGGTAGTCAAATACCTAGGTTACAAGGTGTTGAACGAGAGAGGTTGCCTTAGGAACTCTGGGAGTGCTCTAGAATAGTTAGCTAACTGGGGACGGGATAACGGACTAGAGAGAGCTGTTTCCCCCGGCCTCGTTAGTTAACTGGGGGGTGGAATATTGGACAAGATAGAGCTATAGACCCCCACCCCCCGTTACACTGTTGCTGTATGAGGGCGTTACATCCAGTGGTACTGTTGCTGTATGAGGGCGTTACATCCAGTGGTACTGTTGCTGTATGAGGGCGTTACATCCAGTGGTACTGTTGCTGTATGAGGGCGTTACATCCAGTGGTACTGTTGCTGTATGAGGGCGTTACATCCAGTGGTACTGTTGCTGTATGAGGGCGTTACATCCAGTGGTACTGTTGCTGTATGAGGGCGTTACATCCAGTGGTACTGTTGCTGTATGAGGGCGTTACATCCAGTGGTACTGTTGCTGTATGAGGGCGTTACATCCAGTGGTACTGTTGCTGTATGAGGGCGTTACATCCAGTGGTACTGTTGCTGTATGAGGGCGTTACATCCAGTGGTACTGTTGCTGTATGAGGGAGTTACATCCAGTGGTACTGTTGCTGTATGAGGGCGTTACATCCAGTGGTACTGTTGCTGTATGAGGGCGTTACATCCAGTGGTACTGTTGCTGTATGAGAGCGTTACATCCAGTGGTACTGTTGCTGAATGAGGGCGTTACATCCAGTGGTACTGTTGCTGTATGAGAGCGTTACATCCAGTGGTACTGTTGCTGTATGAGGGCGTTACATCCAGTGGTACTGTTGCTGTATGAGGGCCTTACATCCAGTGGTACTGTTGCTGTATGAGGGCGTTACATCCAGTGGTACTGTTGCTGTATGAGAGCGTTACATCCAGTGGTACTGTTGCTGTATGAGGGCGTTACATCCAGTGGTACTGTTGCTGTATGAGGGCGTTACATCCAGTGGTACAGTTGCTGTATGAGGGCGTTACATCCAGTGGTACTGTTGCTGTATGAGGTCGTTACATCCAGTGGTACTGTTGCTGTATGAGGGCGTTACATCCAGTGGTACTGTTGCTGTATGAGGGCGTTACATCCAGTGGTACTGTTGCTGTATGAGGGCGTTACATCCAGTGGTACTGTTGCTGTATGAGAGCGTTACATCCAGTGGTACTGTTGCTGTATGATGGCGTTACATCCAGTGGTACTGTTGCTGTATGAGGGCGTTACATCCAGTGGTACTGTTGCTGTATGAGGGCGTTACATCCAGTGGTACTGTTGCTGTATGAGGGCGTTACATCCAGTGGCACTGTTGCTGTATGAGGGCGTTACATCCAGTGGTACTGTTGCTGTATGAGGGCGTTACATCCAGTGGTACTGTTGCTGTATGAGAGCGTTACATCCAGTGGTACTGTTGCTGTATGAGGGCGTTACATCCAGTGGTACTGTTGCTGTATGAGGGCGTTACATCCAGTGGTACTGTTGCTGTATGAGGGCGTTACATCCAGTGGTACTGTTGCTGTATGAGGGCGTTACATCCAGTGGTACTGTTGCTGTATGAGGGCGTTACATCCAGTGGTACTGTTGCTGTATGAGGGCGTTACATCCAGTGGTACTGTTGCTGTATGAGGGCGTTACATCCAGTGGTACTGTTGCTGTATGAGGGCGTTACATCCAGTGGTACTGTTGCTGTATGAGGGCGTTACATCCAGTGGTACTGTTGCTGTATGAGGGCGTTACATCCAGTGGTACTGTTGCTGTATGAGAGCGTTACATCCAGTGGTACTGTTGCTGTATGAGGGCGTTACATCCAGTGGTACTGTTGCTGTATGAGGGCGTTACATCCAGTGGTACTGTTGCTGTATGAGGGCGTTACATCCAGTGGTACTGTTGCTGTATGAGGGCGTTACATCCAGTGGTACTGTTGCTGTATGAGGGCGTTACATCCAGTGGTACTGTTGCTGTATGAGGGCGTTACATCCAGTGGTACTGTTGCTGTATGAGAGCGTTACATCCAGTGGTACTGTTGCTGTATGAGAGCGTTACATCCAGTGGTACTGTTGCTGTATGAGGGCGTTACATCCAGTGGTACTGTTGCTGTATGAGGGCGTTACATCCAGTGGTACTGTTGCTGTATGAGGGCGTTACATCCAGTGGTACTGTTGCTGTATGAGAGCGTTACATCCAGTGGTACTGTTGCTGTATGAGGGCGTTACATCCAGTGGTACTGTTGCTGTATGAGAGCGTTACATCCAGTGGTACTGTTGCTGTATGAGGGCGTTACATCCAGTGGTACTGTTGCTGTATGAGGGCGTTACATCCAGTGGTACTGTTGCTGTATGAGGGCGTTACATCCAGTGGTACTGTGGCTGTATGAGAGCGTTACATCCAGTGGTACTGTTGCTGTATGAGGGCGTTACATCCAGTGGTACTGTGGCTGTATGAGAGCGTTACATCCAGTGGTACTGTTGCTGTATGAGGGCGTTACATCCAGTGGTACTGTTGCTGTATGAGGGCGTTACATCCAGTGGTACTGTTGCTGTATGAGGGCGTTACATCCAGTGGTACTGTTGCTGTATGAGGGCGTTACATCCAGTGGTACTGTTGCTGTATGAGGGCGTTACATCCAGTGGTACTGTTGCTGTATGAGGGCGTTACATCCAGTGGTACTGTTGCTGTATGAGGGCGTTACATCCAGTGGTACTGTTGCTGTATGAGGGCGTTACATCCAGTGGTACTGTTGCTGTATGAGGGCGTTACATCCAGTGGTACTGTTGCTGTATGAGGGCGTTACATCCAGTGGTACTGTTGCTGTATGAGGGCGTTACATCCAGTGGTACTGTTGCTGTATGAGGGCGTTACATCCAGTGGTACTGTTGCTGTATGAGGGCGTTACATCCAGTGGTACTGTTGCTGTATGAGGGCTTTACATCCAGTGGTACTGTTGCTGTATGAGGGCGTTACATCCAGTGGTACTGTTGCTGTATGAGGGCGTTACATCCAGTGGTACTGTTGCTGTATGAGGGCGTTACATCCAGTGGTACTGTTGCTGTATGAGGGCGTTACATCCAGTGGTACTGTTGCTGTATGAGGGCGTTACATCCAGTGGTACTGTTGCTGTATGAGGGCGTTACATCCAGTGGTAATGTTGCTGTATGAGGGCTTTACATCCAGTGGTACTGTTGCTGTATGAGGGCGTTACATCCAGTGGTACTGTTGCTGTATGAGGGCGTTACATCCAGTGGAACTGTTGCTGTATGAGGGCGTTACATCCAGTGGTACTGTTGCTGTATGAGGGCGTTACATACTACTGAGTGATTCCAGACCTCCCTCAGGCTTACTTTCCCTGTATCCAAGTTGGACCCATTGTCTGAGATCGTCAACTTGGGGTAGGACTGACAGGCAGCAAACCTGCAAAAAGCCTGTATGAATGCTTTGACACTCATGTCCGTTGTCACTTCAAGGTGTAAACCCCCCCCCCCATCTTGTTGTATCTTGCCAGGTGAATAGACAGATGTATGTCATTAGTGCCTGTTAGGGTTATGGTTCCTGTGTAGTCTACACTAGTGGTCTGAGGTCCTGGAAAGGAGAAGGTCCTGGAGGTGGACAACTCGTTCCTTAGGGAGTAGTGGAGGTCCTGGAGTAGAGGAGGTCCTGGAGTTGTGGAGTGGAGGTCCTGGAGTAGTGGAGGTCCTGGAGTAGTGGAGGTCCTGGAGTAGTGGAGGTCCTGGAGTAGGTCCTGGAGTAGTGGAGGTCCTGGAGTAGTGGAGGTCCTGGATGGAAAGACACACCCGAGTGCAGGCGATGAGTCACAATAACGTGGCTGAAGTATGTTGACCAGACCACACACTAGAAATTGAAGGGACGACGACGTTTCGGTCCGTCCTGGACCATTCTCAAGTCGATTGTGACTTGACAATCGACTTGAGAATGGTCCAGGACGGACCGAAACGTCGTCGTCCCTTCAATTTCTAGTGTGTGGTCTGGTCAACACACCCGAGTGTTGTATCTCCGGCAGACCACATAGGATTTTAGTATGTTCTTTACAGTCTGTCACCTTATGGAAGCCAAAAGTACTGTCTCAATGAGGTGACGGGTATCTAGAACCCCACCATGCAGATTGCAATATTTGCGTATATGTAATTTTTTTTTTTTGAGATATATACAAGAGTTGTTACATTCTTGTACAGCCACCAGTACGCGTAGCGTTTCGGGCAGGTCCCTGGAATACGATCCCCTGCCGCGTAGAATCGTTTTTTTCATCCAAGTACACATTTTACTGTTGCGTTAAACAGAGGCTACAGTTAAGGAATTGCGCCCAGTAAATCCTCCCTGGCCAGGATACGAACCCTTGACATAGCGCTCGTGGAACGCCAGGCGAGTGTCTTACCACTACACCACGGAGACTGCTTCTAATAGACTGCTTACTCTGTGGTTATGGGGGAGAAACAATGGGTGTTCCACTTCTTCAGCTACAGTGGCATGCTGTAAATGATACACCGTAATAGGTTATAATTGTCTGGGTCAATCCAGAGACCCCAGATCATTAATAGTTTTTAAAGGAAGGTTTTCAAAATCCTCTTTGTCCATTTCAGTTTGGGTTGTTTTCACCCAGTATTTTAGAGTGCAAGGGAATTTGTGCTTTATTCCTATGTTGCTCAGGAAATTAAACACCCTATGAGTGACTCCAGTTAATTTACGGCGGTCACAGTACTGAGTACGATCAATTACCAAAGTCCATGTTGGTTCTGGTTTCTTGGTGTGAGCACTAACATTGGTCACAGTGGCTTTTTTTTTGTTTAGGCCATTGGTCACTGACTAGCCACTGAGGTCCATATAACCAGATCTTGGTTGTGGCTATTTGCCTTAAATCAGGTCTCTGGAGAGGTAGGTAGCATGATTCTTTTTTGTGGGAACATGTCTGAATTTGTACCCAGCTGACAACTCTGTTATCTCCTTCACACAATTGCTCACATAAGGAGTTTTACTATTGTTATTTCTCACCCATTGTAGAACTGCCTCATTGTCTGACCAGACCACTGTTTCTTTAAAGTGAATATTACTTAAGGTTTTGGTCAGGTAATGAGCCAGCCTTACTCTTAACAGGTAGGGCAGTTAACTCTAGTTATGGCAATGACTGTCTCTTCAATGGTGCCACCCTAGTCATTGAAGTGAGCAGATTTGCCTGTTCATCTGTCACTAAATAGCCTACAGTACCGTAGGCTGATTTGCCACTATAGTTTTATCAGGAAACTTGATAGATTCTAGGATACTTAGATCCACAGTAAATTGCTGCCACTTTTCTTATAGGGCATTTGTTAGTGGATCATCCCAAACTATTTTCACCTGCCAGCATTCTTACATCAACAACTTCCCTTTAATTAATATGGGAAATTCTTATTCGATCAATTGATTTAAGCATTTATTATTGGCGGCCCATGACTGGAGAGGCATATTTGCTTCCAACAACTCTAGATTGGCCTCATTATATATAGACAGCAGTTCCTTTCCACTGCTTGTGGTTCCTTGGAAGTTGTCCACATACAGGTTGTTGCTAATTTACGTTTTATTTGCGGGCTTGGACTTCTTCAAATGCATATCTAAGGTTGCTTGAAGCAGAAACGGTGAAGAAGTAGCTCTAAATAAAACTGCTGCAAACCTATATGTGATTATTTCACTGTTTGGATCACTAGGATCCTTTATCCATAGGATCTTTGTTTAATTTCGGTCTTCTTCTTGGAGACCTACCATAAGGAATGCCTTAGTTATGTAAGTCGTGTATCTTGAGGTTATCTTGAGATGATTTCAAGGCTTAGCGTCCCCACGGCCCGGTCCTCAACCAGGCCTCCTTTTTGTTACACACACCCCCAGGAAGCAGCCCGTAGCAGCTGTCTAACTCCCAGGTACCTATTTACTGCTAGGTAACAGGGGCATCAGGGTAAGAGAAACATATTGCCCATTTGTCTCTGCCTCCACCAGGGATCGAACCTGGAACCTCAGCACTATGAATCCAAAGTGCTGTCTACTCAGCTGTCAGGCAGGTGTATGTATAAGTCCCTATGCAGAATTTTAACAACACATCATAAAGCGTTTGTGTTAGGCTTGGGCTAGTTTAAAGGCGGTCTTTCAATGAGACACTATTCTGTTTGACCTCAGCACTGCAGTTAAACACTATCTTTATTGAGGTAGTAACTGAATCTTTCAGTACTGAGTGGTGTGGCAAATAGTGTCATTCCTTAAGGTCATCATTATTTACAACTTTGATCAATTTATTATCGTGTTGTTGTTGTATTGTGTAATGGTACAATTTCAGATTCTCAGGATGTCTATTGAAGCGAGACACCTGTCTCCTTAATTAGTTTTATGCCATGAAATAATTTACTGGTTGTTGAGGATGATTTAGCTTCCATGGTAGCCTGACCCAGTACTGATTGTCTTTGTAGACTACTGAGTCAAGGTATTGTTTGTATGTCCAAGCATTGTCTAGACAAGGTTGTTCAGGGACTATGCCTAAAGAATGTAATCAATTACTACAGTCAAGTATGGTTCTGGGACTGCAGTGGGGTCAGTGGCATTGGTCGCTGTGACTTGTAGCTGTTTAGGCTACTGTTTACTGACTATCCACGGACCCAACATAACATTTTCTCGTTTTCTAAACGAGATTGATTTTCTAAACGAGATTTAAAACATGACAAAACATGGTTTTGTCATGTTTTAAATTATGTTTTATGCACATGATTTGAGAACTTGCAAAAACAAGTATAACACGTGTGGTCACGACGTTTCAATATGTTTTAAATGTTATGATATAACGTTTTAAAGCATACGTTTTTAAAACGTTAATTCTAGTTATTTTAATATTGGAGTTATTACTTATACTTATCTCTATTACATTTAGAAAGATAGAGACAGTGAACGGGGTGAGAGAGAGAGAGACAGCAAAAGAGGAGAGAGAGAGAGACAGAGAGAGGAGAGAGAGAAGAGAGAGAGAGAAGAGAGGGAGAGGAGAGTGAGAGAGAGGGAGAAAGAGAGGGGAGAGAGAGAGAGAGAGAGAGAGAGAGAGAGAGAGAGAGAGAGAGAGAGAGAGAGAGAGAGAGAGAGAGAGAGAGAGAGAGAGAGAGAGAGAGAGAGAGAGAGAGAGAGAGAGAGAGAGAGAAGGAGAGATAAGGAGAAAGAAGAGAGAGAAGAAAGAGAGAGAGAGAAGAAGGAGAGAGAAGAGAGGAGAAGGAGAGGAGAGAGAGAGAGAGAAGAGAGAGAGAGAGAGAGAAAAGAGAGAGAAGAAGAGAGAGAGAGAGAGAGAGAGAGAGAGAGAGAGAGAGAGAGAGAGAGAGAGAGAGAGAGAGAGAGAGAGAGAGAGAGAGAGAGAGAGAGAGAGAGAGAGAGAGTGAAGAGAGAGAGAGAGAGAGAGAGAGAGAGAGAGAAGAGAGGAGAGGAGAGAGAGAAGAAGAGAGAGAGAGAGAGAAAAAGAGAGAGAAGAAAAAGAAGAGAGAGAGAGAGAGAGAGAGAGAGAGAGAGAGAGAGAGAGAGAGAGAGAGAGAGAGAGAGAGAGAGAGAGAGAGAGAGAGAGAGATATAGAGAGAGAGATATATAGAGTATAGGATATATATATATATATATATATATATATATATATATATATATATATATATATATATATATATATATATATATATATATATATATATATATATATATATATATATATATATATATATATATATATATATATATATATATATATATATATATATATATATATATATATATATATATATATATATATATTAGTATATTTTGGTAGCAGTCTTTCCTGTAGACATATATTATTAAATATGACCGAAAAAGTAAGATTAATAATTCTAACACGAATTTTCTCAATCTTTCGTACATTACGCTTCACTGTTGGAGGTAAATCAAAAATCACTTCTCCAAAATTCATTTTTATTTCTAGTCTGACGCGACACGGGCGCGTTTCGTAAAACTTATGACTTAGTGACCTTCTTAGGTCACTACCAAAGATACCGTTCAAGCAGAACTTATTGCAGAAGGAGGAAAGAATCGAGGCAACTACAGAAGCACCATACTGTCCCCCGAGCTTAAAGCGGCAGCTAAAAGCCTTCGTGAGAACAAGGAGATAGTTGTCAGGAGAGGTGACAAGTCGCCAATATATGTCATTCTTAAAAAAGACGAATATCTGGCGAAAATGAACATCATACTCTCTGACCAAACTAAGTTCCAAAGGGTAACGAAGGACACTACAGCCGACTTAAAAGCAAAGGTCAACAAACTGATCGAAACTGTGAACGCCAAGAAATCCGGACTCCACCTGCCAAAGATCATTGGGGAATATAAACCTGGATATGCGTATGGAAATGTCAAGACGCACAAGCCTGGAAACCCACTTCGGCCAATCATTAGCCAGATACCCACACCCACGTACAGACTGGCGAAGCGACTCAACGGCCTGCTGACTCCTTATGTTCCTTGCGCCTTCAGCCTGAAGTCTCCAAAGGAATTTGTGGACTTACTGCGGGGCACACGGGCCACAGGGATAAGAGCCTCGTTGGACGTAGAATCGCTGTTTACCAACGTACCTGTGGACGAGACAATCGGAATGATAGCCGACAGAGTGTATCGTGATCCAGCCTGTACTCCTCTTGACATGCCAGAAAGTATTCTGAGGAAACTACTCCAAGCTTGTACTAAAGAGGCACCCTTCTTGAGCCCGGATGGGCACATGTATAAGCAAGTAGATGGGGTCGCCATGGGTTCTCCCCTAGGTGTCCTGTTTGCAAACTTCTACATGGGTACCATCGAGCAAAAAGTCTTAGTCGACATGAACTTGAAACCGGCCATATACTGCAGGTATGTTGACGACATTTTTACACAGGTACCTGATGTCAGACATCTGCAGGAGCTGAAGGAGGCATTTGAGCAGAGTTCCGTGCTGCGTTTCACTTACGAGACGGAAAAGGATGGGAAGCTGCCTTTTCTAGATGTAACAGTCATGGAAAAGGGCGGAGGTTTCCACACACTGCAGTCTACACT
Source organism: Procambarus clarkii (assembly GCF_020424385.1). Lineage (NCBI taxonomy): Eukaryota > Metazoa > Arthropoda > Malacostraca > Decapoda > Cambaridae > Procambarus > Procambarus clarkii. The sequence goes on along the minus strand of NC_059640.1, from coordinate 2,055,641 downwards.
AAGGAAACAAACATAGGAATGTGCCTAAATGCCAACAGCGACTGCCCCGACAGGTACAAGAGGAGTGTTGTTAACGCATACGTCGACCGTGCTCTCAGCCACAGCTCAGAATGGAAGCAAGTCGACGAAGAACTCTGTAGGGTAAGGCAGGTCCTAGTCAATAACGGCTTCTCCAATGGTTTCATCGAAGACATCATAAGAAGGAAAGTGAAAAGCCATGCAACCTCTGAAGAGACAACTAACACAACACCTATACCCCCTATTAGACTATTTTACAGGAACTTCTTTTCCACAGCTCATAAAACGGAGGAAAGGGTCCTGAAAGATATTGTTAATAGAAACGTTATCCCTACAGACAAAAATCAGAGGATACAACTGACGATTTACTATAAAACCAGAAAACGGCCAGCCTACTCATGAGAAACTCTCCAGACACAAAACAGAACGCTTTAAAAGAGACTAACGTCGTCTATGCCTTCAAATGCCCACTTGGGGACTGTAAGCTCCAAAAAACCCAGTATATAGGCAAGACAACAACATCTCTTTCTAGGCGTTTAACGATGCATAAGCAACAGGGCTCCATTAAGGAACATATAATCTCTTCCCATAACCAAACCATCGCCAGAGAAATCCTAGTAAACAACACAGAAATCATCGATAGATACAGCGATAGCAGGCGGCTTGACGTTTGCGAGGCACTACACATCAAGAAGTCAACACCAGCAATCAACAGCCAATTATTGCACAACTATATTCTACCCACCTCAAGACTCCGCTCCAATATAGAAGCATCAAGAAATATGGACCAATAGGCTTTCTACAAACACTTCTATTCAATACCCATTGTTTCTGTTCTGTCTTGTGTTGATACTTTTAATACCCTATTAATATCCCCTCCTGTTCTGTCTTGTGTTAATGCCACATCACCCTTTCCACCTCACTCAAATGTAGATATAATATCAGAGAGACGTAAGTTCTAATCAGTTGTGTATTTGTGAAGTCTTTGAAAATGTAATAAGTTTTACGAAACGCGCCCGTGTCGCGTCAGACTAGAAATAAAAATGAATTTTGGAGAAGTGATTTTTGATTTACCTCCAACAGTGAAGCGTAATGTACGAAAGATTGAGAAAATTCGTGTTAGAATTATTAATCTTACTTTTTCGGTCATATTTAATAATATATACATATATATATATATATATATACTATATATATATATATATATATATATATATAACAAGCCTGAATGGTCCCCAGGACTATATACAACTGAAAACTCGTACCACCCCAGAAGTGACTTCTAAACCCATACTCCCAGGAGCAACGCAACTGGTATGTACAAGGACGCCTTAATTAATTGCTTGACCATCACTAACCGGACTAACCTAACCTAGCCTAGGCTATTTGAACCACTTAACCTAACCTATAGAGATAGGTTAGGTTAGGTTACTCGGATGGTAATCTTCGGGCACCTATGCATTTGAATGCTAATAACCCAAGATTACCATTCCGAATGCCGGCGGCTATCACTTCCTTTTGTCCGGTCGTGATGGTAGAGCGGATTAAGGCGTCCCTGTACATACCAGTTGCTTTGCTCCTGGGAATTTGGGTTGCGAGTCACTTCTGAGAAGTGAGTTTTCAGCTATATATATATATATATATATATATATATATATATATATATATATATATGTCGTACCTAGTAGCCAGAACGCACTTCTCAGCCTACTATGCAAGGCCCGATTTGCCTAATAAGCCAAGTTTTCCTGAATTAATATATTTACTACTTTTTTTTTTTTTCTTATGATATGATAAAGCAACCCTTTTCATTATGTATGAGGTAATTTTTTTTTATTGGAGTTAAAATTAACGTAGATATATGACCGAACCTAACCCTACCTAACCTAACCTAACCTGTCTTTATAGGTTAGGTTAAGTTAGGTAGCCGAAAAAGTTAGGTTAGGTTAGGTTAGGTAGGTTAGGTTAGGTTAGGTTAGGTTAGGTTAGGTTAGGTTAGGTTAGGTTAGGTTAGGTAGCCGAAAAAGTTAGGTTAGGTTAGGTTAGGTAGGTTAGGGAGTCGAAAAAGAATTAATTCATGAAAACTTGGCTTATTAGGCAAATCGGGCCTTGCATAGTAGGCTGAGAAGTGCGTTCTGGCTATTAGGTACGACATATATATATATATATATATATATATATATATATATATATATATATATATATATATATATATATATATATATATATATATATATGTCGTACCTAGTAGCCAGAACGCACTTCTTGGCCTACTATGCAAGGCCCGATTTGCCTAATAAGCCAAGTTTTCCTGAATTAATATATTTTCTCTAATTTTTTTCTTATGAAATGATAAAGCTACCCATTTCATTATGTATGAGGTCAATTTTTTTTTATTGGAGTTAAAATTAACGTAGATATATGACCGAACCTAACCAACCCTACCTAACCTAACCTAACCTATCTTTATAGGTTAGGTTGGGTTAGGTAGCCGAAAAAGTTAGGTTAGGTTAGGTTAGGTAGGTTAGATAGTCGAAAAACAATTAATTCATGAAAACTTAGCTTATTAGGCAAATCGGGCCTTGCATAGTAGGCTGAGAAGTGCGTTCTGGCTACTAGGTACGACATATATATATATATATATATATATATATATATATATATATATATATATATATATATATATATATATATATGTCGTACCTAATAGCCAGAACGCACTTCTCAGCCTACTATTCAAGGCCCGATTTGCCTAATAAGCCAAGTTTTCATGAATTAATGTTTTTTCGTCTACCTAACCTACCTAACCTAACCTAACCTAGCTTTTTTTGGCTTCCTAACCTAACCTTACCTATAAATATAGGTTAGGTTAGGTTAGGTAGGGTTGGTTAGGTTCGGTCATATATCTACGTTAATTTTAACTCCAATAAAAAAAAATTGACCTCATACATAGAGAAAAGGGTTGCTTTATCATTTCATAAGAAAAAAATTATAGTAAATATATTAATTCAGGAAAACTTGGCTTATTAGGCAAATCGGGCCTTGAATAGTAGGCTGAGAAGTGAGTTCTGGCTACTAGGTACGACATATATATATATATATATATATATATATATATATATATATATATATATATATATATATATATATATATATATATATATATATATATGTCGTACTTAGTAGCCAGAATGCACTTATCGGCCTACTATGCAAGGCTTGATTTGCCTAATAAGCCAAGTTTTCCTGAATTAATATATTTTCTCTATTTTTTTCTTATGAAATGATAATGCTACTCATTTCATTATGTATGAGGTAAAAAAAATTTTATTGGAGTTAAAATTAACGTAGATATATGACCGAACCTAACCAACCCTACCTAACCTAACCTAACCTATCTTCATAGGTTAGGTTAGGTTAGGTAGCCGAAAAAGTTAGGTTAGGTTAGGTTAGGTAGGTTAGGTAGTCGAAAAACAATTCATGAAAACTTTGCTTAATAGGCAAATTGGGCCTTGCATAGTAGGCTGAGAAGTGCGTTCTGGCTAGTAGGTACGACATATATATATATATATATATATATATATCGTACCTATGTCGCCTAATAGAACGCACTTCTCAGCCTACTATGCAAGGCCCGATTTGCCTAATAAGCCAAGTTTTCATGAATTAATTGTTTTTCGACTACCTAACGTACCTAACCAAACCTAACCTGACTTTTTCGGCTACCTAACCTAACCTAACCTATAAAGATAGGTTAGGTTAGGTTAGGTAGGGTTGGTTAGGTTCGGTCATATATCTACGTTAATTTTAACTCCAATAAAAAAAAATTGACCTCATACATAATAAAATGAGTAGCTTTATCATTTCATAAGAAAAAAATTAGAGAAAATATATTAATTCAGGAAAACTTGGCTTATTAGGCAAATCGGGCCTTGCATAGTAGGCTGAGAAGTGAGTTCTGGCTACTAGGTACGACATATATATATATATATATATATATATATATATATATATATATATATATATATATATATATATATATATATATGTCGTACCTAATAGCCAGAACGCACTTCTCAGCCTACTATTCAAGGCCCGATTTGCCTAATAAGCCAAGTTTTCATGAATTAATGTTTTTTCGTCTATCTAACCTACCTAACCTAACCTAACCTAGCTTTTTTTGGCTACCTAACCTAACCTTACCTATAAATATAGGTTAGGTTAGGTTAGGTAGGGTTGGTTAGGTTTGGTCATATATCTACGTTAATTTTAACTCCAATAAAAAAAAATTGACCTCATACATAGAGAAATGGGTAGCTTTATCATTTCATAAGAAAAAAATTATAGTAAATATATTAATTCAGGAAAACTTGGCTTATTAGGCAAATCGGGCCTTGAATAGTAGGCTGAGAAGTGAGTTCTGGCTACTAGGTACGACATATATATATATATATATATATATATATATATATATATATATATATATATATATATATATATATATATATATATATATATATATATATATATATATGTCGTACCTAGTAGCCAGAATGCACTTCTCGGCCTATTATGCAAGGCCCGATTTGCCTAATAAGCCAAGTTTTCCAGAATTAATATATTTTCTCAAATTTTTTTCTTATGAAATGATAATGCTACTCATTTCATTATGTATGAGGTAAAAAAAATTTTATTGGAGTTAAAATTAACGTAGATATATGACCGAACCTAACCAACTCTACCTAACCTAACCTAACCTATCTTCATAGGTTAGGTTAGGTTAGGTAGCCGAAAAAAGTTAGGTTAGGTTAGGTTAGGTAGGTTAGGTAGTTGAAAAACAATTAATTCATGAAAACTTTGCTTAATAGGCAAATTGGGCCTTGCATAGTAGGCTAAGAAGTGCGTTCTGGCTACTAGGTACGACATATATATATATATATATGTCGTACCTAGTAGCCAGAACTCACTTCTCAGCCTACTATTCAAGGCCCGATTTGCCTAATAAGCCAAGTTTTCCTGAATTAATATATTTACTATAATTTTTTTCTTATGAAATGATAAAGCAACCCTTTTCTCTATGTATGAGGTCAATTTTTTTTTATTGGAGTTAAAATTAACGTAGATATATGACCGAACCTAACCAACCCTACCTAACCTAACCTAACCTATATTTATAGGTAAGGTTAGGTTAGGTAGCCAAAAAAGCTAGGTTAGGTTAGGTTAGGTAGGTTAGGTAGACGAAAAAACATTAATTCATGAAAACTTGGCTTATTAGGCAAATCGGGCCTTGAATAGTAGGCTGAGAAGTGCGTTCTGGCTATTAGGTACGACATATATATATATATATATATATATATATATATATATATATATATATATATATATATATATATATATATATATATGTCGTACCTAATAGCCAGAACGCACTTCTCAGCCTACTATTCAAGGCCCGATTTGCCTAATAAGCCAAGTTTTCATGAATTAATGTTTTTTCGTCTATCTAACCTACCTAACCTAACCTAACCTAGCTTTTTTTGGCTACCTAACCTAACCTTACCTATAAATATAGGTTAGGTTAGGTTAGGTAGGGTTGGTTAGGTTTGGTCATATATCTACGTTAATTTTAACTCCAATAAAAAAAATTGACCTCATACATAGAGAAATGGGTAGCTTTATCATTTCATAAGAAAAAAATTATAGTAAATATATTAATTCAGGAAAACTTGGCTTATTAGGCAAATCGGGCCTTGAATAGTAGGCTGAGAAGTGAGTTCTGGCTACTAGGTACGACATATATATATATATATATATATATATATATATATATATATATATATATATATATATATATATATATATATATATATGTCGTACCTAGTAGCCAGAACGCACTTCTCAGCCTACTATGCAAGGCCCAATTTGCCTAATAAGCCAAGTTTTCATGAATTAATTGTTTTTCGACTACCTAACCTACCTAACCTAACCTAACCTAGCTTTTTAGGCTACCTAACTGAACCTAACCTATAGAGATAGGTTAGGTTAGGTTAGGTAGGGTTGGTTAGGTTCGGTCATATATCTACGTTAATTTTAACTCGAATAAAAAAAAATTGACCTCATACATAATGAAATGGGTAGCTTTATCATTTCATAAGAAAATAATTAGAGAAAATATATTAATTCAGGAAAACTTGGCTTATTAGGCAAATCGGGCCTTGCATAGTAGGCTGAGAAGTGCGTTCTGGCTACTAGGTACGACATATATATATATATATATATATATATATATATATATATATATATATATATATATATATATATATATGTCGTACCTAGTAGCCAGAATGCACTTCTCGGCCTATTATGCAAGGCCCGATTTGCCTAATAAGCCAAGTTTTCCAGAATTAATATATTTTCTCAAATTTTTTTCTTATGAAATGATAAAGCTACCCATTTCATTATGTATGAGGGCAATTTTTTTTTATTGGAGTTAAAATTAACGTAGATATATGACCGAACCTAACCAACCCTACCTAACCTAACCTAACCTATCTTTATAAGCTAGGTTAGGTTAGGTAGCCTAAAAAGTCAGGTTAGGTTAGGTTAGGTAGTCGAAAAACAAGTAATTCATGAAAACTTGGCTTATTAGGCAAATTGGGCTTTGCATAGTAGGCTGAGAAGTGCGTTCTGGCTACTAGGTACAACATATATATATATATATATATATATATATATATATATATATATATATATATATGTCGTACCTAGTAGCCAGAACGCACTTCTCAGCCTACTATTCAGGGCCCGATTTGCCTAATAAGCCAAGTTTTCCTGAATTAATATATTTTCTCTAATTTTTTTCTTATGAAATGATAAAGCTACCCATTTCATTATGTATGAGGGCAATTTTTTTTTATTGGAGTTAAAATTAACGTAGATATATGACCAAACCTAACCAACCCTACCTAACCTAACCTAACCTATCTTTATAGGTTAGGTTAGGTTAGGAAGCCGAAAAAGTTAGGTTAGGTTAGGTTAGGTAGGTTAGGTAGTCAAAAAACAATAATTCATGAAAACTTGGCTTATTAGGCAAATCGGGCCTTGCATAGTAGGCCGAGAAGAGCGTTCTGGCTACTAGGTACGACATATATATATATATATATATATATATATATATATATATATATATATATGTCGTACCTAGTAGCCAGAATGCACTTCTCAGCCTACTATGCAAGGCCTTTTTTGCCTAATAAGCCAAGTTTTCATGAATTAATATATTTTCTCAAATTTTTTTCTTATGAAATGATAAAGCTACCCATTTCATTATGTATGAGGTCAATTTTTTTTTATTGGAGTTAAAATTAACGTAGATATATGACCGAACCTAACCAACCCTACCTAACCTAACCTAACCTAACCTATCTTTATAGGTTAGGTTAGGTGGCCGAAAAAGTTAGGTTAGGTTAGGTTAGGTAGGTTAGGTAGTCGAAAAACAATTAATTCATGAAAACTTGGCTTATTAGGCAAATCGGGCCTTGCATAGTAGGCTGAGAAGTGCGTTCTGGCTACTAGGTACGACATATATATATATATATATATATATATATATATATATATATATATATATATATATATATATATATATATTTAGGGGTACCACCACTGGTTTAATTAAAGGGACCCACATCCTCGAAGAAGAAAATAAATAGTGTTCATAGAAGACCTTGTGGATTCTCACTGAATACTTTAATCTTTTCCTCTCCTACCACCCCTATTATTTTTTTTTATTTGATTTTATTGCAATGCTACAGTTTACAGAGAACACACACTTATATAACAATATACCAATCAGTGTTCGAAGACCTCGTCCTGCTCCTCGGGGGTCGGGTGCGTACCCAAGATACAGCACGCATTTCCCCTCTGAACAGCGACACTGAGGCGCTGAAACATAAAACTGGCTGCTCTTGGTTCTCTAGTCTTCCCAATGAGTTCCTCGCCCAGCTCCTTCAGGAACTTAAGTGCACATTTACCCCAGGCGCCCAGAGTCTCAGAGCCTATTGGCACGAACCTGTAACAACGTTCTAGGTCCCTGTACTTGTTAGTTTTCTGGGTCTCCCTGAAGGTGGCCGCCCCGCCTCCCTCAGCTGCGCTGTAAGGTAGATAGTTATCAGCCAATGTGGATGCACACGTGTAGTCCCACACGACCTGCCTACCTTCACTCCACGACTGCAGGGTGACTCCATCTGGGCGTTTTTGGCTGTTGTCAGGTCTGCACAACTGAGGTTCCCTTTGTGCTGGGCACCCAGCTGAAGCCAAACTTCTCTTGATGATGTCATTGACTGCTTCATGTCTGGCAATCTTTCCCTGTGTCTTACGACAGATGAGACCATGGCTGCCGTATTGGTCTGCCCGTGCATGGCCGCAAATACACCGGTGCTCGGTGGAGATAGGGGTTCTTATAGGTTGGTAGGGGTAGGGATAGGTTGATTATATATATAGGTAGGGGTAGGGGTAGGTTGATTATATATATAGATAGGGGTAGGGATAGGTTGATTATATATACATATATGTCGTACCTAGTAGCCAGAATGCACTTCTCGGCCTACTATGCAAGGCCCGATTTGCCTAATAAGCCAAGTTTTCCTGAATTAATATATCTTCTCTAATTTTTTTCTTATGAAATGATAAAGCTACCCATTTCATTATGTATGAGGTCAATTTTTTTTTTATTGGAGTTAAAATTAACGTAGATATATGACCGAACCTAACCAACCCTACCTAACCTAACCTAACCAATCTTTATAGGTTAGGTTAGGTTAGGTAGCCGAAAAAGTTAGGTTAGGTTAGGTTAGGTAGCCGAAAAAGTTAGGTTAGGTTAGGTTAGGTAGGTTACGTAGTCGAAAAACAATTAATTCATGAAAACTTGGCTTATTAGGCAAATTGGGCCTTGCATAGTAGGCTGAGAAGTTCGTTCTGGCTACTAGGTACGATATATATATATATATATATATATATATATATATATATATATATATATATATATATATATATATATATATATATATATATATATATATATATATATATATATATATATATATATATATATATGTCGTACCTAGTAGCCAGAACGCACTTCTCAGCCTAATATGCAGGACCCGATTTGCCTAATAAGCCAAGTTTTCATGCTCAATGCTTTGCTCAATGGTACCCATGTAGAAGTTCGCAAACAGGACACCTAGGGGAGAACCCATGGCGACCTCATCTACTTGCTTATACATGTGCCCATCCGGGCTCAAGAAGGGTGCCTCTTTAGTACAAGCTTGGAGTAGTTTCCTTAGAAAGTTTTCTGGTATGTCAAGAGGAGTACAGGCCGGATCACGATACACTCTGTCCGCTATCATCTCGATTGTTTCATCCACAGGTACGTTGGTAAACAGTGATTCTACGTCCAACGAGGCTCTTATCCCTGTGGCCCGTGTTCCCCGCAGTAAGTCTACAAATTCCTTTGGAGACTTCAGGCTGAAGGCACAAGGGACATAAGGAGTCAGCAAGCCGTTGAGTCGCTTTGCCAGTCTGTACGTGGGTGTGGGTATCTGGCTGATGATTGGCCGAAGTGGGTTTCCAGGCTTATGTGTCTTGATATTTCCATACGCGTATCCAGGTTTATATTCCCCAATAATCTTTGGCAGATGGAGTCCGGATTTCTTGGCGTTCACAGTTTCGATCAATTTGTTGACCTTTGCTTTCAAATCGGCAGTAGTGTCATTCATTACCCTTTGGAATTTAGTTTGGTCAGAGAGTATGAGGTTCATTTTCATCAGATATTCGTCTTTTTTAAGAATGACGTATATTGGCGACTTGTCACCTCTCCTGACGACTATCTCCTTGTTCTCACGAAGGGTCTTAGCTGCCGCTTTGAACTAGGGGGGACAGTATGGTGCTTCTGTAGTTGCCTCGATTTTTTCCTCCTTCCCAATAAGTTCTGCTTGTAAGGTGTCTTTGGTGGTGACCTTCTTTTGTGTCTCGAGGTCGAATATGTCGTCCAGCAGGATCTCCAACTCAACTTTCCGGGCCATCTCACTTGGACTGGACATAACGTGACAGTTTATACCCAGATTTAGGAGAATGACTTGGTCCTCAGAGCGGTTGATTCCTGCAAGGTTCAGGAAGCCGTCTCTTGGTCGTGGAATTGCCATAGGTCCTCCATATAACGTTGTTAGTTTCTTGATTATCCTGGTTTCGGTGCTGAGGTGATGTCGATCTGTGAGGATGTCGAGGTGTTGCTCGTCGCGAGTACGGAGACTTTCGTCATTGTTGCTGTTTCTCCATTGGTTTGTAGCATGAAGTAGTTGCGTTTTGTTGTCTTTGATTTCATTTTCTGCCTTGTGTATCTGATTGCGAATCAGATCTTGGCGATATTTTATCGAGAAGGCTTGATTCCTTGCTGCTGGGTCGGGCGTTTTAATAATAGTATATTTTGGTAGCAGTCTTTCCTGTAGACATATATTATTAAACATCACTGAAAAAGTAAGATTAATAACTCTAACACGAATTTTCTCAATATTTCTTATATTTCTTTCCACTGTTGATGGTAATTGGAAAATCAATTCTCCAAAATTCATTTTTATTTCTAGTCTGACTCGACACTTGAACGCATTTCGTAATAACTTATTACGTTTTCAGAGACTTTTAGTTTACACACACACAACTATAACCTGCAAACACTAAACAGAGTTCTTACTACGCTATGATTTAAACAGCTTTCATTTTATACCCGCATTTTGGGTGAGGTGATATGTTACAATCAGTTTTGGATGAGGTGAACAAAACTTTCAACACAGGACAGAACACGAAACAATGGGTATTAATTGGGTAAATTGAAGGTAAGGATGGAAGTAACTGCAAAGGGCCTATTGGCCCATATTTCCTGATGCTTCTATATTGGAGCGGAGTCTTGAAGTGGGTAGAATATAGTTGTGGTAGCAGCTCCTCCAGGCTGCTACCATGAAGTCTTCCTTGAGCAACTACGGTGCTTCACCCTTCTGCTAGGGTCCTCCACAGCTCTCCTGGCTGCTACACCATGAAGTTCCCTCGAGCAACTATGGTGCTTCACCACCTCTACAGAAGCACGTGACACTCCTCTTCACTGCTTCTCCTCACAGCTCGAGGTCCTCTCCTCCACTACCTTGGAGTCTCATCAACTACTCCCTCTGTGCTGGCTTCGAAGTTCTCAGCAACTTCTTCCCCAAAGACAATCTTACAACCCATTGACACCAATAAAAACGTTTCCCCTTAAACACATAAACAAAAATATCCACACAATATGTTTGCCTCCAACATCTATCTACTCTCTACATACTGTGAGAGTGGACTCCCCCATTTTGGGCTGGTCCATGCTCCCCCTTGCCCGGCGTCCTCACTCACTCTGGGAGGGTCCTCCTGCCGTCAGGTGCTGGGCTCCCTCAGTCACCTGCCAGCACTCAGAGGAGTCGGACGTCGCTCCTTCCTCCAGGACGTTCCTCCCTCTCCACTCTCTTATTTTAGGCCTTCTGCCTTATCAAAACATGTCTAACTTATCAATAAACATTGCTACTGTCGCTGGGCACATGACCAACTACAAGTAATCGCTATAGACTGGCGAAAAATCGTGCTTACCACAGATTGTCCAGTCGAGGGCGCTCCTCCCTCTGACAGTCTGGTCAGGGCACTCCCACGGTCCACGATAATGTCTCTGGGTGGCTTAATAAACACTCCTCGCCGTCCAGGACTTGAGACCACAACGTTCCCAGCTCGATTCCACAGCTGGAACATCTGCACACTTCTCTTCTCTTGGAGATATATCACTAGGGGTTCCTTTCTGATGGGAGCTCAAACAGAGCCCGGCTCCCCCTGTGATGTCTGGCACTCAAGTGAGGTCAAAGCCCTCCAGAAGTGAGCCTCACGCCTCCAGCAAATTATCCACATCTCCTAACTAGTCATTTATCTATTTTCTTATTCACTGCCCATAATCTCAAATTGTTTATTTCCAACCAACTATTTTACATCTGTGTTATCACCTCTATATTTCCTAGACCTTCTAGTCAGGTCAGGCTTGATAGAATAATTCTCAAAGGGGAGACTCGTTTTTCGGCTGCCTGGGATCATAACACGAAGCAGGAAAAAGTCCAAAGGTATGCCACTAAACTAGTCCCAGGACTAAGAGGCATGAGTTACGAGGAAAGACTGCGGGAAATGCAATTACGACACTGGAAGACAGAAGAGTAAGAAGAGACATGATCACAACCTACAAAATCCTCAGGGGAATCGACCGGGTAAACAAGGATAAACTATTCAACACTGGTGGGACGCGAACAAGGGGACACAGGTGGAAAATGAGTACCCATATGAGCCATAGGGACGTTAGAAGGAACTTTTTTAGTGTCAGAGTAGTTAACGGATGGAATGCATTACTCAGTGATGTGGTGGAGGCTGACTCCATACACAGTTTAAAATGTAGATATGATAGAGCCCAGTAGGCTCAGGAATCTGTACACCAGTTGATTGACAGTTGAGAGGTGGGACCAAAGAGCCAAAGCTCAACCCCCGCAAGCACAAATAGGTGAGTACACACCTGAAGACACATAAGGAAATTGGAAAAGGTTCATAAGTTTGCAACGAGACTCTTCCCAGCATTACGAGGGATGGGGTATGAAGAGCGCCTGAAGGTACTGAGCCTTACGATACTAGAAAAAAGAAGGGAGAGGGGTGGGATGTGATTGAAATATATAAAATACTCAGGGGAATTGAGAGAGTGGAAATAGATGAAATGTTCACACGGAATAATAACAGAACGAGGGGACATGGGTGGAACGTTGTGTCAAAATTTCAAAACAATCGGTGAAGAACTTTCGGAGATAAGCGATTTTGAACAAACGAACATTTACATTGTTATTTATATAGATTTATATATGTTAATTACACTAGTTATTTATTTTATAATATTCTCGCTTTTGAACTATCTCACTTCGAAGAACCATAAACGTACGGGAATGAGAACCAGTGTAATGCTCCTGATTCATCCGGTTCATTCAGAACCTTAATCATGTGGGGGGGGGGGGTTTCCCAGCAAGAATTTATTTGTTTATATATTTATATATTAAAATATTGATTCATTGAACTTACTTTAATTTATTATTTTGAATTCAAAGTGGAGTGTATATTTATAAGTTATCCTACTAGGTGTTTACCCGTACACAACTTTTAGGGGTTATGTACACAGCCAATTAATCAAATAATTGATAATTGTGATAAACTATTGAATTATTTTTAGTACTACAGCAAAAATACATTAGTAAAATAGTAACCATGTGTTAGATGTTAGGTAGAGTATAGCCTAGTCATCTAACATCTGACACTGTCCACCACATGTAGTTTGTCCTGGACCTGTATTAATGGCGGCTGTTGGTTCTTGTTATGTTTAATCTGCACGCTGTGATTTCTTCAGTTCGTCACAGGTTACCTGCCAGAATTTTCCAATGTAACAATTGTGCGACAATATTATATTTAATAAAATGTGACATGTATTAATTAGGATTGTGTAACTGGTAAAACCAGGCTTACCTGTGTGTTGGTGTTTTCATGCTGCTTAACCAACTAAAGAATTATATGGCCATAAACCATTACTTAAAGAGTTATATGGCCATAAACCATTATTTAAAGAGTTTTATGGCCATAAACCATTACTTAAAGAGTTATATGGCCATAAACCATTACTTAAAGAGTTATATGGCCATAAACCATTACTTAAAGAGTTATATGGCCATAAACCATTACTTAAAGAGTTATATGGCCATAAACCATTACTTAAAGAGTTATATGGCCATAAACCATTACTTAAAGAGTTACATGGCCATAAACCATTACTTAAAGAGTTATATGGCCAGAAAACTAAAAGATATTGGAGTTAGTCGGATAACTCAGCACTTCTGTTTGTTTACAAAATTTACAAACACTGGAGACTGGCTTCGAGCCGTGGTCGGCGCCTCTCGCCTCATCCCACCAGCTCCTTCCTCTCTCCACGAGGGTAGCCTTCAAATGAATATTTATTATTTCATTGTCTAGACAGATTATTGAGATAAAATGATTATTATATAATTAGATATAGGATTTAAAGATTATAAGTAGTACTTGATAGTACCATTGATTCTTATTAAGGAGTTGATTTAATCCTCACTGGAAATCGATTGATGTTCCAACTACATGAGCTTGACCCTCATGTACAGTACCCCATCCCCAGTCTAGCTTTACCTTCATGTATAGTTCCCCATTCGCAGGCTGGCTTGATCCGACGGTGGAGCCAAGTAGTGTTGGAGGACGCCCGCCAGCGGGACCGAGCCAGGCGTATGGAGGAGGCCAGGAGGAAGAGAAGAAGCAAGGAGGGAAAGATGGAGATGAAGGAAGATGTGAAGGATTGGATGCTGGTGTTGGAGGAGGAGTCTTCTGGCGGCCTCCAGCCTCTCTCCCTCACACACCTCCAGGGCCCATTCTTGCTACTGCTCCTTGGCTTAATTGTTGCTCCTGTCGCCTTCCTCGGGGAGGTGTTGATGGTTTGCTGTTCTCCTTCCTGGTGTTGATGGCTTGTTGCCCTCCTCCCTGGTGTTGATGGCTTGCTGCCCTCCTCCCTGGTGTTGATTGCTTGCTGCCCTCCTCCCTGGTGTTGATGGCTTGTTGCTTTCCTCCCTGGTGTTGATGGCTTGCTGCTCTCCATGTTGTTGATGGCTTGCCGCCTTCCTCCATGTAGTTTATGGATGGACTGGATTTTATGTCCTACGGGCTTGGAAAGGATGAGGGAGGAAGAAGCATTGGGAGTTGAAATTCTTGAAGACGATTTGGATGGGGAAAGAGGAGGCTAAAAAGTTTGGTGGCCTATTCACCACCGGTTGGCGTAAGATGATTCTCACTGGTTTAAGTTTGGGCGGCGGGAGACATCGTATAGGACCGGATGGGCTTGAGGTTAGGTTGCGTGGAGATGCCTCAGTCTTGGTTCTTCATCTGGCTTCTTTATTCAGATTTCGATCTTTTGTTGCAGGTGGATGTTTCCAAGTGTTCTAAGTCGTGTCACTCTTCTGTGTTTTTTCGTATTTTTTTAGACTTGTTTCATGTTGACATGGCTGTCCTGTCGTTGGCTTGGTGAGGAGGCCTCCATGAGGACGTCTTGTACACAGTGAGTGTTGTATACTTACTGCTACTGTCGAGATGTCCTCGTCAGAACTAGCAGGCATAAACAGTACGTCGGGGAGCGCGTCTGCTGAGATGGTGATGGTAGAAGCTTTGGAGCTGGAGTGGAGATGCTTCTCTCTGTACAGCATGAGTCTTGGGAGGTGCTGGAGTCGGTTAAGTACGTCCTCATAGTCGTCCTTGTGGTAGTCTCCTTCGTAATAGGAGAGGCAGTGAGGCTGGCTTCAGGGGCAATGATGGGATCTAGCCCATAGGCAGGTAGATTGTGTTGAATTCCGTAACGAACCGTTGATTATCTGGTCCAGCGAGTCTCTCTGCTAAGCGAATGACACCCGGGATAATGCCCTCAAATGAGGTGAGGGGCTGAAGAGACGTTGATTGGTCCACAGGACCCCAATGTGGAGGCCGTGTTGTCTGGTGAATGGAGCCACTGTTTGGTAGGCTTGAGAAGTCTTCTGGTTGGCTGGTGGGCGCTGAGGTGCTGGAGGCGCTGAAGTGCTGAAGAGACTGAGGTGCTGGAGGCGCTGAAGTGCTGAAGGCACTGAGGTGCTGAGGGAGCCGACGGTGGATGGGGAAAGTTTGGTTTTCTTAAATGAAGCCTTGGTCTTGATGGTTTCATGTCTGCGAGGGCATCGCTAGGAAATCAGGGGAAGATCGCCTTTGCTTCGTAGACAGCAACGAGTTTCTGATTTGTAGATTGAGAAGTAATGGTCCTGGGAGCAAAGGCTGCACTTCTGGCCAAGATGTTGACACTTGTTGGTACGGTGGGAGAACTCGTAGCACTTGAAACATTGTTGTATCTCGTAGATACGTTCCTTCTTCACGCATTAAGGTGGGATCTTTGTACCAACACAGTTGATCCCTTGTGCGATGGTCTGGAAAGTCGCGGATTTTGTGGGGGAGGTTAGATTCATAGTTGGCTGATTGCCTTCGACAAATCCGAGTAGTAGTTGGCATCCTTCAGTCTCGGGAGACTATGGAGTTGCGCCCTGGTTGTCAATCCTGGTGCAGCATCTGGTGTGACTGATGAGGCCAATCCGAGAGTGGCAGTCCATCCCACACCGAGCACAAACGAAGTCCGATTCTGGTCTGTCTTCCTGGCTACCGGCTTTCCTTCTCTGTCTCTTTGCCTCCGATTCCTTGGCAAGTGACTCCTCGAACTTGAAGAGACCTCTTTGAACAGACTGCCTCCAGGCTGAACGGTCTGCAGCCAGTGTCTCCCATATAGCAAGATCGACGTCCATGGCTTTCAGGTCCCTTTTACATACGTCTTTGTACCGTAGCTGGGGCTTGCCTGTTGGACGCTTTCCCTGCCTCAGCTCTCCATACAGGAGATCCTTGGGGATCCTGCCGTTGCCCATTCGCACAACATACCCGAGCCAGCGCATTCGTCTCTGTTTCAGCATTGTGTACATGCTGGTGATTCTTGCTCTCCCCAAGACGTTGTTGTTTGTCACCTTGTCCTGCCAGGTGATGTCCAAGATGTGTCTAAGGCAGCGCATGTGGTAGGCATTCAGTTGTCTTTCCTGACGGGCGTGGAGTGTCCAAGACTCACTGCCATAAAGGAGAGTGCTCAGGACACAGGATCTGTAAACCTGAATCTTAGTATACTCAGTTAGCCTATTGTTGGCCCACACTCTCTTTGTCAGTCTAGACATGGTAGTAGATGCCTTACCGATGCGTTTGTTTAGCTCCGTATCAAGAGAGACGGAGTCAGAGATTGTGGAGCCCAGGTACACGAAGTCGTGAACGACTTCCAGTTTGGAATCAGAGATGCCGATGTCAGGTGGGGAGTCCACTCCTTGTCCCATGACTTGCGTTTTCTTCAGACTGATGGAGAGTCCGAAAGCCTGAGAGGCCTCGCTGAAGCGGGTTATGAGCCGTTGGAGGTCTTCAGCTGAGTGGGCTGCTGCGTCGTCGGCAAAAAGGAAGTCGCGCAGACACCTCAGCTGAACCTTCGTCTTGGCTCTCAGCCTGGCGAGGTTAAAGAGCTTTCCATCCGACCTGGTCCGGAGGTAAATGCCTTCCGTGACAGATCCGAAGGCGTGCCGCAGCATAACTGCGAAGAAAATCCCGAATAGGGTTGGAGCCAGTACGCAGCCCTGCTTTACTCCACTTCGGATGTCAAAGGCGTCTGATGTTAGGCCATCAAAGACCACGGTGCCCCTCATGTTCTCATGGAAAGATCTGATGATGCTGAGGAGCCTGGGTGGGCATCCGATCTTGGGGAGGATCTTGAACAGGCCATCCCTGCAGACGAGGTCGAAGGCCTTCGTCAGATCTATGAAGGCTACGAAGAGTGGCTGCTTCTGTTCCCTGCATTTCTCCTGCAGTTGTCTGAGGGAAAAGACCATGTCGATGGTGGACCTGTCAGCTCTGAATCCGCATTGTGATTCTGGATAGACTCTCTCTGCAAGTACTTGGAGCCGCTTCAATGCGACTCGAGCAAACAAGTCCGAGAGTGCACAAAAAAATACCATGTTCTGGGTTTCGTCTAGCATGTTGATGAGGATATCTCCTAGGCGGCAAAACTCTAGGAACCCCAGCAGACCACTTCCTCTGCCAGGAGCAAACCCCATCGTTTGCTGTTCTCCTCCCTGGAGTTAATGGCTTGCTGCCCTCCTTCCTGGCGTTGACGGCTTGCTGCCCTCCTCCCTGGTGTCGATGACTTGCTGCCCTCCTCCCTGGTGTCGATGGCTTGCTGCCCTCCTCCCTGGTGTTGATGGCTTGCTGCCCTCCTCCCTGGTGTTGATGGCTTGCTGCCCTCCTTCCTGGCGTTGACGGCTTGCTGCCCTCCTCCCTGGTGTCGATGACTTCCTGCCCTCCTCCCTGGTGTCGATGGCTTGCTGCCCTCCTCCCTGGTGTTGATGGCTTGCTGCCCTCCTCCCTGGTGTTGATGGCTTGCTGCCCTCCTTCCTGGTGTTGATGGCTTGCTGCCCTCCTCCCTGGTGTCGATGACTTGCTGCCCTCCTCCCTGGTGTCGATGGCTTGCTGCCCTCCTCCCTGGTGTTGATGGCTTGCTGCCCTCCTCCCTGGTGTTGATTGCTTGCTGCCCTCCTCCCTGGTGTTGATGGCTTGCTGCCCTCCTCCCTGGTGTCGATGGCTTGCTGCCCTCCTCCCTGGTGTTGATGGCTTGCTGCCCTCCTCCCTGGTGTTGATGGCTTGCTGCCCTCCTTCCTGGCGTTGACGGCTTGCTGCCCTCCTCCCTGGTGTCGATGACTTGCTGCCCTCCTCCCTGGTGTCGATGGCTTGCTGCCCTCCTCCCTGGTGTTGATGGCTTGCTGCCCTCCTCCCTTGTGTTGATGGCTTGCTGCCCTCCTTCCTGGTGTTGATGGCTTGCTGCCCTCCTCCCTAGTGTCGATGACTTGCTGCCCTCCTCCCTGGTGTCGATGGCTTGCTGCCCTCCTCCCTGGTGTTGATGGCTTGCTGCCCTCCTCCCTGGTGTTGATTGCTTGCTGCCCTCCTCCCTGGTGTTGATGGCTTGCTGCCCTCCTCCCTGGTGTTGATGGCTTGCTGTCCTCCTCCCTGGTGTCGATGGATTGCTGCCCTCCTCCCTGGTGTTAATGGCTTGCTGCCCTCCTCCCTGATGTTGATGGCTTGCTGCCCACCTCCCTGGTGTTGATATCTTGCTGCCTTCCTTCCTCCCTGGTGTTGATGGCTTGCTGCCCTCCTCCCTGGTGTTGACGGCTTGCTGCCCTCCTCCCTGGTGTTGATGGCTTGCTGCCCTCCTCCCTGGTGTTGATGGCTTGCTGCCCTCCTCCCTGGTGTTGATGGCTTGCTGCCCTCCTTCCTGGTGTTGATGGCTTGCTGCCCTCCTTCCTGGTGTTGATGGCTTGCTGCCCTCCTCCCTGGTGTTGATGGCTTGCTGCCCTCCTCCCTGGTGTTGACGGCTTGCTGCCTTCCTCCCTGGTGTTGATGGCTTGCTGCCCTCCTCCCTGGTGTTGATGGCTTGCTGCCCTCCTTCCTGGTGTTGATGGCTTGCTGCCCTCCTTCCTGGTGTTGATGGCTTGCTGCCTTCCTCCCTGGTGTTGATGGCTTGCTGTCCTCCTCCCTGGTGTTGATATCTTGCTGCCTTCCTCCCTGGTGTTGATGGCTTGCTGCCCTCCTCCCTGGTGTTGACGGCTTGCTGCCCTCCTCCCTGGCGTTGATGGCTTGCTGCCCTCCTCCCTGGTGTTGATGGCTTGCTGCCCTCCTCCCTGGTGTTGATGGCTTGCTGCCCTCCTTCCTGGTGTTGATGGCTTGCTGCCCTCCTTCCTGGTGTTGATGGCTTGCTGCCCTCCTCCCTGGTGTTGATGGCTTGCTGCCCTCCTCCCTGGTGTTGACGGCTTGCTGCCTTCCTCCCTGGTGTTGATGGCTTGCTGTCCTCCTCCCTGGTGTTGATGGCTTGCTGCCCTCCTCCCTGGTGTTGATAGCTTGCTGCCCTCCTACCAGGTGTTGATGGCTTGCTGCCCTCCTACCAGGTGTTGATGGCTTGCTGCCCTCCTCCCTGGTGTTGATGGCTTGCTGCCCTCCTCCCTGGTGTTGATGGCTTGCTGCCCACCTCCCTGGTGCTGATGGCTTGCTGCCCTCCTCCCTGGTGTTGATGGCTAGCTGACCAATTCCAAGGTGTTGCTGCACACCTACACTAACCTTAACACGACCCGGTGCACCTACACTACCCTTAACACCACCCAGCCCACTTACACTACCATTAACACCACCCGGTACACCTACACTACCCTTAACACCACCCGGTACACCTACACTACCCTTAACACCACCCGGTACACCTACACTACCATTAACACCACCCGGTACACCTACACTACCATTAACACCACCCAGCCCACTTACACTACCATTAACACCACCCGGTACACCTACACTACCATTAACACCACCCGGTACACCTACACTACCATTAACACCACCCGGTACACCTACACTACCCTTAACACCACCCGGTACACCTAAACTACCATTAACACCACCCGGTACACCTAAACTACCATTAACACCACCCAGTACACCTACACTACCCTTAACACCACCCGGTACACCTAAACTACCATTAACACCACCCAGTACACCTACATTACCCTTAACTCCACCCGGTACACCTACACTACCCTTAACACCACGCGGTACACCTACATTACCCTTAACACCACCCGGTACACCTACACTACCATTAACACCACCCGGTGCACCTACAATACCATTAACACCACCCAGTACACCTACATTACCCTTAACACCACCCGGTACACCTAAACTACCATTAACACCACCCAGTACACCTACATTACCCTTAACACCACCCGGTACACCTAAACTACCATTAACACCACCCAGTACACCTACACTACCATTAACACCACCCAGCCCACCTACACTACCCATAACACCACCCAGCACACCTACACTACCCTTCAAACTACCAGGCACAACTAGTAGTCATCCGTCAATACCGTGGGGTTATGGAATCGTGCCCTGTGTGTCTAGTTGGAAGCAACGTCTGCTGTGGCTGTGAAATCCAACCCGAGAATGGCAGTCCCGAGCGCAGCGAGCACAGGTAAACAAAGAAGTGGGTGCGTCTGTCAGTGGTCGAGATCTCTGAAGTCTCTTTTTTTTCACCCACCTGCCTCTTCAGTTCGCCCTCAAATTTCTGGAGTCCCTGCTGCACTTTGCATCTCCAAGCAGATCTGTCCACAGCTGCTGCCTCGCAAGCGTTAATGTTGATGTGTATTTGATTGAGGTTGCGTTTGCAGGCGTCTTTGAAACGAAGCTGAGGTCTTCCGGATGGCCTCTTTCCTGACGCCAGTTCTCCAAATAAGAGGTCTTTGGGTATGCGGCCATCTTCCATGCGTGTGACATGTCCCAGCCACCGCATGCGTCTCTGCTTCAGGAGGGTGAACATTGAAGGGATTCTTGTTCTCTCGAGTACTGTGTTGATGGTGACGTGGTCTTTCCACGTGATGTCAAGGATGCGTCTCAGGTCCGCATTGATCATAAGACCTCAGGTCATAAGACTTGTGCCTTAGTGTGCACTGTCAGTTTGGCATTTGCCCACACACGCTTTGTGAACCTGGCCAGAGTTGTTGCGGCCTTCCTGATACGCCTGTTGAGCTCAGTGTCCAGGGAGAGGGTATCTGAGATTGTGGAGCCCAGGTACACAAACTCGTGAACTGCCTCCAGCACATTGTCTGCGATGTTTATACAGGGTAACTCATTGACGTCTTGTCCCATCACCTGTCGCTTCGCCAGGCTGATTGTCAGGCTGAATGCGGAATAGGCTGCGACAAAACGGTTGAGTAGCTGCTGCAGGCCTTCTGTTGTGTATTAACCTACTTGTGCTTGTGGGGGGTTGAGCTCTGACTCTTTAGTCCGTCCTCTCAACTGTCAATCAACTGTTGTGCAGATTCCTGAGCCTACTGGGCTCTATCATATCTAAATTTGAAACTGTGTATGAAGTCTGCCCCAAAAATATCACTGCCTAGTGCATTCCATCTGTTAACTACTCTGACACTGAAAAGTTCTTTCTAACGTCCCTGTGGCTCATTTGGGTACTCAGTTTCCACTTGTGCCCCCTTGTTCGCGTACCATCCATGTAAAACAATTTATCTTTATCTACCCTGTCAATTCCTCTGAGAATTTTGTTGATAGTGATCATGTCTCCCCTTACTCTTCTGTTTTCAGTGTGTGTGGTAATTGCTGCATCGTCAGCGAAGAGGAAGTCCCTTAGGATTCGCATCTGTACTTTCGTCTTTGCTCGGAGCCTGGATAGATTGAAGAGTTTTCAATCAGATCTTGTACAGAGATAGATGTCCTCTGTCGTTGTTCCAAAGGCATGCTTGATGTGGATTCGCGACGAAGATGTTGAACAGGGTTGGAGCAAGAACGCACACTTGTTTAACACCACTGTTGGTGTTGAATGGTTCAGAAGTTGAGCCGTCATACTCGAACGTGCCCTTCATGTCCTTGTGGAACGATTGGATCATGCTGAGTAGGGTGGCTGGGCAGCCAATTTTGGCCAAGATCTTGAGGAGTCCGTCCCTGCTTACGAGGTCAAAGGCCGTTGTACGGTCAATGAAGGCGATATACAGGGCTTTTCTCTACTCCCTGCACTTTTCTTGAAGCTGTCTCAGGAAGTACACCATGTCAGTGGTCGACCTCTCTGCTCAGAAACCACACTGTGACTCTGGGTACACTCTTTCAGCAAGAATATGAAGCCTGACCAAGACGACCCTGGTGAAGAGTTTGCCGACGCCGCTGAGGAGGGAGATACCGCGAAAGTTGTTGACATCGCTTCTGTCACCTTTATTTTTGTAGAGAGTGATGATGTTTGCATCTCTCATGTCTTGTGGCACCGAGCCCTCCCTCCAGTACTGGTACAGAAGTTCATGAAGCTCAGTTTTAAGTGTTCCTCGAGCACAGTTGAGATCTTCAGGTGGAATCCCGTCATCTCCTAGGGCTTTCTCTGAGGAAAGTGAATCTAATGCATTCTCAACTTTTTCCACTCTCAGTTCAAGGTCAAGTTCTTCCATGATGGGCAGACACTCGACTGCATCCATGACCTCTATGCTGACCAAGTTCTCTCTGGAGTAGAGTTCGGAGAAATGTTCCACCCAGCGATACATCTGTTGATTACAGTCTTCAATGATCTTTCCTGTGGCTGACTTCAGAGGACCCGTCCTGTTTTGTGTACAACCTGTTGCCTGTTTGATCCCTTCGTACATGCCTCTTACGTTGCCGACAGTGGCCGCAGTCTGGACGCGGAACAGTCTGAGCCAGTAATCGTTAGCACAGTGCCTTGCAGTTTGTTGAACTTTGTTGCGGGCAGTACAGAGGGCCTGTAGATTCCCTTCTGAGGGCAGGTTCTTGTAGGCTGAGAGAGCTCGTCTCTTTTCCTTATGAGGGGTAACAGTTCCTCTGCACTGGCCTCGAACCAGACTGCTGACTTGTTCTGCCTCTTGCCAAAGGTGGACATGACAGTGTTGAAAATAGTGCCCCTGAGGTGTGACCATCTCTCACATGCGCTATCGCAGGGTGGTACAGGAAGGGCATTTACTAGCACATCAGTGAACGCTTCCACCTTGTGAAGATCACAGGTCTTGTTTACGTTAATGTGTGGTCTTCCCTCCTTCTTTGCTCTGTGGATTTTCCGGGATTGGAACTTTAGTTTGCAAACGAGAGTGGTGGTGTCACAATCTGCAATCTGGAAGCAACGGGTCAGTTTGACGCTTATCAGATTTCTATGCCCCGTAAGCGCCAGGTCGAGTTGGTGCCAATGCTTTGACCTGGGGTGACTCCAGGAAACCTTGTGCTGGGTTGAAGAAAGAATTGGTGATGCAGAGATCATGGCGACTGTAGGACTCCAGGAGGCGTTACATATTCTCATTTATCTTCCCAAATCCAAATTGGCCCAGACAGGAAGGCCAAGAGCTGTGATCAGAACCATTGAAGTCTCCCAGGAGGAAGACTGGCACTTGTTGAGGTATGTCTCTAAGAGTTAGGCCGAGGTCATCATAGAACTCGTCCTTTGCTTCGGTAGAGGAGATCAGTGTTGGTGCGTAGGCATTGATAAGGCTGACAATTCCTGCTGTTGTGTGAAGCTGAAGTTTGATGATCCTTGCAGACCCCTCTGTGGGCAGTACAGTGAACCCTAACAACCTGTTCCTGACGGCGAAGCCAACTCCATGCTCCCTTACCTCTTCTGGTGGTTTTCCTTGCCAGAAGAAGGTGAAGTCCTTCTCCCTCATACTGCCTGTTGCGGACCGACGTGTCTTCTCCAGGGCGATTACGTCCATCTGGAGCCTGAGTAGTTTGTGTGTGGCATATGTGGCATGGCGATGAGTAATCTTCTTGTCCTGGTTCTGAGCAAACTTTCACATAGAGTTCTTTGAAACAAAAATCATTCCCAGGACTCAACCTTTTGATGTGGTGTAGTGTAGGTACGTTGACGATAGTTCGTACCTCTGGCCGGTTAACCGCGTCCAAACAGATTTTCTCAGTCACCTTTGTTAATTCGCTGGTTCTTACAATTACACTCGCAAATGTTAATGAAGGGAATGGTGTTCAGCCCATCTTGGACGCAATGATTCGTTGACTCAACAGGAGTTTCAAATTCACTGTGAATAGGAAACCTTCCATTGTGTGCACGTGTGTTCATTATTACTGTAATCAACATAATAAAGTTAAGTAGACAGTATTATCTGAAGTGTTTCTCGGAGCCCTGAATGTTTTGGTGAAGTAATATCTGAAATATTTGAAACTGGGAAGAAGCTCCAATATCCAAATTCTTTCTTGGATGTCTGGTTTTGGTAAGCTAAACCTATGTGTTACAGTCATGCTGCCAAAACTAACCCGAAACTTAGAAACTCTCTTGTTGTACCATATTCTGAAGGACTAGCAAAACTTTCCCCAATATCTTGAGTTATCTTGAGATGATTTCGGGGCTTTTTAGTGTCCCCGCGGCCCGGTCCTCGACCAGGCCTCCACCCCCAGGAAGCAGCCCGTGACAGCTGACTAATACCCGGGTACCTATTTTACTGCTAGGTAACAGGGGCATAGGGTGAAAGAAACTCTGCCCATTGTTTCTCGCCGGCGCCTGGGATCGAACCCAGGACCACAGGATCACAAGTCCAGCGTGCTGTCCGCTCGTCCGACCGGCTCCACACCAGGAGAAAAACAACAGTAAAAGAACAGGTTATGAAATTAAGGAATGGGGCAGAACGATTCACTACAAACGACAAGGAAGTGTGTGAGGAACTGAATAAGGAATTCCAGGAGGTCTTCACCTTAGAGCAAGGAGAAGTTCCAGAGATAAGAGAGGGAATAGCTAATCAGGAACCACTGGAAGAGTTTGAGATTACCAGCGGGGAAGTAAGGAAGTGTTTACTAGAGTTGGATGTGACAAAGGCTATAGGCCCAGATGGAATCTCCCCTCTGATACTAACGGAAGGAGCAGAAGAACTGTGCCTACCACTCTCCATAGTGTATAACAAATCACTGGCAACAGGGGAACTGCCAGAAATTTGGAAAGCAGCTAACGTAGTTCCGATATACAAGAAAGGGGATAGACCGGAGGCACTGAATTACAAGCCAGTGTACCTAACCTGCATACCATGCAAGCTGATGGAGAAGATTGTGCGAAGAAAGCTAGTGGAACATCTGGAGCAAAAGAACTTTGTAACACAAGGATTTTCTGACTGATAGAAAAATGAGGGCAGTGATCAGAGGCAATGTATCAGACTGGAGAAATGTCACAAGTGGAGTATCACAGGGTTCAGTTCTTGCACCAGTGATGTTTATTGTCTACATAAATGAACTACCAGTTGGTATACAGAATTATATGAACATGTTTGCTGATGACGCTAAGATAATAGGAAGGATAAGAAACTTAGATGATTGTCATGCCCTTCAAGATGACCTGGACAAAATAAATATATGGAGCAGCACTTGGCAAATGGAATTTAATGTTAATAAATGCCATGTTATGGAATGTGGAATAGGAGAACATAGACCTCACACAACCTACATGTTATGTGAGAAATCTTTAAAGAATTTTGATAAAGAAAGAGATCTAGGGGTGGTTCTAGGTGGCAAAGGGAATACTTAAATCCATTAAAAAAAAACATGACCTTGAGAAGAAGTATAGGTTAGGAACCGTCTCCAAAGAATTCTCAAAGAATTACTCGTTATTGCTATCTAAAATAATTAGACGAGCCGAAACTAAATACTACGAAGATAAATTTACCCAAATAAAGAGCAACATTAAAAAAACTTGGAGCACAATTTCACAAATATTGGGATCAAAGAAGATTTTAAATAACAAACCAACACTCCTGTCCAATAACGATGGTCAGCTTTCAGCCTCTGATTCTGCTATTGAGTTCAATAGGTTCTTCTCTTCCATTGGGTCATCCCTTGCAAATGATATTCCATCTTCCAGTACTGATGTTAAGGACTATCTTACAGGTAACTATACTATACACAGTTTCTGTGCCTAGAGGCTACTAATTCCACTGACGTCAATGAGATAATCCTTTCCCTTAAAACCAAGTCTAGTGCCCTTGAGGAGATACCAACTTTAATTTACAAAAAAGCCTCCAGATCTTTAGCCCCTGCTATTGCTTTGCTCTTCAACAAGTCACTTGAACTCCAAATCTTTCCAGATATTCTAAAAAAAAAGCGAGAGTAACGCCTGTCCACAAATGTGGTGATCTCACAGATGTTAACAACTACAGACCTATATCAATCCTGCCTAACTTGTCAAAAATATTTGAAAAACTAATCTACAAGCAGCTTTACTCTTATCTAGCCAAACATAATATACTTAGCTCTTGTCAATATGGCTTCAGACCCCAAAAAAGCACTAACGATGCACTTATTAGTATGATTAACTTGATTCATGCAGCTCATGATAAAAATGAGTTCCTTGTTGGGTTATTTGTGAACCTGCGTAAGGCTTTTGACATTGTCAACCACCAAAACCTTCTTCTTAAATTACATCATTATGGAGTCAGAGGACACTCCCTGCAATACCTCAAATCTTACCTTACTGACAGGCTCCAGTATGTTTCTGTGAATAATTCAATTTCTCCCACCCTACCCATCAACATCGGTGTTCCTCAGGGCAGCATACTTGGCCCTCTCCTCTTTCACATCTACATTAATGATCTTCCAAATGCCTCCCAACTCCGCAAACCAATTCTATTTGCTGACGACACAACCTTTATTTACTCCAGTCCTGACCCCCTTGCTCTAAATACTACAGTAAATACTGAGCTAAATAAAGTTCATCTTTGGCTAACTGCCAACAAACTCACCCTTAACATTGACAAAACTTTCTATATTCTGTTTGGCAATAAATCCTCTAATCAAATAAATCTTAGAATAAACAATACCCAAATTTGTAACAAATTAGATGGCAAATTCCTTGGCGTTCTCATTGACCACAAGATGAATTTCCAGGGACACATTCTAAATATATCAAAAAAAGTTTCAAAAACTGTTGGCATTCTTTCTAAGATCAGATATTATGTACCCCGCCCTGCCCTGGTGACTCTATTACTCCCTCATCTATCCATATCTCAACTATGGTATTTGTGCTTGGGGCTCTACTACCCAAAATCTTTTACGTCCTCTAATTACTCAACACAAAGCTGCTATTAGGACAATATCCAACTCTGGCCCCAGACATCACTCGGTACCCCTATTCAAATCTCTGAATATGTTAGATATTAAGTCACTGCACATTCTCTCATGTGTATTATACATATATAAAATGTGGAACTGTAATGCCAATCCTGATCACAAAAGCTTCATTGAAAGTTGTAACAGAACCCATGAGCACCATACCAGAAACAAATGGAGTTTTGATATTCCAAGAGTACGACTTAATCAAACTAGAAATGCTCTTCAAATCAAGGGACCCAGAATGTGGAATGACCTTCCCAACCATGTTAAAGACTGTACCTCTCTCAACCAGTTTAAGATAAAAACGAAGCACTACCTAATAAATTCCCTGTAACCTACCTTACCCCTCTATTGTCAACCCATGTATGTTTTTTTAAACAACGCTGTTTGTCGACCTAATTGTATTTGTGCTGCTTTTTCAGCCATGTTCCCCCCCCCTTTTTTATCTTTATTTATATTTGTTCTCAACACATTTTATTCTTTATACTCAATTAGTATTAAGTTTTAGTCATTAATGTTTTTCCTGCCCGAAACGGTTTGCGTAATAGTGGCTTTAGGCATTGTATGTACTAGCTCTATCTATAAATCTATCAATTTTTGTAAAATCTCTTGTATGTATGTACCTTACCTGAATAAACATTTATTTATTTATCTACATTTATTATTTATAGATAGAAAACTATCACCTGAGGACCACATAAAGAATATTGTGCGAGGAGCCTATGCCACGCTTTCTAACTTCAGAATTGCTTTTAAATACATGGATGGCGATATACTTAAGAAATTGTTCACGACTTTTGTTAGGCCAAAGCTAGAATATGCAGCGGTTGTGTGGTGCCCATATCTTAAGAAGCACATCAACAAACTGTAAAAGGTGTAAAGACATGCTACTAAGTGGCTCCCAGAACTGAAGGGCAAGAGCTACGAGGAGAGATTAAAGGCATTAAATATGCCAAAACTAGAAGACAAGAAAAAGAGGTGATATGATCACTACATACAAAATAGTAACAGGAATTGATAAAATCGATAGGGAAGATTCCTTGAGACCTGGAACTTTAAGAACAAGAGGTCATAGATTTAAACTAGCTAAACACAGATACCGAAGAAATATAAGAAAATTCACTTTCGCAAACAGAGTGGTAGACGGTTGGAACAAGTTAGGTGAGAAGGTGGTGGAGGCCAAGACCGTCAGTAGTTTCAAAGCGTTATATGACAAAGAGTGCTTGGAAGACGGGACACCACGAGCGTAGCTCTCATCCTGTAACTACACTTAGGTAATTACACAGCATCACCATGGGTTCAGGGATGGCAGGTCTTCCCTCACAGGGTTACTTGAATTCTACGACCAGGCAAGAAAGAGAAGGGTGGCCAGACTGCATATTTTTGGATTGTCAGAAAGATTTTGATACAGTACCACACAAGAGGCTAGTGAAAAAGCTGGAGGTGCAGGCTGGAGTGAAAGGGAAGGTACTCCATTGGATAAAGGAGTACCTAAGCAACAGGAGACAACGAGTCAGTGTGAGGGATGAGGTCTCAGATTGGCGAGACGTTACGAGAGGAGTCCCGCAGGGGTCAGTCCTTGGACCTATATTATTTCTGATATATGTAAATGATCTCCCAGAGGGTATAGACTCGTTTCGCTCAATGTTTGCGGATGATGCAAAAATTATGAGGAGGATTGAAACAGAGGATGATAGTAGGAGGCTACAAGATGACTTAGACAGACTGAGTGAATGGTCCAACAAATGGCTGTTAAAGTTCAACCCGAGTAAATGCAAAGTAATGAAACTAGGCAGTGGAAACAGGAGGCCAGACACAGGATACAGAATAGGAGATGAAGTACTTAATGAAACGGACAGAGAGAAAGATCTAGGAGTTGATATCACACCAAACCTGTCTCCTAAAGCCCACATAAAAAGAATATCCTCTGCGGCATATGCGAGGCTGGCTAACATCAGAACAGCGTTCAGGAACCTGTGTAAGGAATCATTCAGAATCTTGTACACAACATATGTAAGACCAATCCTGGAGTATGCGGCCTCAGCATGGAGCCCGTACCTTGTCAAGCACAAGACGAAGCTGGAAAAAGTCCAACGTTATGCCACTAGACTAGTCACAGAACTAAGAGGCATGACTTACGAGGAAAGGCTGCGGGAATTGCACCTTACGACACTGGAATACAGAAGAGTAAGGGGAGACATGATCACAACCTACAAAATTCTCAGGAGAATCGACCGGGTAAACAAGGATAAACTATTCAACACTGGTGGTACGCGAACAAGGGGACACATGTGGAAACTGAGAACCCACATGAGCCACAGGGAGGTTAGAAGGAACTTTTTCAGTGTCAGAGTAGTTAACGGATGGAATGCATTAGGCAGTGATGTGGTGGAGGTTGACTCCATACACAGTTTCAAATGTAGATATGATAGAGCCCTGAAGGCTCAGGAGTCTGTACACCAGTTGATTGACAGTTGAGAGGCGGGACCAAAGAGCCAAAGCTCTACCCCCGCAAGCACAAATAGGTGAGTACAAATAGGTGAGTACATGAATAAGAAACTATTTTTTAATTTCATATCACAGACAACTTTATTTTTATAAAAAGATACACGTTAGCCGCTACCAAAGGTTTCTCAAATAAGCTGTATAATTCTCAGAAGAGACACAGACGACTCCAGAGTCCAGATCTGTGCCACAGAGGAGACTCAAACGAGTCCAGAGTCCAGATCCGTTCCACAGAGGAGACTCAGACGAGTCCAGCGTCCAGAGCCATGCCATAGAAAATAGAGGACTTGTCCTGGAGCAGAGCAGATGGTTGGTCCAACTCCTTCACCACACCGTTGTCCAAGACCAACACCCTGGAAACACATGTAAATATCAGGAACTTAGGCCTAAACATAGCCATAACAAACACATTGGGATAAAACACAAGAGACGGAGCAGCTGCCTTCATGGTGTGGGTACTACCCGCTGCCTTCATGGTGTGGGTACTACCCGCTGCCTTCATGGTGTGGGTACTACCCGCTGCCTTCATGGTGTGGGTACTACCCGCTGCCTTCATGGTGTGATTACTACCCGCTGCCTTCATGGTGTGAGTACTACCCGCTGCCTTCATGGTGTGGGGACTACCCGCTGCCTTCATGGTGTGGGTACTACCCGCTGCCTTCATGGTGTGGGTACTACCCGCTGCCTTCATGGTGTGGGTACTACCCGCTGCCTTCATGGTGTGGGTACTACCCGCTGCCTTCATGGTGTGGGTACTACCCGCTGCCTTCATGGTGTGGGTACTACCCGCTGCCTTCATGGTGTGGGTACTACCCGCTGCCTTCATGGTGTGGGTACTACCCGCTGCCTTCATGGTGTGGGTACTACCCGCTGCCTTCATGGTGTGGGTACCAGTGGGTAACCTTGACCATGAGGATACCAGTGGGTAACCTTGACTGTGTGGGTCCCAGCTGGTAACCTTGACCATGAGGATACCAGTGGGTAACCTTGACTGTGTGGGTCCCAGCTGGTAACCTTCCAGAGGCCGTGTAAGGCCAGCACACACTGGCTGGTAACCTTGACTGTGTGGGTCCCAGCTGGTAACCTTCCAGAGGCCGTGTAAGGCCAGCACACACTGGCTGGGATGTTTGCTATCATCGTGTAAGGCCATCACACACTGGCTGGGATGTTTGCTATCATCGTGTAAGGCCAGCACACACTGGCTGGGATGTTTGCTATCATCTCCACCATTACCAACTTTGTGTTTATTTTTGTCTCAACCCGTAAGCCTATATTTATTATTTTTCTTGTGGTAATATTGGAGCGTCTGCACCTTGTTGTGTGTCTGTTTTGCTATAAAACATAAAATATAAGTCAGAGTAATTAAATATATATATCATTAGAAAGTATATTCAACATAAGTTATATCAGTAAATAAATGAAACTTATATTAACCAACACTTTCGTCACTGAATTATTGTCAGGGAAAATTCATATATATATAAAGTGCAATTGTGAAAAATTATGTTTTGTCTGTTGATATTCAAGAGTTTTGGGAATGAGGTATCAATATGTTCCTGAGATAAAGGTTAGTGACCTACCCCATGACAGAGTATTCTAGACAATGGTAGAGGGAACTATCCCATGTGAGAGTACTCTAGACAATGGTAGAGGGACCTACCCATGTGAGAGTACTCTAGACAATGGTAGAGGGACCTACCCCATGTGAGAGTACTCTAGACAATGGTAGAGGGACCTACCCCATGTGAGAGTACTCTAGACAATGGTAGAGGGACCTACCCATGTGAGAGTACTCTAGACAATGGTAGAGGGACCTACCCCATGTGAGAGTACCCTAGACAATGGTAGAGGGACCTACCCATGTGAGAGTACTCTAGACAATGGTAGAGGGACCTACCCCATGTGAGAGTACTCTAGACAATGGTAGAGGGACCTACCCATGTGAGAGTACTCTAGACAATGGTAGAGGGACCTACCCATGTGAGAGTACTCTAGACAATGGTAGAGGGAACTATCCCATGTGAGAGTACTCTAGACAATGGTAGAGGGAACTATCCCATGTGAGAGTACTCTAGACAATGGTAGAGGGACCTACCCCATGTGAGAGTACTCAAGACAATAGTAGAGGGAACTGTCCCATGTGAGAGTACTCTAGACAATGGTAGAGGGAACTGTCCCATGTGAGAGTACTCTAGACAATGGTAGAGGGAACTGTCCCATGTGAGAGTACTCAAGACAATGGTAGAGGGAACTATCCCGTGTGAGAGTACTCCAGACAATGGTAGAGGGACCTACCCCATGTGAGAGTACTCTAGACAATGGTAGAGGGACCCACCCATGTGAGAGTACTCTAGACAATGGTAGAGGGAACTATCCCATGTGAGAGTACTCTAGACAATGGTAGAGGGACCTACCCATGTGAGAGTACTCTAGACAATGGTAGAGGGACCTACCCATGTGAGAGTACTCTAGACAATGGTAGAGGGAACTGTCCCATGTTAGAGTACGCTAGACAATGGTAGAGGGGAACTATCCCATGTGAGAGTACTCTAGACAATGGTAGAGGGACCTACCCCATGTGAGAGTACTCTAGACAATGGTAGAGGGAACTATCCCATGTGAGAGTACTCTAGACAATGGTAGAGGGAACTGTCCCATGTGAGAGTACTCTAGACAATGGTAGAGGGACCTACCCATGTGAGAGTACTCTAGACAATGGTAGAGGGACCTACCCATGTGAGAGTACTCTAGACAATGGTAGAGGGAACTGTCCCATGTGAGAGTACTCTAGACAATGGTAGAGGGACCTACCATAGAGCAGTAGCAAGTGAGTGACAGATTAAGAGAGGAGAAGATCTACCGTGAGGGTCGAGAATGTTTCGACTGACAATGGAAGGGTGTACAGGACAACATAAAACATTCACTTCGAAGTTTTTACTGAAAGTTTCCGACAAGTACTACCAGTACTTGTCCAAGTCCAGTGCCTCACTCAGTCAGGGTATAGTGAAGATCATTTGGTTCCCTCCTTAAACTTCCGTAACTGAGTTAGACTAATCTTGGTCTCAGTATTTGAAGGTCTTGCGTGTTAGGCAGCAGAAGTATGATCGCAGAGGCTACCCAATTTTGGTAGCTGTTAAGGTAATAGGAAGGTAATCCATAAATCTATTTTCATTGTATGCACTAAACTATTTTCTTAGAAAACCAAAAAATTGAAAAAACTAATTTTTTTTAACTTAATATTTTTTCTAATGAAACTAATTAAAATATTTTTTTAATATATACTATTGTGATAGCAAAGAGTCATAGATATGATTTCAGTTGACACTTTTGTTTGATAATCGTTTTTGATCATTTTGGTATAATTTTGACATTTGAAGAAAGTATTTTTATTATCCCTTCCTTTTTTCGCTACGATGCTGAAACTTGTACCAGATGAAACCCTTTTCATATACAACTTGTCAAAAAAGTTTGATTGAAATCGAACGAGTTTTCATTTATTGCATATTTGGGGCAAATTGGGATCTAATGCCCCCTTAGCCCCTTAGTTGATATGTACTTTATATGAAGGACAGATAAGAAGGTAAGCTTGTTACGTGTGTTATATTGCGATGTTTCTACTGGATAGCGACGCAATAATTTACGCGCCATAAAGAATTGCGTGAGCAGGGTCAGCCAGCTCATGTGGACCTCACCCCTCGTAGCCAACCGGTTGAGGCCCCCTTCAGCCAGCTCATGTGGACCTCACCCCTCATAGCCAACCGGTTGAGGCCCCCTTCAGCCAGCTCATGTGGACCTCACCCCTCGTAGCCAACCGGTTGAGGGCCCCTTCAGCCAGCTCATAAGGACCTCACCCCTCGTAGCCAACCGGTTGAGGGCCCCTTCAGCCAGCTCATAAGGACCTCACCCCTCATAGCCAACCGGTTGAGGCCCCCTTCAGCCAGCTCATAAGGACCTCACCCCTCGTAGCCAACCGGTTGAGGCCCCCTTCAGCCAGCTCATAAGGACCTCACCCCTCGTAGCCAACCGGTTGAGGCCCCCTTCAGCCAGCTCATAAGGACCTCAACCCTCGTAGCCAACCGGTTGAGGCCCCCTTCAGCCAGCTCATAAGGACCTCACCCCTCATAGCCAACCGGTTGAGGCCCCCTTCAGCCAGCTCATGTGGACCTCACCCCTCGTAGCCAACCGGTTGAGGGCCCCTTCAGCCAGCTCATGTGGACCTCACCCCTCGTAGCCAACCGGTTGAGGGCCCCTTCAGCCAGCTCATGTGGACCTCAACCCCTATACCCAACCGGTTGAGGACCCCCCCTCCCATGTACTAGTTGACACTGACATAACCCACTCACCGTGTTGAGTCCATGATTGTATTGAGTCTATGAGCGATGGTGAAGACAGTACACTCTCTGAACTCGTGGCGGATGGTCTGCTGGATGAGGTCGTCGGTCTCCAGGTCGACGGCGGCGGTGGCCTCGTCCAGCACCAAGACCCGGGTCTTGCGGAGGAGTGCCCGCGCCAGGCACACCAGCTGCCTCTGGCCCACGCTGACACACAAGCGTCAACACTTTATTGTCAACACTTAATACTTAATATTACATGTCATTCTATTCTTTATTGTAAATATTCCAACCATCGTGCACGCAGGAAGTGATTGGGTAGCACTTGTGTACAATGTACTTGTGTGTATTTGAGTTAATTATTATTTAAAGGTGACCAAATTAAAACTGTACTTAACTTTCAACATCATTTTTTTTAAAGCAATAAAATGTTATAAACAAATAAGTAAGTGGTATATATATGCAAGGCCGACCTACTGGAACAGTCATGTTGTCGGGTATATACAGTAGAGCAGTCATATTGTCGGGTATATACAGTAGAGCAGTCATATTGTCGGGTATATACAGTAGAGCAGTCATGTTGTCGGGTATATACAGTAGAGCAGTCATGTTGTCGGGTATATACAGTAGAGCAGTCATGTTGTCGGGTATATACAGTAGAGCAGTCATGTTGTCGGGTATATACAGTAGAGCAGTCATGTTGTCGGGTATATACAGTAGAGCAGTCATGTTGTCGGGTATATACAGTAGAGCAGTCATATTGTCGGGTATATACAGTAGAGCAGTCATGTT
Source organism: Procambarus clarkii (assembly GCF_020424385.1). Classification (NCBI taxonomy): domain Eukaryota; kingdom Metazoa; phylum Arthropoda; class Malacostraca; order Decapoda; family Cambaridae; genus Procambarus; species Procambarus clarkii. The sequence goes on along the minus strand of NC_059640.1, from coordinate 2,020,593 downwards.
GTCGGGTATATACAGTAGAGCAGTCATATTGTCGGGTATATACAGTAGAGCAGTCATGTTGTCGGGTATATACAGTAGAGCAGTCATGTTGTCGGGTATATACAGTAGAGCAGTCATGTTGTCGGGTATATACAGTAGAGCAGTCATATTGTCGGGTATATACAGTAGAGCAGTCATGTTGTCGGGTATATACAGTAGAGCAGTCATGTTGTCGGGTATATACAGTAGAGCAGTCATATTGTCGGGTATATACAGTAGAGCAGTCATGTTGTCGGGTATATACAGTAGAGCAGTCATGTTGTCGGGTATATACAGTAGAGCAGTCATGTTGTCGGGTATATACAGTAGAGCAGTCATGTTGTCGGGTATATACAGTAGAGCAGTCATGTTGTCGGGTATATACAGTAGAGCAGTCATGTTGTCGGGTATATACAGTAGAGCAGTCATGTTGTCGGGTATATACAGTAGAGCAGTCATGTTGTCGGGTATATACAGTAGAGCAGTCATATTGTCGGGTATATACAGTAGAGCAGTCATATTGTCGGGTATATACAGTAGAGCAGTCATATTGTCGGGTATATACAGTAGAGCAGTCATATTGTCGGGTATATACAGTAGAGCAGTCATATTGTCGGGTATATACAGTAGAGCAGTCATATTGTCGGGTATATACAGTAGAGCAGTCATATTGTCGGGTATATACAGTAGAGCAGTCATATTGTCGGGTATATACAGTAGAGCAGTCATATTGTCGGGTATATACAGTAGAGCAGTCATGTTGTCGGGTATATACAGTAGAGCAGTCATATTGTCGGGTATATACAGTAGAGCAGTCATATTGTCGGGTATATACAGTAGAGCAGTCATATTGTCGGGTATATACAGTAGAGCAGTCATGTTGTCGGGTATATACAGTAGAGCAGTCATATTGTCGGGTATATACAGTAGAGCAGTCATATTGTCGGGTATATACAGTAGAGCAGTCATGTTGTCGGGTATATACAGTAGAGCAGTCATGTTGTCGGGTATATACAGTAGAGCAGTCATGTTGTCGGGTATATACAGTAGAGCAGTCATGTTGTCGGGTATATACAGTAGAGCAGAGTCTATCACAGATTAAGAAGGTATTTAAAAATAGAGCACTGCAGAAGATGTTCAGATGGACAGTCTGGGAAAGTCTGGGACAGTCTGGGACAGTCTGAGACAGTCTGAGACAGTCTGGGATACTCTGAGATAGTCTGGGACAGTTTGGGACAGTCTGAGACAGTCTGGGATACTCTGAGACAGTCTGGGATACTCTGAGACAGTCTGGGACAGTTTGGGACAGTCTGGGACAGTTTGGGACAGTCTGGGATACTCTGAGACAGTCTGGGACAGTCTGGGATACTCTGAGATAGTCTGGGACAGTCTGGGACAGTCTGAGACAGTCTGGGATACTCTGAGACAGTCTGAGATAGTCTGGGATACTCTGAGACAGTCTGGGACAGTCTGAGATACTCTGAGACAGTCTGGGACAGTCTGGGACAGTCTTAGACAGTCTGGGACAGACTGGGAGAGTCTGAGACAGTCTGGGATACTCTGAGACAGTCTGAGACAGTCTGGGATACTCTGAGACAGTCTGGGACAGTCTGGGACAGTCTGGGATACTCTGAAATAGTCTGGGACAGTCTGGGACCGACTGGGAGAGTCTGGAACAGACTGGGAGAGTCTGGAACAGACAGGAAACAGTCCGTACCTGAGGTTCTCTCCGCCCTCTGCCACTTCGTGTTGCAAGCCCCGCTGCAGACTGCACACGAACTCCTTGAGGTGTGAGTGTTCCAGGGCCGACCACACCTTGTCGTCGTCGTACATGTTGAAGGGGTCCAGGTTCATCCGGAGCGTCCCGCTGAAGAGCACCGGGTCCTGTGTCGTGGACACCACACACCATGGTTATGCTAGCGGGTACGACATGGTACTGGGTTATGCTAGCGGGTACGACATTATACTGGGTTATGCTAGCGGGCACGACATGGTACTGGGTTATGCTAGCGGGCACGACATTATACTGGGTTATGCTAGCGGGCACGACATTATACTGGGTTATGCTAGCGGGCACGACATTATACTGGGTTATGCTAGCGGGCACGACATGGTACTGGGTTATGCTAGCGGGCACAACATTGTACTGGGTTATACTGGCGGCCACAACATGGTACTGGGTTATACTGGCGGGCACGACATGGTACTGGGTTATACTGGCGGGCACGACATGGTACTGGGTTATGCTAGCGTTCACGACATGGTACTGGGTTATGCTAGCGGGCACGACATGGTACTGGGTTATACTGGCGGCCACAACATGGTACTGGGTTATACTGGCGGGCACGACATGGTACTGGGTTATACTGGCGGGCACGACATGGTACTGGGTTATACTGGCGGGCACGACATGGTACTGGGTTATACTAGCGGGCACGACATGGTACTGGGTTATACTAGCAGGCACGACATGGTACTGGGTTATACTAGCGGGCACGACATGGTACTGGGTTATACTGGCGGGCATGACATGGTACTGGGTTATACTAGCAGGCACGACATTATACTGGGTTAACTAGCAGGCACGACATGGTACTGGGTTATACTGGCGGACATGATATGGTACTGGGTTATACTGGCGGGCACGACATGGTACTGGGTTATACTGGCGGACATGATATGGTACTGGGTTATACTGGCGGGCACGACATGGTACTGGGTTATGCTAGCGGGCACGACATGGTACTGGGTTATGCTAGCGGGCACGACATGGTACTGGGTTATGCTAGCGGGTACGACATGGTACTGGGTTATGCTAGCGGGCACGACATGGTACTGGGTTATACTAGCGGCACGACATGGTACTGGGTTATACTGGCGGGCATGACATGGTACTGGGTTATGCTAGTGGGCACGACATGGTACTGGGTTATACTGGCGGGCACGACATGGTACTGGGTTATGCTAGCGGGCACGACATGGTACTGGGTTATACTGGCGGGTATGACATGGTACTGGGTTATACTAGCAGGCATGACATGGTACTGGGTTATACTAGCAGGCATGACATGGTACTGGGTTATACTGGCGGGCATGACATGGTACTGGGTTATACTCGCGGGCACGACATGGTACTGGGTTATACTCGCGGGCACGACATGGTACTGGGTTATACTGGCGGGCATGACATGGTACTGGGTTATACTGGCGGCCACGACATGGTACTGGGTTATACTCGCGGGCATGACATGGTACTGGGTTATACTCGCGGGCATGACATGGTACTGGGTTATACTGGCGGGTATGACATGGTACTGGGTTATACTAGCAGGCATGACATGGTACTGGGTTATACTGGCGGGCACGACATGGTACTGGGTTATACTGGCGGGTATGACATGGTACTGGGTTATACTAGCAGGCATGACATGGTACTGGGTTATACTGGCGGGCATGACATGGTACTGGGTTATGCTAGCGGGCACGACATGGTACTGGGTTATACTGGCGGGCACGACATGGTACTGGGTTATACTGGCGGGTATGACATGGTACTGGGTTATACTAGCAGGCATGACATGGTACTGGGTTATACTGGCGGGCATGACATGGTACTGGGTTATACTAGCAGGCATGACATGGTACTGGGTTATACTGGCGGGCATGACATGGTACTGGGTTATACTAGCAGGCACGACATGGTACTGGGTTATACTGGCGGGCACGAAATGGTACTGGGTTATACTAGCGGGCACGACATGGTACTGGGTTATACTGGCGGGCATGACATGGTACTGGGTTATACTGGCGGGGATGACATGGTACTGGGTTATACTGGCGGGCATGACATGGTACTGGGTTATACTAGCAGGCATGACATGGTACTGGGTTATACTGGCGGGCATGACATGGTACTGGGTTATACTGGCGGGCATGACATGGTACTGGGTTATACTGGCGGGCATGACATGGTACTGGGTTATACTGGCGGGCATGACATCGTACTGGGTTATACTAGCGGACACGACATGGTACTGGGTTATACTAGCGGGCACGACATGGTACTGGGTTATACTGGCGGGCATGACATGGTACTGGGTTATACTGGCGGGCATGACATGGTACTGGGTTATACTGGCGGGCACGACATGGTACTGGGTTATACTCGCGGGCACGACATGGTACTGGGTTATACTAGCGGACACGACATGGTACTGGGTTATACTAGCGGGCACGACATGGTACTGGGTTATGCTAGCGGGCAGGACATGGTACTGTGTTATACTGGTGGACATGATATGGAACTGGGTTATACTGGCGGGCACGACATGGTACTGGGTTATACTGGCGGGCAGGACATGGTACTGGGTTATACTGGCGGGCACGACATGGTACTGGTTTATACTGGCGGGCATGACATGGTACTGGGTTATACTGGCGGGGACTTGATACGCTTCTGAAGTAAGTTTTTCTATTCCTTCTGTAGGACTTGTATTATTTAGAACAGTTCCCCATGGAATGTTTGTACGTTCCCTGTTTATTATCTCCCAGTCTATCCTTTTATTATTAAAATTGAATTTACTGAATAGCCCCTCTCGCTTTATCAACGTTTTAGGTCTATTCTGAGTATTGATGGTCGTTTGCACTTCAATGAGTTTGTGATCTGAGTATGTGGTATCTGATATCATAATGTCTCTGATAATGTCTTCATTGTTCGTAAAGACCAGATCTAGAATATTTTCATTTTTCGTTGGCTCCGATATCTGCTGATTGAGTGAAAATTTGTCACAGAATCTAAGTAGTTCTCTAATCTGTGGTTGGCTAGGTCCCGATAGGTTTCCTGGTATAATATTATTGTTTGCTATTTTCCACCTGAGACTAGGCAAGTTGAAGTCACCTAGGAAAATAATATCAGGTATCGGGTTCTCCAAATTATCAAGGCTATTCTCTATTTTGCATATCTGTTCTGTGAATTCCTCAGCCGTTGCATCTGGCGGTTTGTATATTAGTATAATCACTAAATTTATTTTCTCAATTTTTAATCCCAGTACCTCTACCACCTCATTTGTAACGTTTAGGAGCTCCGAGCATACAAGGTCTTCCCTAATATACAGACCCACTCCTCCATGTGACCTAATTTTCCTATCACACCTGTATAGGTTATATCCTGGAATCCAGATCTCACTGTCCAACAATTCCCCTGCATGGGTTTCTGTGAAAGCTCCAATTACTGCATTTGACTCCGTGAGGAGGCCATTTATGAACTGTACTTTGTTGTTTGTTCTTGTTTTCAGTCCTTGTATGTTGGCAAAGATGAATGAGGTTACTCTATTAGTGATAGTTTGAATGGGAGACTTTTTCGGCACGTCCATTAATCGTGGACATAATGAGTTTGTTCTGACCAGTACTGATTGTTGTAGGGCAGTTTTCTGTCGTAGTTGTAGTTCCCTTTCGGTGGGTAATTGTATCTGTAATTTTGGAATGCCAGTGGATCTGGCATCCAGTTCCATACACTCTCCCTGCTGCTCCTTTTGAATTCTCTGCCGGTCTGGTATAAAAATTTATAGAGTTTCCTCCAAATTCATTATCCTGCTTGCCACTCTTTATGTAGCGTTCCGTGCCTTTCACGTGAAAGTGTGGGCAGCTAAGGTCATAGCATTTTCTGTCCTCCAGTGAGGTTTGGCACATGTCAGGATGGAAAAACCTACATATTGATCCAAATCGACACTCACCTTTCCTAAGCATATTTAAACATTTTTTGGGATGTTGGTAACTGCATTCTAATCCTTTCTTATTACCAGCATATCTATGTCTGCATATGCCCTTTGCATAAAATTTGCATAAGTCTGTCGTCCTTCTGTTCTGAATTGCTCTATCGAGAACCGTCGTGGTGTCTGTACCTATCGAGCTGTCAGTGTCGTCTGGTACACTTTCTAGTTTACTGTCATCTACATCCTGGCCTACTGAGTCAGAGTTTGCAACTTCCTGAGTTTCAGCCTCAGTTTCATCCCTGACTATAGCCTCCGCCCCTTGTATATTAGAATTGTTGTTCCTTTCCCACTCCTTCTGGATGGCTGGTAGGCTTCCAATGAATGATGTTTTCCGTTCATGCGTCATGTTATCTAGAAGGTTTTTTAGGATATTCCAAGCTGGCAGGTCATTTTTACACACCCAAAGCAAGTGGCCATCTCTCAGTGCCGTAGTGTTACTCACTCCTGTACAAGCTGAATGGAATCTAGTCTTACAGATATAACATTCAATTCCCGTTACCTTCGTCTTTAAGGAGTTGTTACAGTGGCCACAAATTTGTTTATTTACTCCCATATTGCCTTGTTTTGTTGTATATATCTATATATTTATAATATTATATGTATATTGTATATTTGTAACAATATATATGTATATATATTTATATGTTTAATATTATAATATTATATGTACAGTTATACTAGCGGGCACGACGTAGTACACAGTTATACTAGCGGACATGACATAGTACACAGTTATACTAGCGGACACGACATAGTACACAGTTATACTAGCGGACATGACATAGTACACAGTTATACTAGCGGACACGACATAGTACACAGTTATACTAGCGGACACGACATAGTACACAGTTATACTAGCGGACATGACATAGTACACAGTTATACTAGCGGGCACGACATAGTACACAGTTATACTAGCGGACACGACATAGTACACAGTTATACTAGCGGACACAACATAGTACACAGTTATACTAGCGGACATGACATAGTACACAGTTATACTAGCGGACATGACATAGTACACAGTTATACTAGCGGACACAACATAGTACACAGTTATACTAGCGGACATGACATAGTACACAGTTATACTAGCGGACACAACATAGTACACAGTTATACTAGCGGACATGACATAGTACACAGTTATACTAGCGGACATGACATAGTACACAGTTATACTAGCGGACACAACATAGTACACAGTTATACTAGCGGACATGACATAGTACACAGTTATACTAGCGGACACGACATAGTACACAGTTATACTAGCGGGCACGACATAGTACACAGTTATACTAGCGGACACGACATAGTACACAGTTATACTAGCGGACACGACATAGTACACAGTTATACTAGCGGACACGACATAGTACACAGTTATACTAGCGGACACGACATAGTACACAGTTATACTAGCGGACACGACATAGTACACAGTTATACTAGCGGACACGACATAGTACACAGTTATACTAGCGGACACGACATAGTACACAGTTACACTAGCGGACACAACATAGTACACAGTTATACTAGCGGACATGACATAGTACACAGTTATACTAGCGGACACAACATAGTACACAGTTATACTAGCGGACATGACATAGTACACAGTTATACTAGCGGACATGACATAGTACACAGTTATACTAGCGGACACAACATAGTACACAGTTATACTAGCGGACATGACATAGTACACAGTTATACTAGCGGACACGACATAGTACACAGTTATACTAGCGGGCACGACATAGTACACAGTTATACTAGCGGACATGACATAGTACACAGTTATACTAGCGGACACAACATAGTACACAGTTATACTAGCGGACACGACATAGTACACAGTTATACTAGCGGACACGACATAGTACACAGTTATACTAGCGGACACGACATAGTACACAGTTATACTAGCGGACACGACATAGTACACAGTTATACTAGCGGGCACGACATAGTACACAGTTATACTAGCGGACATGACATAGTACACAGTTATACTAGCGGACACAACATAGTACACAGTTATACTAGCGGACACGACATAGTACACAGTTATACTAGCGGACACGACATAGTACACAGTTATACTAGCGAGCACGACATAGTACACAGTTATACTAGCGGACACGACATAGTACACAGTTATACTAGCGGGCACGACATAGTACACAGTTATACTAGCGGACATGACATAGTACACAGTTATACTAGCGGACATGACATAGTACACAGTTATACTAGCGGACATGACATAGTACACAGTTATACTAGCGGACACAACATAGTACACAGTTATACTAGCGGACATGACATAGTACACAGTTATACTAGCGGACACGACATAGTACACAGTTATACTAGCGGGCACGACATAGTACACAGTTATACTAGCGGACACGACATAGTACACAGTTATACTAGCGGACACGACATAGTACACAGTTATACTAGCGGACACGACATAGTACACAGTTATACTAGCGGACACGACATAGTACACAGTTATACTAGCGGACACGACATAGTACACAGTTATACTAGCGGACACGACATAGTACACAGTTATACTAGCGGACACGACATAGTACACAGTTATACTAGCGGACACAACATAGTACACAGTTATACTAGCGGACATGACATAGTACACAGTTATACTAGCGGACACAACATAGTACACAGTTATACTAGCGGACATGACATAGTACACAGTTATACTAGCGGACATGACATAGTACACAGTTATACTAGCGGACACAACATAGTACACAGTTATACTAGCTTACATGACATAGTACACAGTTATACTAGCGGACACGACATAGTACACAGTTATACTAGCGGGCACGACATAGTACACAGTTATACTAGCGGACACGACATAGTACACAGTTATACTAGCGGACACGACATAGTACACAGTTATACTAGCGGACACGACATAGTACACAGTTATACTAGCGGACACGACATAGTACACAGTTATACTAGCGGACATGACACAGTACACAGTTATACTAGCGGACATGACATAGTACACAGTTATACTAGCGGACACAACATAGTACACAGTTATACTAGCGGACATGACATAGTACACAGTTATACTAGCGGACACGACATAGTACACAGTTATACTAGCGGGCACGACATAGTACACAGTTATACTAGCGGACACGACATAGTACACAGTTATACTAGCGGACACGACATAGTACACAGTTATACTAGCGGGCACGACATAGTACACAGTTATACTAGCGGGCACGACATAGTACACAGTTATACTAGCGGGCACGACATAGTACACAATTATACTAGCGGACACGACATAGTACTGATAATTTTTTCTCTCTTCATCTTGCTTTCATTATCATTATTATACTAAACTTTGAACTGTTCTCTTGGAATTTTAACCCATTACAATCTTTAGGTAATACATAATTATATATTATTAAATACGATGTTTACCCGGCATGATAACCAAACATCGCATCAGGGAATTAAGGAACGACGATGTTTGGGTCCTTCCCTGGGAGTTAAGGCGTCCAAGACGGGTACACACGTGGTGATTCTTGACTTCCTAATGTGCAGGTTAATCATCATATCTTCAGCCCTGTTATTGTGACTCATCATATGTTTCGTCAGTGCCAACATCTTGCCACAGAGATACCCATTATCTTGCCCCGAGTAACAAACGAACATAGACCCATCTCTATTCTGGTCATATCAAATGATCTTACTACATTCGTGACAGTGTCTTCAAGTTCTAGATCGTCTATAAGCAAGTTATCAAACATAAGCTCCGTTCACTTGTTCAATGTTCTTGTATAACACTGTGACATCATTCCTCAGACTCACTTGAGGAATGATGTCACACTAACTCACCTGCGGAATGATGGTGAGTCTCCCACGGACGTCATGTAGGCCTATGGTTGATATGTTGACACCATCAATGGTGATGTTACCGCCAGCGGCCTCGATAATCCGGAAGAGGCCGAGGGTGAGGGAGGACTTACCGGCCCCCGTACGGCCTACTATCCCTATCTTGAAGAAAACATTATATTTTAACTTTAGATAACTGCAAAATTATATAATTTATTATTATAGATAATAAATCCTGTACTGTATTGCACGTGATTCAATAAAATCTTACTTGTAAGAAATACAGTGTATACTGTATGATAGTAGGAATTATATACATTATACACCTGCATGTTGTAGTAAATACTGGTATAATTTACGGTTGATAATAGTATTATATAGAGTATATACTTATAAGAAATAATTTAGTGTCGTATACAGTTTATATTGTATGATATACTACATACACAGAGTATATACTAGTATAATACAGACTATACGCACAGGGTATATCACATTAACTTGGCTGAAAACATACATCATAGCTCATACATACGGTATGCATTATCTGGTTATGTACAGACTGTATACTGGTATAATGTATAGTATACACTAATGTGGAATACAGTATATATATACTAGATATACAGTATAGGTTGGTATGATAATAGTTGCATGTATTACTGTGAGTTCAGGAACAATGTACAATAATGCTGGTATGATGTACAGTATAATGTATACAAGTATGATAAAAATATACATTGGTATTGAAATACAACATATTAATATATGATATACAGTATATACATCAATGATATACATAATAAACTTGTTCAACATGCATATAAACTGCAATGATCAGCATTATTTAAAGATACGATATATATATATATATATATATATATATATATATATATATATATATATATATATATATGTCGTACCTAGTAGCCAGAACGCACTTTTCAGCCTACTATACAAGGCCCAATTTGCCTAATAAGCCAAGTTTTCCGGAATTAATATATTTTCTCTAATTTTTTTCTTACGAAATGATAAAGCTACCCATTTCATTATGTATGAGGTCAATTTTTTTTTATTGGAGTTAAAATTAACGTAGATTTATGACCGAACCTAACCAACCCCCTACCTAACCTAACCTAACCTATCTTTATAGGTTAGGTTAGGTTAGGTAGCTGAAAAAGTTAGGTTAGGTTAGGTTAGGTAGGTTAGGTAGTCGAAAAACAATTAATTCATGAAAACTTGGCTTATTAGGCAAATCGGGCCTTGCATAGTAGGCTGAGAAGTGCGTTCTGGCTACTAGGTACGACATATATATATATATATATATATATATATATATATATATATATATAACAGTATATTGGCAACATATAAGTATTGGTATATGCAAAGCACCGCATACACTGTTACAATATACAGTACTTTACACACTGATATTATACCACATATTCTAGTATGATGTACAACATGTACACGGATGATGTACAGTATGTACTGGTATGATGTACAACAGGAACAGGGATGATGTACAACAGGAACAGGGATGATGTACAACAGGAACAGGGATGATGTACAACATGTACACTGATGATGTACAACATGTACACGGATGATGTACAACATGTACACGGATGATGTACAACATGTACAGGGATGATGAACAACATGTACATGGATGATGAACAACATGTACAGGGATGATGTACAACATGTACACGGATGATGTACAACATGTACAGGGATGATGAACAACATGTACAGGGATGATGAACATGTCGGAAAATCCGACACCATTTAATAATAATAATATCATACAGACAGATAATTGCTGCTGTATTGTATAAACAAGTTAACCCATAGAAAATGTAAATTGTAGTGGAATTACCGTCTATAGAAAACGGGATATCATTCCACATACTGTTATAAATTCACCACCTATTATGGTGGGAATTATTCTTAAATACATTAGTCTTTGGACTTTACCATCATAAAAACATCTCATATAAATTAACTTAATTATCAATATTAAAGTAGAGTAAATGTGACCCTTCTATCACTTTCTGTCATCTGGACAATGTAAGCCAGGCATCAGGGTGAGGGAGTGGGCAGCCATTGTTTGTACTGAGACCAGAGGCTCACGGGAGCAATATGGCTCCTGTTAATTTTACTTGGACGTAGTGTTATGGAAACCAAAGGTGTACCATCATCAACACGCTGTCAACAAATTCAAGTTAAGTGTTCTTCCGAAACCTATTTATCTTTCATTAGTAGCCATTAATGTCATTGGATAGGGTGACCCGGTTAGAGCATAAGATCGCCTCATACTAAAGGTAATTAAGCCAGGTCTTCATGGTTCCTTGTACAGTGTTTTCTCTGATATACTTGTCATATATTAGGATTCTGGCTTTACAGCTAGCGCCCTTTTGACAGGTCAAGATGAGGAAGCATGCTTTGTGCATCAGTTACCAGGGTGATGGAAGCTACCTCAAAGAGGGAAAATGTGGTGTCTACATCCTGGTTATACCTGGTGGACTAAGGCCTGCTGTACAATAAGATAAGGAACCTCTTCAATGTATGTAGTCTAATACTGTAGTATGATTGGCTGCATATATATAAATTCAATTAATATAAACCCCCCTAATGTGTAGAGGATCGATTTGTGAGATTATGAGATTATTGCAGAAATACAGTCCACTTAACATTATACAAATTGCTATCGAAGTATATAAATTAACGTAAATATAAATTCTATATAAATTCATATAAATCAAATAAATATAAATCTCACAGGTCGGTTCCCACAGAACAACATGTACAAGGATGATGAACAACATGTACAAGGATGATGAACAACATGTACACGGATGATGAACAACATGTACAAGGATGATGAACAACATGTACACGGATGATGAACAACATGTACACGGATGATGAACAACATGTACACGGATGATGAACAACATGTACAAGGATGATGAACAACATGTACAAGGATGATGAACAACATGTACAAGGATGATGAACAACATGTACACGGATGATGAACAACATGTACACGGATGATGAACAACATGTACACGGATGATGAACAACATGTACACGGATGATGAACAACATGTACACGGATGATGAACAACATGTACACGGATGATGAACAACATGTACAAGGATGATGTACACACCTTCTCTCCTCCAGCAATGCTGACAGTAATATCCCTCACGACCAGGTCCAGTCCCTCCCTGTAGCGTGTGGAGTAGCTGTTGAACTCCACCACTCCCTGCTGGGGCCACTCCTGTAACCAGACACTGTAACTTAGTCCACTACTCCCTGCTGGGGTCACTCCTGTAACCAGACACTGTAACTTAGACTACTACTCCCTGCTGGGGTCACTCCTGTAACCAGACACTGTAACTAAGTCCACCACTCCCTGCTGGGGCCACTCCTGTAACCAGACACTGTAACTTAGTCTACTACTCCCTGCTGGGGCCACTCCTGTAACCAGACACTGTAACTTAGTCTACTACTCCCTGCTGGGGTCACTCCTGTAACCAGACACTGTAACTAAGTCCACCACTCCCTGCTGGGGCCACTCCTGTAACCAGACACTGTAACTTAGTCTACTACTCCCTGCTGGGGTCACTCCTGTAACCAGACACTGTAACTAAGTCCACCACTCCCTGCTGGGGCCACTCCTGTAACCAGACACTGTAACTTAGTCTACTACTCCCTGCTGGGGTCACTCCTGTAACCAGACACTGTAACTAAGTCCACCACTCCCTGCTGGGGCCACTCCTGTAACCAGACACTTAGTAACTTAGTCTAACTTAGGCTGTTTCGAGAATTACATATGTTTAAAATATATGTATGTCACTGAATGGGTTTTGGAGCATTTAACAGGGTGTTGAGTACTGATATTGTGTTTGGGGGCTTCGAGTTATATATTGCTAAAGCGAGTGAGTTACCTGTCAGTTCATACTCTGTGCTGTCTCCTTTGCTTCATATGTTTGGGAGGTAGGCTGTTCCATTACTATGCTCAATAAACTATGTTTGGCTGAACACTATAAATATTTGGTATGAAAAGGTTTTTTTAATTAGTATAATATTGAAAATGGGGATAAATATGAAAATAGGGTTAAATACGCTATCACGGAAAACGGAACTTGTTAAGGGAAGATGGAAGATGGTTGGCTGATGGTGTCATTGAATATTGGGGAAAGCTGTGCCTGTGCGGGTCGCCCAGGTAACAGGGGGTCGCCCAGGTAACAGGGGGTCGCCCAGGTAACAGGGGGTCGCCCAGGTAACAGGGGGGTCGCCCAGGTAACAGGGGGTCGCCCAGGTAACAGGGGGGTCACCGAGGTAACTGGGGGTCACCCAGGTAACAGGGGGGTCACCGAGGTAACAGGGGGTCACCCAGGTAACAGGGGGTCACCGAGGTAACAGGGGGTCACCCAGGTAACAGGGGGTCACCGAGGTAACAGGGGGTCGCCCAGGTAACAGGGGGGTCACCGAGGTAACAGGGGGTCACCCAGGTAACAGGGGGGTCACCGAGGTAACAGGGGGTCACCCAGGTAACAGGGGGGTCACCGAGGTAACAGGGGGTCACCCAGGTAACAGGGGGGTCGCCCAGGTAACAGGGGGGTCGCCCAGGTAACAGGGGGGTCACCGAGGTAACAGGGGGTCGTCCAGATAACAGGGGGTCGCCCAGGTAACAGGGGGTCGCCCAGGTAACAGGGGGGTCGCCCAGGTAACAGGGGGTCGCAGAGGTAACAGGGGGTCACCCAGGTAACAGGGGGTCGCCGAGGTAACTGTACATCGGGATGACATGAGGCGGCCTTTTAATCTCCTGGGAAAAATTGTAGGGCCCAAATCGCTGTAGTTTAATCCCCTTTGGGAAAATTAAATATGATGCAAGGAAGCACTCGATTAATGATTATAAAATTAAAAGCACCCTTACACCATAGACCGTGTGTCGTAGGTGTAACTAAAAACACCCATGCCATAGACCGTGTGTCGTAGGTGTAACTAAAAACACCCATGCCATAGACCGTGTGTCGTAGATGTAACTAAAAACACCCATGCCATAGACCGTGTGTCGTAGATGTAACTAAAAACACCCATGCCATAGACCGTGTGTCGTAGATGTAACTAAAAACACCCATGCCATAGACCGTGTGTCGTAGATGTAACTAAAAACACCCATGCCATAGACCGTGTGTCGTAGATGTAACTAAAAACACCCATGCCATAGACCGGCAGGCGGGAAAAGGAAACTGCCGCTCTGTGTCATAACTTCTACTACTGACCACCACCCGGCGCTGGGCCACTCCTGTAACTACTGTAACTTAATCCACCACCCGGTGCTGGGCCACTCCTGTAACCATAACTGTACCATAAACTCTCATTTGATGGTGCTAGAGTATGGTGGTGCTTGTAATCTGTGGGGGTGCTAGAGTATGGTGGTGCTAGAGTATGGTAGTGCTTGTACTCTGTGATGGTGCTAGAGTATGGTGATGCTTGTACTCTGTGATGGTGCTAGAGTATGGTGATGCTTGTACTCTGTGATGGTGCTAGAGTATGGTAGTGCTGGTACTCTGTGATGGTGCTAGAGTATGGTGATGCTTGTACTCTGGGGGGGGGGTGCTAGAGTATGGTGGTGCTAGAGTATCTCAGTGCTTGTACTCTGTGATGGTGCTAGAGTATGGTGATGCTTGTACTCTGGGGGAGGGGGTGCTAGAGTATGGTGATGCTTGTACTCTGGGGGGGGGGTGCTAGAGTATGGTGGTGCTAGAGTATGGTGGTGCTAGAGTATCTTAGTGCTTGTACTCTGTGATGGTGCTAGAGTATGGTGATGCTTGTACTCTGGGGGAGGGGGTGCTAGAGTATGGTGGTGCCTGTACTCTGGTACTACAGTGACGCTGTAGCCGTTCTGGCCCAATACGACAAAATATATTTGTAAACATTCACCTGAACGCGTTCGAGTTAATAGTGTTCCATTGTATTGCTTGCTTACCAAAACTGAACACCATAGTCGAAGTGGAGATTCACAAGAGCAATATTGAAAGTCTTGTAGCAAACACTTCATGAAATAAATCTCCAGGCGTTGTGTGTGTGCAACATGCAAGTTGCACAGCCAAGAACAACCTCGTGACTATCAAGAGCACGTACCTTGGGGGGCTTGTGGTCTGGGATCTCCCAAGCAGCTTCCTGGGGCACCTCAGAGTACTCCTTGATGCGCTCCACAGACACGATGTTGGTCTCCACGTCTGACGTCATACGCACCAGCCAGTTCAGGATCTGTGTCACCTGCAACACAGTGGTCGACATAGCTCAAGCACTGTCGGAAAACCCGACACCATTTACCAATATTTAATACAATATGCAGATAATATTGCTGTTGTTTGTAAATAATAAATTAACTCAGAAGACGTGGCACACTGGAATTTTCATCTCACAGAAAACGAGATTTCCTCCCATGGAAAACGAGACATCATTGCTACGTCGCTATTAGATTTCGCCAACTAATTCTGTTGGGAATTATTCTTAATACCTCGGTCTCGGAACTGTAAACATCATAAAAACAGCTCCCTTGAATCAATTTTGTTATCAGTACCAAAATCGAGTAAATGTAGGCCCTCTGACGGCTTTCGACATCTGGAGAAGAGAGCCAGGGTGTCAGTGGAGGAGCGACAGTAGGGCAGCCAGTGTTAATTTTAACAATTGCTGGAGCAAATTTAGCTTCTATAATTTCCCTTGGACAACGGTGTTATGGAGAGTAAAGTGCTTCCATTATTACATCAACTTCGTCTACTTCAAGGGAAGTGTCTTACCGAAACCTGTTTATTATCTTTACATTCTTGGCCACTTATGTTAGGTAGATGTAGGGTAAGCCTGTTAGCACACGAGACAGTGCCATCCAATGGTGAGCAAAATTCTCATCTCATTATCATTATACTTTATTTCCTCTGATATAACTCTCGTATTAGGATTACTGCTATTATTTATGAGTGCCCTTCGACAGGTGGAACAGAAGAAGAACAACAATTAACACCAGTAACCTAGTATTCCAGTACATGAGTTGGAGACCAGCTACACCCACAAAGTGGATCGACTAGCTTATTCATCCATGTTCATGCTGGTTGTCTATGATATAACAACAAAAAGATAAGGCCTCCCCCTTTAATTAGTCACACGTGTAGTTTAATCCTGTAGAGAATGTCTACTAACCAATATTTGATATGGTTGACTGCATATAAAACATAAACCCCCAATAATGTGTAAGGAAATCGATTTGTGGGAATTTTAAGAAATACAGTCCACTTTAAACCATCATACAATTTGCTATCGAAAAACATAAATTACTATTTACATTAATATAAATTAAATAAATATAAATCTCACAGGTCAATTTCCCACAAGCACTACACTGTAAACACTGAGATAATCATACGTATTCCGTTAGGAACTAATACATATTCATCACCGGGAATACATGAAGCCATGAGGCTCTTCACACATATGTAAGTTCCAGAGTAAATATGTCCTTACGATGAGTTGTTGTTGAGGCAGCGTGAGGAAAAGGGGAATCACAGATTCAAGAATTTTGGATAAAGAAAGGAGATGAAGAAAAGGAACAGCAATGAGGTGTATAAGGAAGGAGGAAGAAGGAAAAGCAAGACAAAAGAAAAATATGATAAAGGAAAATGAAAAAGATAGAGAGATAAAAAATAGAGTTGTTCCCTCAGTTGTGTCCCCTCAGCTGTACCCTTACACTTATCATGTTGTATAATACCTGATTGTGCCCCTGGACTTAGTAGTCAACCTGAGCCTGGCCAGTGTTGTTGCCACCTTCCAGAAACGCCTTTTGAGTTCAGTGTCCCGGGAAAGCGTGTCTGAGATTGTGGAGCCCAGGTACACAAACTCGTGGACAGCCTACACGTAGCCTACATAGCACGTAGTCTGTGATGTTTATACAGGATAACTCATTAACGTCTTGTCCCATCACTTGTGTCTTCCTCAGGCTGATTGTCAGACCAAATGCGGAACAAGCTGCGGCAATGTGGTTGAGTAGCTGCTGCAGGCATTCTGCTGTGTGTGTGGTGATCGCTGCATCGTCAGCGAAAGGAAGTCCTTGAGGATTTTCATCTGTACTTTCGTCTTTGCTCGGAGTTTAGATAGATTGAAGAGCTTTCCATCAGATCTTGTACAGATGATATACAAGATAGATGCGCTCTGTGGTTGTTCCAAAGGCAGGCTTGACGAAGGTCTCGACGAAGATGCCGAACAGGGTTAGAGCAAGGACACACCCCTGTTTAGCACCACTGTTAATGTTGAATGGTTCAGAAGTTGAGCCGTCGTACAAGACTGTTCCCTTCACGACCTCGTGGAACGACTGTATCATGTTGAGTAGGATGGGTGGGCAGCCAATTTTGGCCTAGATCTTGAAGAGTCCGTCCCTGCTCACGAGGTCGAAGGCCTTTGTAAGGTCAATGAAGGCGATGCATAAGGCTTTTCTCTGCTCCCTGCACTTTTCTTGAAGCTGTCTCAGGGAGAACACCATGTCAGTGGTCGACCTCTCTGCTCGGAAACCACACTGTGACTCAGGGTACACTCTTTCAGCAAGAATCTGAAGCCTGACCAAGACGACCCTGGCGAAGAGTTTGCCGACGACGCTAAGGAGGGAGATGTCGTGAAATTGTTTGCAATCGCTTCTGTCACCTTTATAACTGTAGAGAGTGATGATGTTCGCATTTCTTATGTCGTGTGGCACAGAGCTCACTCTCTAGCACGGGCACAGAAGTTCATGAAGCCCAGTTTTAACTTGAGAACTTCTGGCGGATTACCGCATCTCATGGGGCATTTCCTGAGGAAAGTGAATCAGTGCTTTCTCAAGTTCTTCCACGGTGGGCAGGCACTCGATTGCATCCAAGGCCTCTACGCTGACCAAGTTCTCTCTGGAGTAGAGCTCGGAGTGATGTTCCACCCAGAGATTCTTCTTATCACAGTCTTTAATGATCTCTCTGGTAGCTGACTTCAGAGGAGCCGTCCTGTTTTATGTAGGGCCTGTTGCCTGTTTGATCCCTTCGTACATGCCTCTTATGTTGCCGACAGTGGCCGCGGTCTGGATGCTGGAACAGAGTCGAAGAAAGTAATCGTTAGCACAGCGTCTTGCAGCTTGTTGAACTCTACTGCGGGCAGTACGGAGGGCCAGTAGGTTCCTTTCTGAGGGCAGGTTCTTGTAGGCTGAGAGAGCTCATCTCTTTTCCTCTACGAGGGGTAACAGTTCCTCTGCACTGGCCTCAAACCAATCTGCTGACTTGTTCTGTCTCTTACCGAAGGTGGACATGGCAGTGTTGAAAATAGTGCTCCTGAGGTGTAACCACCTCTTACTTGTGCTAGCACAGGGTGGTACAGGAAGGGCGTTTTCCAGCACACCAGTAAATTCCTCCACCTTGTGAAGATCACGGGTCTTGTTTACGTTAATGCGTGGTCTTCCCTCCTTCTTTGCTCTGTGGATTTTCCGGGGTTGGAACTTTACTCTGCAAGCAAAGAGAGAATGGTCGGTGTCACAATCTGCGCTCTCGAAGCTGCAGATCAGCTGTAACATCTCAGACTGCTACACCCCGTAAGTATCAGGTCGATTTGGTGCCAATACCTAGACCTGGGGTGTCTCCAGGAAACCTTGTGCTGGGGCTTGGTATCAAAGAAGTAGTTGGTGATGCAGAGATCATGACGACATCAGAACTCCAGGAGGCACTGCCCATTCTCATTCATCTTCCCAAATCTAAACTGGCCCAGGCAGGAAGGCCAAGAGCTGTGATCAGAACCAACTCTTGCATTGAAGTCTCCCAGGAGGAAGACTGGCTGTTGTTGAGGTACGTCTCTAAGAGTTAGGCCGAGGTCATCATAAAACTCGTCCTTTGCTTCGGTAGAAGAGGTCAGTGTCGGTGCGTTGGGGTTGATGAAACTGACCATTCCTACTGCTGTGTGAAGCTGAATGAGGATCTTTGCAGACTTCTCCGTGGGCAGTACTATGGACCCTAATAACCTGTTCCTGACAGTGAAGCCATTACCTCTTCTTGTGGTTTGACCTGCCAGAAGAAGGTAAAGTCCTTCTCCCACATGCTGCCGGTCGCAAGCAGACGTGTCTCCTGAAGGGCGACTGCGTCCATCTGGAGCCTGCATAGTTCATTGTTGATCACAGCTGTGTTGCGGGCGTCGTTCACTTCCAGTAGATCTTCCAAGAGACCCGATGTCATGGTCCTTATATTCCACGTGCCCAGTTTGAGAGCTGGTTGGCTCTTGTGTTTGTTTTCATTTGCCTGGTGCATGGTTGACGATCCACCTGTTGGATTGTGGGGCCTAAGCCCCACGCACCCAGTGGAGAAGGCAGACCGTGGTGGAACAGCACCTTATGGGCTGGAGGCAGCCCAGCTTGTAGCTGTCCTCTGAAATCGGCTAATTTCTCCCACCGACGGAAGCAATCCCTGGCGCCTCACTCTATGCCAATTGAGTGATAGGTTAGGATAGGTTAAGTTAGGATAGGATAAGTTAGGTTAGGTTAGTTAAATAAGTTAGGTTAGGTTAGTTAGGTTAGGATAAGTTAAGTTAGGTTGTGATGGGTTAGGTTAGGTTATGTTAAGTTAGGTTAGGTTAGGTTAAGTTAGGTTAGGTTATGAAAGTTAAGTTAGGTTAGGTTAAGATAGGTTAGGTAAGTTAGGGGTAGGTAAGGTAAGTTAGGTTGTGTAGGTTAGGATAGGTTATGCAAGTTATCTTGAGGTTATCTTGAGATGATTTCGGGGGATTTTTTTAGTGTCCCCGCGGCCCGGTCCTCGACCAGGCCTCCACCCCCAGGAAGCAGCCCGTGCCAGAAAGTTAAGTTAGGTTAGGTTACGTTAGTTAACTTAAGATAGGTAAGTTAGGTTAAGTTAAGTAATTTAGTTAAGTTAGGATAGGTAAGTTAGGTAAGTAGGATAGGTAAGTTAGGTTAGGTAAGGTAAGTTAGGTTAGGTTAGGTAAGTTAAGTTAGGTTAGGTTAGGTTATGCAAGTTAAGTTAGGTAAGTTAGGTTAAGTTAGGTTAGGATAGGTAAGTTAGGATAGGTAAGGTAGGTTTAGGTTAGGTAAGTTAGGATAAGTTAAGTTAGGTTAGGTTAGGTAAGTTAGGTTAGGTTAGTTAGTTAGGTAGGTTAGGTTAGGTAAGGTAAGGTAAGTTAGGTTAGGTTAGGTTTTGGGTAAGTTAAGTTAGGTTAGGTAAGTTAGGATATAAGGTTTAGTTAGGTTAGGTTAGGTTAGGTTAGGTTAAGTTAGGTTATGTTAGGGTAGTTAGGTTAGGTTAGGTTAGGTTAGTTAAGTTAGGATAGGTAAGTTAGGTTTGGTTAAGTTAAGTTAGGAGTTAGGTAGTTAGGTTAGGTTAGGTTAAGTTAGGTTAGGTAAGTTAGGTTAGGTTAGTTAGGTTAGGCTATGTTAGGTTAGGTTTAGGAACGTTATGTTAGGTAAGTAACATTGGGTGGGGAGGATAGGTTAGGTAGGTTTATGCAGTGTTGTACAGAGAACAGTTTTAAAGGTAAAGTGTCTAAGAAAATATATTTTAACAGAAGTGCAAGTTTGATATGAAAAGCTGAACTAGTTACATTTTGGAGAGAAATTTTATGACTGAAGATGTCTTAGAGAAC
Source organism: Procambarus clarkii (assembly GCF_020424385.1). Taxonomy (NCBI): domain Eukaryota; kingdom Metazoa; phylum Arthropoda; class Malacostraca; order Decapoda; family Cambaridae; genus Procambarus; species Procambarus clarkii. The sequence goes on along the minus strand of NC_059640.1, from coordinate 1,999,215 downwards.
AACATTGATGTCTTAAAGAATAACTTGATGGAAGAAGGAGAGTTTCTTTGATGAACGAAGGTGTCTTAGAGAACAACTTTTGATGAACGAAGGTGAGTTAGAGATACCTTTGATGACTCTGAGAATAACTTTGATGAACGTCTTAGAGAACCACTTTTGATGGGAGTAACTTTGATGTTAGAGATTACCTTTGATTTGAGAATAACTTTTGAGCTCTGAGAATAACTTTGATGACTTGAAAGTGAGAATACCTTTGATGACTCTGAGAATAACTTTGATGTCTCTGAGAGATGTCTTAGAGAAACAACTTTGATGACTTAGAGAATGACTATGTTGAACGAAGGTGAGTTAGAGATTACTTTGATGACTCTGAGAATATCTTTGATGACTTTGAGAATGACTTTTGAGAACATGAGTAGTATTTTTTGATAGCTCAGAGAATAACTTTTGATGACTTTGATGTCTTAGAGAACAACTTTGATGAACGAGAGTGTTAGAGATCACCTTTGATGACTCTGAGAATAACTTTGATGACGAGATATCTTATAGAACAACTTTAGATAGCTCTGAGAATAACTTTTATGACTTAGAGAACAACTTTGATGACTTAGAGAATAACTTTGATGAACGAAGGTTACTTAGAGACTAACCTTGATGACTCTGAGAATAACTTTTGATGTCTTAGAGAATAACTTTGATGAACAAAGATGTTTTGGAAAGTTTCTCTGATGAACGAAGGTGACTCTGAGAATACCGTTGATGACTCTAAGATAAACTTTGATGACTTTGAGAACAAGTTTGATGACTGAGATTAATTTTTAATGTCTCTTGAAATAACTTTGATGACTGAGAATAACTTTGATGACTCTGAGAATACCTTTGATGACTCTGAGAATAACTTTTGGGTAGCTCTGAGAATAACTTTTGATGTCTTAGAATAACTCTGAGAATAACTTTAGATATCTCTGAGAATAACTTTGATGGACGAAGATGTCTTAGAAAGCACCTCTGACGAACGAAAGGTTACTTAGCGAATAACTTTTATGATGTAGAGAACAACTTTGATGATCGAGATTAACTTTAGATGTCTCTGAGAATAAGTTTGATGAACGAAGATATCTTACAAAGCAACTTTGATGTCTCGAAGAATAACTTTGATATCTCGAAGAGTACCTTTGGTGTGTTTGAGTGTCCTTGATGTCTCGAAGAGTGTCTTTGATGTCTCGAGAGGTGTCTTTGTCTTAAAGGATGTCTTTGATGTCTCAAAGGATGTCTTTGAGTGCAACTTTGATGTCTTTGAGTATGTCCTTGATGTCTCGAAGAGTGTCTTTGACTATATTTCTTACTTAACGACACATAATTTTAGTTAGGAACAATGATGAATATGAAACTAGTTTTTGACTAGCGAAGTGAAAGGTTACTTTAGTTAAGAACAGTGTTGGAAAGAGGCTACACATGACTATTTTCAGTTGAGAGAAGTGATATTTCAATTAAGAAATGACAAGGAAACATGATGAAAGTGACTATTTTTAGTTGACTGACGAATACTTTTAGTTAAAAAACAAAAAAAGACGAAAACATGATGAACATGGCTTTTTCAGTTGATTGATGGATAATTTTAGTTAAGAAATGACAATGAAACATGATGAACATGGTTATTTTCTGTTGACTGGGGAATAAGTTTAGTTAAGAAATGATGAAAGTTATTATTTTTAGTTGATTAACGATGGATAAAGTTAGTTAGTTATGAACAATATTGGAAAGTTTCCTTTGACAATTTTGTTAGCTATGAGAAAAGGCTATTTTACTTAAGAACGGTGTTGAACGAAGCTAATCCTGACTATTTTTAGTTGATTGAATAATAAGTTTAGTTGAGAAATGACGAAAGTGACTATGTTTTTAGTTGATTGGCGAAAGATTTTTTAGTTAAGGAACGTTAAATAACATGTAAGGGAATGAACAAAGAGAACATATGGGGAACATGGCAAAGAACACAGAAAACATGTAAGAAAAGTTGATGAATACAGTGAACATGCTGGGAATATGAACTTACAGAGAACATGAAAACATGATAAGGAGAATAGGGAATACAAAGAATGAACAATGAACTTGTGAAGAACATAGAGAATATGACAAAGAATGTAGAAAACATGTAAGTGAAGGTGATAAACGAAGTGATCTTGTGAGGAACATGAACTTGTAGAGGAACATGAATATTGACAAAGAACACAAAAAATATGGAAGACAGCATGAATATTGAGTATAAACGTTGTAAAGAGAACATGCGATGAACATGAAAACATAGAAAATATGACTAGAATTTGTAGAGAACATCATGAGACTAAGAGAAAGATCACAGAAAAAATGGAGATACTTGTGAAAATATGAACTGAGCATGCTGTGAACATTTGTAGAACATGGAGTGAACACACAAAACATGGAGAAGAATGCGAAGAACACAGTGAATACGGAGAAAATATATAAATACAGTAGGATTATTGAAGGTTTGGATATGTTGGGGATGAGAAGGTAAGGGAGGGAAAGGGTAAAGTGAGATTTTTGACCGTGTGATTATTGCTTACTTGGGTAAACAAAAGGTATTGAAGGTATGGTGTTATATGACCGTGTGAATATTACATAGCTGAGCACAAAAAGGGTAATAAAGGCATTGATGTTTACTTTGATAGACTGGAGAGGAGCTTGATCTGAAATAATTTGATGAACATTGAACTAAGGTGGAGGACATGAGCTGAAACTCGGTTAATGTCTTGATTTATTTTACTACGTCTAGAAATATAGTGATCTTAAATTTCAGGGAAATTGATCTGATACTAAAGAATTTACAAGAGCGAACTTGGCAGAGGATGAGCTAGATGGTATCACTATTTTGTTTTTATTTACTTAGTTAAAGTATGACGGGTTTAAATTTCAGGAAAATTGATCTGTTATTAACGAAGATTGGTGAATGAACTAAGGCTGACGACAAGAGCTGGAGCTCAGTAACTGACTTGATCTTATTTACTGTGTCTGAAATACAGAGGGTATAAATTTCAGGGAAATTTATTAGGTATTAACGAAGATACGAGACAGAACTAAGGCTGAGGACAAGAGCTAGAGCTCGGTAATTGGTAGGATCTTATTTACTACGTCTGAAATATGACTTTAAAATTTCAGGCTTGTCACCGGTAACTGTCGCTTGCCGTGTTGAGCCTTTGCTAAGGCGACATTGGAGTGTACTCTACAGGGCACAGTCCTGGGCAGTAGTTGTGGAAAACCGGCTGTTGTCCATGCAGGAGATCCACCCTCCCCACACCACCGATGTGATCCAAGGGAAGGGCGGGCGCCGATACTCTTGGCACCAATATCGTCGCAGGCGTTGCCGGAATGTAGCTGTAAACAGCTGCAGACTGTCTTAGGGACTCCGACTCCGGATTTTTGCTCGGGGTTCATTCAGGAAGCATTTCCCATGAGTGGGTTTAGTCACATGACAGCAGAGGTTTGAATTCGAGGTTTTCCTTCCCCTACCGTAACACTTACCATGTTGTATAATACCTGAGTGTACCCCAGGACGTACTAACATAGTATAATTCCTGAGTGCACTTACTGACATAGCGTAGCTGATTGAGAGTCCAACAACGCCACCACTGATGGTGCCGCGACTCATCACCGCAAACAGAGCCGCAAAGAATGTCATGACGTTGCCAATGAACTCCAAACGTATCGCCAGCCACCTGAGAATGGAATCCATGATTCAGTGAGAACAAATATTGATGTTATTGTATATATTATATAGCACTAAATACCAAGAAAACAGAGGCGATAAACGCCTCAGACGTTACTCGACTTATCTCAAGCAAGAAAGAATTGCTTCCCGAGATGCCCCAAGAGCACACGACTCTCTAGACACTCATGTAATCGAGGTTAAAAGCAGAGTCTCCAGGAAAGGCTCGTTAAGTCTGAGGTCCGCGTTACAGCCTTTCCATCCCGGTATCACTAGCGGGTTCCACAGGACTGCGCCCCCAGCACACTAGACCAGTACTGGGGGATCTTCACTAATGTCTCCAGTTGGAACCCACAAGATCTTTCAAGACATGGCAATGTCTCCGGGCTTCCCTCTCTGCCCGCAGGAGAAAGATGGTGAGACTCATACTGAACGCAAAGGATAATGCCGACTTATTGAAACAAAGTTATCTTGGTTTCGATATCATCCTTGCGTGTGAGGCGACTGTCCTTGCAGCACGAACATAACCAAGATCTCACGAAAGACGTACTAGGCCACAAGAGCATCCTTGCAGCATGAACATGACCAAGATCACACACCAGAATCACTCGGGGTCATTGGGCGAGTGCTCGGAACTGCAATATGCTTTCAGACCATCACAAAAATTTGGACAACTCTGCAGGTGGTGTGAGAATGGATGCTGTGTTCATCGCTTTACCTTGAGGACGGGCTCAGGTGAAGTGTGTGTCAAAATGCTCGGAATTAAAGGCAATGGAATGACTTCAACCGACAATCTGGTGATTCCCAGTGCCTCAAAATGATTTTCTCCTTAATACATCACACCAAGATGTATGAAGGAGAGGTGTATGGGTGTGAACAAGAAGGACGGGGTATTGGCGGGCCGACTGTAAAAATCTTGGTTGGGCTCCAACCAAGAGCCCAACAGTAAAAATTCGAGGCCTCCAGAACCTCGCAGTGAATACAGTACAGTTCCGGGCTGGTCGGTTTTGTGGCCGAATGGGTTAAGGCAGGTGTCTGGGAACCACCAGAACGCTAGTTCAAGTCACCTAATTCCTCAAAATGATTTCACATAAACCATGTAGAGCTTTGCTATGATCTGTTTTTATAAATAATAAAACAAGACAAATTAACATGTGATCATCTAGTAGAAACTATCATGTTGGATGAATTTTAGTGAGAATGAAGTCTGGGATTTAGTGAAATTGGAAATTTTCTATTATTTGCCGTTTCATGCAAAAGGAGGAAGAATAGGATGGTAGAACCCGACTCCCCGATGACCATCCTCGACCAACGACCAGCCACCCTGCCAAGTTTGGTGAGGCTATCCCCAAGCGTCTTGCCTCCAAGCTCGAACCGAGAAACAAACCGAGAGACTGACCTTAGCGTCATCAGTACCTGTTAGCCATGACTCCCGGGGTGCTGCTACGTAGATTAAAGTCCACCTTGGCCTCCGAGTCTCCGATGAACTGCGGCTCGCGGTCGTACGCGCGAATGGTGGACGCTCCTGCGGACACAACAACATGGTCACTCACGGGGAGTAACAGTAAGGATGTCAGGAATGAAATTGTAAATATTATTAAACACCAGCATGGGATAAAATAGGACATTGTTTATATAGAAGCAAGCCACTCTGGGAATGTTTACACAGCAGCAGGCAACTCTGGAAATGTTTACACAGCAGCAAGCCACTCTGGGAATGTTTACACAGCAGCAAGCCTCTCTGGGAATGTTTACACAGCAGGAAGCCACTTCAGGAATGTTTACACAGCAGCAAGCTACTCTGGTAATGTTTACACAGCAGCAAGCCACTCTGGTAATATTTACACAGCAGCAAGCCACTCTGGGAATGTTTACACAGCAGGAAGCCACTTCAGGAATGTTTACACAGCAGCAAGCTACTCTGGTAATATTTACACAGCAGGAAGCCACTATGGGAATGTTTACACAGCAGCAAGCCACTCTGGAAATGTTTACACAGCAGGAAGCCACTATGGGAATGTTTACACAGCAGCAAGCCACTCTGGGAATGTTTATACAACAGCAAGCCACTCTGGGAATGTTTACACAGCAGCAAGCCACTCTGAGAATGTTTACACAACAGCAAGCCACTCTGGGAATGTTTACACAGCAGCAAGCCACTCTGAGAATGTTTACACAGCAGCAAGCCACTCTGGAAATGTTTACACAGCAGCAAGCCACTCTGGGAATGTTTACACAGCAGCAAGCCACTCTGAGAATGTTTACACAACAGCAAGCCACTCTGGGAATGTTTATACAACAGCAAGCCACTCTGAGAATGTTTATACAACAGCAAGCCACTCCGAGAATGTTTATACAACAGCAAGCCACTCTGAGAATGTTTATACAACAGCAAGCCACTCTGGGAATGTTTACACAGCAGCAAGCCACTCTGAGAATGTTTACACAACAGGAAGCCACTCTGGGAATGTTTACACAGCAGCAAGCCACTCTGAGAATGTTTACACAACAGCAAGCCACTCTGAGAATGTTTACACAACAGCAAGCCACTCTGGGAATGTTTACACAGCAGCAAGCCTCTCTGGGAATGTTTACACAGCAGCAAGCCACTCTGGGAATGTTTACACAGCAGCAAGCCACCCTGAGAATGTTTACACAGCAGCAAGCCACTCTGGGAATGTTTACGCAGCAGCAAGCCACTCTGGGAATGTTTACACAGCAGCAAGCCACTCTGAGAATGTTTACACAGCAGCAAGCCACTCTGGGAATGTTTACACAGCAGTAAGAAACTCTGGTAATGTTTACACAGCAGCAAGCCACTCTGAGAATGTTTACACAGCAGCAAGCCACTCTGGGAATGTTTACACAGCAGTAAGCCACTCTGGTAATGTTTACACAGCAGCACGCTACTCTGGTAATGTTTACACAGCAGCAAGCCACTCTGGGAATGTTTACACAGCAGCAAGCAACTCTGGGAATGTTTACACAGCAGCAAGCCACTCTGAGAATGTTTACACAACAGCAAGCCACTCTGGGAATGTTTACACAACAGCAAGCCACTCTGGGAATGTTTACACAACAGTAAGCCACTTTGGGAATGTTTACACAACAGCAAGCCACTCTGGGAATGTTTACACAGCAGCAAGCTACTCTGGTAATGTTTACACAGCAGTAAGCCACTCTGGGAATGTTTACACAGCAGCAAGCCAATCTGGGAATGTTTACACAACAGCAAGCCACTCTGGGAATGTTTACACAACAGCAAGCCACTCTGGGAATGTTTACACAATAGCAAGCCACTCTGGGAATGTTTACACAGCAGCAAGCTACTCTAGTAATGTTTACACAACAGCAAGCCACTCTGGGAATGTTTACACAGCAGCAAGCTACTCTGGTAATGTTTACACAACAGCAAGCCACTCTGGGAATGTTTACACAGCAGCAAGCTACTCTGGTAATGTTTACACAACAGTAAGCCACTCTGGGAATGTTTACACAACAGCAAGCCACTCTGGGAATGTTTACACAGCAGCAAGCTACTCTGGTAATGTTTACACAGCAGTAAGCCACTCTGGGAATGTTTACACAGCAGCAAGCTACTCTGGTAATGTTTACTCAGCAGTAAGCCACTCTGGGAATGTTTACACAGCAGCAAGCCACTCGGAAAATGTTTACACAGCAGCAAGCCACTCTAGGAATGTTTACACAGCAGCAAGCCACTCTCGGAATGTTTACACAACAGCAAGCCACTCTGGGAAGCAGCAAGAAACTCGAGATTGTAAAAATATATATAAGTAATACAGACACAATTATCATTGTGTCATTAATTATTATTATTATAACAATTTATCAATAATCTTACAATTTATTTCCAAACTACAATATTATGTTATTAAAAGTTATGGTGTACACACCATGGTGTAAGATTGTTAGAGTTTAAGGTCGAGTTTTTTAATTATATATAATCCTGTGTTTATTTGCCAGATTTGACCATTGTCTGAGAGTTGTCATATATTATTATTTACAATGTTCGTTTGCGTGCTAGGTAATATGTTTGTCTATCACTAGGGCTATCTATTGTAGAGAATGTCTGCATGTCTCTCTTTCCAAGGTTGGAAGACAGACGCTTGGGCCTAACCTCAACAAACTCTGCATGGGGAGACGTCTGGGGGTGAGGACGGACATAGGGTGGTCGTGGTAGCTGTAAGTTCAATACTTTAGGAAATATTACCATTTATAGAGACCCACTTACATGTTGTGTTTACCATTGAGGCTTTTCAGTGCTCCTTAATAAATGTTTCGACATAAAAGGAGAGGGGAGAAGGTGTGACAAGGGGAGGAGTTTCTCTCTCTCTCTCTCTCTCTGCTTTCTCTATGTCTGTCTGTCTTTGCTTCCTCTGTCTCTGTCTGTCTGTCTCTGCTCTCTCTATACCTGTCTGTCTTTGCTTCCTCTATCTCTGTCTGTCTGTCTCTGCTTTCCCTGTGTCTGTCTGTCACTGCTTTTTCTATGTCTGTCTGTCTCTGCTTTCCCTGTGTCTGTCTGTCACTGCTTTTTCTATGTCTGTCTGTCTTTGGTTCCTCTCTATATCTGTCTGTCTCTGCTTCCTCTATGTCTGTCTGTCTCTGCTTGTTCTCTGTTAACAAAAATAGTTGTGTAACTAGTGGGTGGTCGTCGATAAGAGAAGCTAAGTAGAGTGAAATAATAACAAATATTACAGACGATACCCCATAGAGAAAAGGGGCGTGGCTGTTGTTGTTTCAGCTTCAGCCTCACGGAACAAAAGTTCCAATCAGCACGGGTTATGGTGAGCCCGTAATGGGCTTTTAGGGGCTTGGCTTGAGAAGCCGTCGATGACGCTGTTGAAGGATCGTCTCTATTTTACGCTAAAACGAAAGCAGCACGAAAAAATTACAACCTCAACAAACTCTGCATGGGGAGACGTCTGGGGGTGTGGACGGACATAGGGAGGTCGTGGTAGCTATAAGTTCAATACTTTAGGAAATAATACCCTTTATAGAGACCCACTTACATGTTGTGTTTACCATTGAGGACGATAACGAAAAATTTAGGTATAGTTAATCATTAAAATTATTTCTGTTAATCTTCTCAAAATCAGTAAGTAATGGTGTAGATTACTTTTAGAACTTTTTTCAGTGTTTGTTTTCTAAATATTTAGCTGTGTAGCTGACGGGTAGAGCCACAATCGTCGTGGGGGTCAGAATGTGACCCTAGAGCCACAATCGTCGTGGGGGTCAGAATGTGACCCTAGAGCCACAATCGTCGTGGGGGTCAGAATGTGACCCTAGAGCCACAATCGTCGTGGGGGTCAGAATGTGACCCTAGAGCCACAATCGTCGTGGGGGTCAGAATGTGACCCTAGAGCCACAATCGTCGTGGGGGTCAGAATGTGACCCTAGAGCCACAATCGTCGTGGGGGTCAGAATGTGACCCTAGAGCCACAATCGTCGTGGGGGTCAGAATGTGACCCTAGAGCCACAATCGTCGTGGGGGTCAGAATGTGACCCTAGAGCCACAATCGTCGTGGGGGTCAGAATGTGACCCTAGAGCCACAATCGTCGTGGGGGTCAGAATGTGACCCTAGAGCCACAATCGTCGTGGGGGTCAGAATGTGACCCTGACACGCTGTACTCTCTTGAATTATGGCGACCAGCCTTTGTTCATCCCGTACCTCAGACCATTCCCTCTGCCTGTATGGGCGCCTGACAGCTGGGTGGACAGCGCTTCGGATTCGTAGTCCTGAGGTTCCGGGTTCGATCCCCGGTGGAGGCGGAGACAAATGGGCAAAATGTTTCTTTCACCCTGGTGCCCCTGTTACCTAGCAGTAAATAGGTACCTGGGAGTTAGACAGCTGCTACGGGCTGCTTCCTGGGGTTGGAGGCCTGGTCGAGGACCGGGCCGCGGGGACACTAACCCCAAAATCATCTCAAGATAACCTCAAGATGGGTGAGCCTAGCCCCAAGCCTCTGGAACCAACACAAACGGACATTCTCTCTTATAAGCATATATGCGTACTCACCTAGTTGTGTTTGCGGGGGTTGAGCTCTGGCTCTTTGGTCCCGCCTCTCAACCGTCAATCAACTGGTGTACAGATTCCTGAGCCTACTGGGCTCTGTCATATCTACATTTGAAACTGTGTATGGAGTCAGCCTCCACCACATCACTTCCTAGTGTATTCCATTTACTAACTACTCTGACCCTGAAAAATTTCTTTCTATCCCCAGGAAACAATTTCAGGTTGCAACAACGTATGTGGAAAGTGTTTGAAAGTTTGGGCAACGTTTCTTTTCACGCATTAGATGCGTAATTTTGTGTGGATGTAAATAAGTTTCTAAAACGTATTGCACGAAACATAAGCTAAAAAAAAATTGAAACCTTGTGGCAACCTTAAATGTTTCATATTCGTAGTTTTTTATTGCTGTGATTTATATAAATGTAGAAATATAAAAGTATATTTCTACATTTAGTAAAATGAAACCGGGTCATAATAAAGGTTAATTCATCATTTTTACTCATATTCTTAGGAAGAGGTCGAGGAGGAGGAAGAATTCCAGGTAAGAGGATGATTTCGAGGAGGAAGGAGGAGGAGATCGAGGAGGAAGGAGGAGGAGGAGGAGGTCGAGGAGGGCGAAGAGGAAGGAGAATTAGGAGAACAAGGAGGAAGAAGGAGGAGGAGGAGGGCGAGGAGGAAGGAGGAAGAGGGCGAGGAGGGAGAGGGAGGAGGAAGAAGAGGAGTAAGGAGGAGGCGAGAAACAATGAGGGGGGAAGGAGGAGGGCGAGGAGAGAGGAGGATTAGGTCGAGGAAGAAATAGGGCAAGGAGGAGAGCGAGGAACAGGAGGGCGACGAGGAAGGTGTAACACTGTAAAGTGTTTGGTTTAGTTTATTTAAAATATATATAGTACATGAGTCACAGACAAGGATTTGGGAAGGCGCCAGCTTGGTCGGCCTGAGTTTCACACCTCTAAGAGTTAATGACCCCAAGTGACCTGAGGTCAGATCATGCGAATTTCACCTTACTTCTACTAATCTCATAATTGGAGCCTGGTAGCCTTCAAACATGCCGACGTTTAAGGAGTGGCTTGGTAGAGAGCCGGAGGCTATCTACTTGTGGGCGGAGTTAGCTACTAGGTTCCCCCAATATATACTCGGAGAGCTATCGATTCGAGAGCATTAAGCATTAACAAGACAGAAGACCAGGCAGCAGAGCAGGAGGACAACAGCTGAGACAGGCTGTCGGTCGGACTGGGGTGAAGCTGCCTGACAGCTGCAAACTCCCCCTCCCCCCTCTCTATCCAGCTATAGGCAGGCACTTGGTGAGTTGAACATTAAGGTGACTTGTCGGGTTTTACAAGTGTTGTGTGATGATCAGGGGCAGTCAGTTGTAGTGTTCTCAGATTCTTGGAGGATGACTCACTTTACGTATATAGATCTTGAACATTGCTTAAATTATGATACTTAGTATGTGAAATATAATTGAATTTATTATTTAAATTGCCTTTGTGTCCCCTAGAGTTGAGTTGAGGTGAGAAAGCCTCTGCGGTTTCCTGATTTTAATGAGTACATGATAAAGATGGGACATACTAATAATGACCTTGATAACATCTTTTGAGAATTTTGTGATACAGACAAGTTCCATTCCTTGTCTTGTATGTGATGATCTAGAATGGATGGTGGCAGCATTTCGTCTTCTACTATCTACTCTTCTACTTCTACTATCTACTCTTCTACTTCTACCTATCTACACCTCTCCCTCCACCCCTCTCTAAACTCTCACTTTCAACTAATGACCCTCCTCGCTCCTCCCACCTCCCTACCTCTCACCCCAAACCCTCACTAATTACTTCACTATTCATTTCTTTCCTTTCGTTTTCTCTTATACGTTTGTGGCAGTGAATATGTATTCTAGAGTTCTCTCTAGAGTTTCGGGTAACTGATCAAGTTACGGCGCCTTGTAGTCTTAGCACCTAGGTAGTCAAATACCTAGGTTACAAGGTGTTGAACGAGAGAGGTTGCCTTAGGAACTCTGGGAGTGCTCTAGAATAGTTAGCTAACTGAGGACGGGATAACGGACTAGAGAGAGCTGTTTCCCCCGGCCTCGTTAGTTAACTGGGGGGTGGAATAATGGACAAGATAGAGCTATTTCCCCCAACCCCCCGTTACAACCCGCGGGTATAAACACTGGACCACCCGGGTGATGGTCACTACCCGCAGGTATGAACACTGGACCACCCGGGTGATGGTCACTACCCGCGGGTATGAACACTGGACCACCCGGGTGATGGTCACTACCCGCGGGTATGAACACTGGACCACCCGGGTGATGGTCACTACACGCGGGTATAAACACTGGACCACCCGGGTGATGGTCACTACCCGCGGGTATGAACACTGGACCACCACCCGGGTGATGGTCACTACCCGCGGGTATGAACACTGGACCACCCGGGTGATGGTCACTACCCGCGGGTATCAACACTGGACCACCACCCGGGTGATGGTCACTACCCGCGGGTATTAACACTGGACCACCACCCGGGTGATGGTCACTACCCGCGGGTATCAACACTGGACCACCCGGGTGATGGTCACTACACGCAGGTATGAACACTGGACCACCCGGGTGATGGTCACTACACGCAGGTATCAACACTGGACCACCCGGGTGATGGTCACTACACGCGGGTATCAACACTGGACCACCCGGGTGATGGTCACTACCCGCGGGTATCAACACTGGACCACCCGGGTGATGGTCAGCGGCTACTACTGACCCTCGCCTGGTGGGACCCACACCACAACCGTCGCTGCCTCACCAACCATTGTTCAATTGATAATATTAATTTAATTCATTAGTAAAATCGGAGATAAAGTTATGCAAAACATTATTATCTTATTCTTTATTTTTCTTGTTGTATTTGATGAAGATGAACACACCATAGTCATCTACCAAGACATGCCTGTATAATCCAGCGCCCTAACACGTCATGGCAACTCTGTAGGCCTATAGTGTATAGCTCCTGCCTCACACAGGTCCCATTACTCTCCCTCCCCATCTTCTCTTCCCCTCTCCTCTTCCCCTTCCTCCTCGATCTCCTCCTTCTTAATTCCTCCTTGAGCTCCTCTATCTTCTGCTCTTCCTCCTCCTCCTTCCTCCTAGCCCTCCTTCTTCTCCTTCCTCCTGGTTCTGTTCCTTACTCCTCGCCCTCCTTCCTCCTCTTCCTCCTTCCCCTCCTTATTCCACCTCTCCTTCCTCCTCGCTCTCCTCCTCCTTCCTCCTAGCCCGCCTCCTCCTTCCTCCTCGCTCTCCTCCTCCTTCCTCCTCGCCCGCCTCCTCCTTCCTCCTCGCCCGCCTCCTCCTTCCTCCTCGTCCTACTCCTTCTTCCTCGTCCTCCTCCTTCCTCCTCGCCCGCCTCCTCCTTCCTCCTCGTCGTCCTCCTCCTCCTTCCTCCTCGCCCTCTTTCCTCCTTCTTCCTCCTCGTTCTACTCCTTCTTCCTTGCCCTCCTCTTCCTTCCTCCTTGCCCTCCTTCTTACTCCTCGCCCTCCTCCTCCTTTCTCCTCGTCCTACTCCTTCTTCCTCGTCCTCCTCCTTCCTCCTCGCCCGCCTCGTTCTTCCTCCTCGCCCGCCTTCTCCTTCCTCCTCGCCCACCTCCTCCTTCCTACTTACCCTCCTTCTTACTCCTCCTTTCTCCTCGCCCTCCTCCTCCTTCCTCCTCGCCCTCCTCCTCCTTCCTACTCGCCCTCCTTACTCCTCGCCCTCCTCCTCCTTCTTCCTCGCCCTCCTCCTCCTCCTTCCTCCTCGCCCTCCTCCTCCTTCCTCCTCGCCCTACTCCTCCTTCCTACTCGCCCTCCTCCTCCTTCCTACTCGCCCTCCTTACTCCTCGCCCTCCTCCTCCTCCTTACTCCTCGCCCTACTCCTCCTTCCTCCTCGCCCTACCCCCTCTGTCCCCTTGTTTTCGCGTACCACCAGTGTTAAGCAGTTTATCTTTATCTACCCTGTCAATTCCTCTGAGAATTGTGTAGGTAGTGATCATGTCTCCCAATACTCTTCTATCTTCCAATGTCGTGAGGTGCATTTGTCGGAAAACCCGACACCATTTAATATTATTACTTGCAATAGGCAGATAATATTGCTGCTGTGTTGTATACACAAGTTACCCATAGAAAATGTATCTCTCAGTGGAATTTTCCATCAATAGAAAACGGGATATTATTGCCACATAGTACTATAAATTCACCAGCTATTCTGTTGGGAATTATTCTTAAATACATTAGTCTTTGGACTTATTACATCATAATAACATCACATATGAATTAACTTAATTATCAGTATCAAAATAGAGTAAATGTGACCCTTCTATCACATAATGACATGTGGACAAAGTGCCAGGAGCGTCAGTGGCGAAGAGGCCAGCCATTGGTCAGTCAGCGAACTTCACAGTCAGCGAAGAGGTCGGTGCCATCTATAGATTTCCTAATACCAACATAGCTTCATTCTCAGATAACGTAAAGAATCTTATCATAAATAACAATCTCAACAAAAATCACATCATTCTGGGAGGTGATTTCAATATTGACCTGGGTCTTCACAACAACCCTCAAGTTGACTATTTCCGTAACAGCATGCACTCCTGTATGCTAATCTTCACAATCACCAAGCCCACCCGAGTCACTCAAACATCTGCCACTACCTTGGATCACTTATGGACTAATATAACAGCTCCCCTTACATCTGGGGTAATCTATGACAGAACAACTGACCACTATCCTACCTTCCTCATAGCAAACATGGACACAGCACTACCAGAAAGCAAGAAACTCTCATTCAGGCTACACAGTGAATCAGCTTTAGGCAATCTTTCTAATGCACTTCACAATATTAACTGGGAATCTGAATTTAATAATACACAGGATATAAACTCATTAACTAACCTCTTTCTCTCCAAAACTCTAAGCCTCTACAACTCTCACTGTTCCCTCCTTACCAAACAAGTAACTGATAAAAGAAAAAATAACCCGTGGCTCACAAGTGGCATAATCAAATCAATCAACAAAAAACATGAATATGAAAAGAAATTTAGGAGTGGCCTAGTTACAAAGGAAGTAGTTAAGAGGTACTCATCAGTGCTTACCAGTAACATAAGAACATAAGAAAAGCTAAACTTTCATATTATGAGACTAGATTCAAAGAAGCAAAAGGCAACATGAAAAGCACATGGAAAACCATCTCTAATATCCTAGGAACTAAACAACACTCCCACAACCAGATAACACTCTCTAAGGATGGCCTTACACCGTCATCTGATTTAGAAATGGCGAATGAATTTAATAGCTTCTTTTCATCGGTTGGTGCTAACCTTGCCAGTAAAATCCCACAGACTCAGACACATAAACACATGTCTCTCAGGCAGCTATCCAAACTCTCTTCTCCTTTCACCAGTCAGCCCGGCAGATGTTGTGTCCATCATACACTCACTAAAAACCAAAGCTGGGAACATCAGTGAAAGACCATCCATTGTATACAAGAGCGCCTCCCACGCCCTTGCGCCACCTATAGCTCTGCTGTTCAACAAATCCTTTGAGTGTCATACCTTCCCTGATATCCTTAAAAAAGCAAGAGTAGCGCCAGTTCATAAAGGAGGTAATCCGGCAGACATAAACAATTATAGACCAATATCAAACCTACCCATAATATAAAAAATATTTGAAAAAATTATCTACAAACAGCTCTACTCCTACCTCATAAAATTTGACAATCTTAGCCCCTGTCAGTTTGGCTTCCGCTCCCAAAAGAGTACCAAAGATGCAATTATTAGTCTCCTTGATATAATTTACTCAGCCCTTGACAAAAATGAGTTTCCGATTGGACTCTTCATTGACCTGAGAAAGGCCTTTGATACTGTTAATCACGATTACCTCTTACGTAAACTCCATCATTATGGAATTCGAGGCCATACACTGGACTATATCCAATCCTATCTCAGTGATAGACACCAATGTGTAGCCATCAATAATATAACCTCTCCCGCTCTACCAATAACCGGTGGGGTGCCACAGGGCAGCATTTTGGGACCTCTCTTATTTCTAATTTACATCAATGATCTGCCTAATGTCTCTAACATTCTGAAACCTATTTTGTTTGCTGATGATACTACCCTCATATACTCTAACCCCAACCCACATACACTAAATAATGTTGTTAATAATGAACTAAAAAAAGTCCACTTATGGATGTCAACCAACAAACTAATACTTAACATAGAAAAGACCTACTACATATTATTTGGAAGCAAATCTGCAAATGCAATTCAGCTTCAGATAGACAATGTAAACATTAGCAATAAAAATGATGGAAAGTTTCTCGGCCTATTCCTAGACAAGAGACTCAACTTCAGTATCCACATACAACACATAACTAAGAAAGTCTCTAAAACAGTTGGTATACTCTCTAAAATCAGATATTATGTACCTAACTCTGCTCTCATCTCTCTATATTATGCACTAATCTATCCCTATCTTAATTATGGTATCTGTGCATGGGGTTCAACCACCGCAAACCACCTCAAGTCCATCATCACCCAGCAAAAATCTGCTATCAGAATAATAACAAATTCTGCTTTCAGACAACACTCAGCCCCCTTGTTTAACTCCCTAAACATGCTAAACATAATCTCACTCCACAAATTCTCTTGTGTCAACTACATTTACAAAACCATGTTCTTAAATGCAAATCCTGCTCTGAAACTCTCCCTGGACAGATGTAATAGGACCCATTATCACCACACCAGAAATAAATATCTCTTTGATATCCCCAGAGTCAAACTTAATTTGTGTAAACACTCTATGCAAATAAAGGGACCCAGTCTATGGAACTCACTCCCTATTGAATTGAAAAGCTGTCCAACTTTTGCATCATTCAAAAACAATACTAAAAAGTACCTAATTTCATCTTCATAGTTTTTTACCTTTTGCTTTAAAACTGCACTGTATCTATTGCTACCCAATCTCCCAATCTTTATGTACCCAATCTGAACATCTTTATCATTGCGATCATTGCTGTCTTCATATATGTACTGTCAATCTGCTGTATGGTGTCTATTAATCTTGTTTAAATTACCTATCAAGCTGTCAATGTAATCAATCAGAGCTTTAATATACCAATGTGCTTTAATATACTTATTAATCTCTCTCATCTCATTTTTTTTTCTTGCAATGTATTTGTTATCATTTTATTAATTCTGATAGAATTTACCTACTTAAAATTATCTGTTAGATTAAGGACCTGCCCGAAACACTGCGCGTACTAGTGGCTTTACAAGAGTGTAATTACTGTACTATGCTATGTATTCTCACAAACCCAATGTACCTTCTTGTATATAAATAAATAAATAAATAAATAAATAAATAAATAAAATAAATTGTTTGTTAAGACCGATTCGTTGGAGCAAATTCTGCTCCTATAATTCTCTTGGACGAAGTGTTATGGAGACCAAATTAGTGTTCAACCATCATCAACACGCTGTCAACATAAACAAGGGAAGTGTCTTACCGAAACCCGTTTATCTAATCATTTCTGGTCAGTTAAAAATACGTAGATAAAGGGCAAACCGGTTAGAACACAAACGATCGACTCAATACAGGTAATTAAACCTTGGTCCTTATCTAATATACAGTGTTTTCTCTGATATAGCTGTCATATATTAGGATTCCGGCTTTACAGCTAGTGCCCTTTGACAGGAACAAGAAGAGGAAGCAAGAATTAATCTTGGTACATCAGTTACTATGGGTGATGGAAGTTAGCCTCACTCAAGGATAATTTGGTGTCTACATCCTAGTTATATCTGGTGGACTAAGCCTGCTGTACAATAAGATAAGGCCCCCCCCCAATTTAATATACTAATATATGTAGTTTAATACTGTAGTTTGATTGGCTGTATATATATAAATTAAATATAACCTCACCCCCTAATCTGTAAGGATCGATTTGTGAGAAATATTGCAGAAATACAGTCCACTTAACATCATACAAATTGCTATCGAAATATATAAATTAATGTAAATATAAATTCTATGTAAATTCATATAAATTAAATAAATATAAATCTCACAGGTCGGTACCCACAGCATTCCACGCAGCCATTCCTCATAACTCATGCCTCTTAGTTCTGGGACTAGCCTAGTGGCATACCTCTGAACTTTTTCCAGCTTCGTCTTGTGCTTGACAAGGTACGAGCTCCATGCTGGGGCCGCATACTCCAGGATTGGTCTTACATATGTGGTATACAAGATTCTAAATGATTCCTTACCACAGGTTCCTGAAGGCCGTTCTGATGTTAGCCAGACTCGCATACGCCGCAGATGTTATTTTTTTTATGTGGGCTTCAGGAGACGGGTTTGGTGTGATATCAATTCCTAGATCTTTTTCTCTGTCCGTTTCCTGTAGGACTTCATCTCCCATTTTGTATCCTGTGTCTGGTCTCCTGTTTCCACCGCATAGTTTCATTACCTTGCATTTACTTGGGTTGAACTTTAGTAGCCAGTTGTTGGACCATTCATTCAGTTTGTTTAGGTCATCTTGTAGCCTCATACTATCTTCCTCTGTCTTAATCCTCCTCATAATTTATGCATCATTAACCAACAATGAAAGGAATGATTCTATATCCTCTGGGAGATTATTTATATATATATCAGAAACAGTATAGGTCCAAGGACTGAACCCTGCGAGACTCCACTGGTGACGCCTCGCCACTCCGAGACCTCACCCCTCATAGTGACTCTCTGTCTTCTGTTGCTTAGGTACTCCCTTATCAGTGGATTACCTTCCTTTTCACTCCTGCCTGCATATTTTGCACTAGTCTCTTGTGTGGTACTATGTCAAAGGCTTTCTGGCAATCCAAAAATATGCAGTCTGCCCAGCCCTCTCTTTATTGCCAGATTTGTGTTGCCTGGTCATAAATTTAATTAATCCTGTGAGGCCGGACTTGCCATCCCTGAACCCATGTTGATGTTGTGTTACAAAGTTCCTTCGTTCCAGATGTTCCACTAGCATTTTTCTCACAATCTTCTCCATCAACTTGTATGGTATGCAAGTTAGGGACACAGGCCTGTAGTTCAGTCTATCCACTTTAGTCTATCCACTTTCTTATATATCGGGACAACATTAGCCATCTTCCAAATTTCTGGCAGTTCACCTGTTACCAGTGATTTGTTATACACTATGGAGAGTGGCAGGCACAGTGCTTCTACTCCTTCCTTTAGTATCCATGCTGAGATTCCATCTGGGCCTATAGCCTTTGTCATATCCAACTCTAGCAAATGCTTCCTTACATCCCCACTGGAAATCAGAAACTCTTCTAGTAGTGCCTGGTTAACTATTCCCTCTCTTATCTCTAAAACTTCTCCTTGCTCTAATGTGAAGACTTCCAAGCATTTCTTATTGAGTTCTTCACACACTTCCATCATGCTTGTGGTGAATCTGCCTGCCCCTATCCTGAGTTTCATTGCCTTTTCCTTCACTGTTTTTTCTCCTGATGTGGCTGTGCAGCAATGTCTCCGTGGTGTAGTGGCAAGACACTCGCCTGGCGTTCCGCGAGCGCTATGTCATGGGTTCGTATCCTGGCCGGGAAGGATTTACTGGGCGCAATTCCTTAACTGTAGCCTCTGTTTAACGCAACAGTAAAATGTGTACTTGGATGAAAAAACGATTCTTCGCGGCAGGGGATCGTATTCCAGGGACCATAGGATTAAGGACTTGCCCGAAACGCTACGCGTACTAGTGGCTGTACAAGAATGCAACAACTTTTGTATATATCTCAAAACAAAAAAAAATTTACGATGAGTCTTTGCCTTGCTTGCTATGTCATTTTCATATTGTCTTTCTGCCTCTCTTCTCACCCTGACGTATTCATTCCTAGCACTCTGGTATCTTTCTCTGCTCTCAAATGTCCTGTTATTTCTATAATATCACCACGCCCTTGTACTTTGTTGCTTTGCTAGTTTTCATCTATGATTAAACCATGGATTTCTCATCTGCATTTCGTTTTCGGACCAGGACTAACTTGTCCGCTGCCTCCTTACACTTCTGTGTGATGTAGTCCATCATGTCTTGGCCCGTCTTTCCTCTGAGCTATGCTTCCCATGTTATATCTGTTAGGAATTTTCTTATCTCCTCATAGTTTCTCTTTCGGAATGCCAGCCTTTTGTTTTCAGGTCCTTTCCTTGAGTTCATTAACCCTTCTTCGTCCAGATACTCAACCGTCAGTACACTGTGATCGCTCATTCCTACTGGGGGCTCGAAACTGATATACCTTATGTTGGAGTCATTCTGTGTGAAGACTAGGTCGAGTCTCGCTGGTTCATCGTTTCCCCTCATTCTTGTTGGTCGCCTGACATGCTGGATTAAAATGTTTTTGTCGCCACCTCCAAAAGTTTAGCTCTCCATGTTCCCTCACCTCAATGTGGTTCCTTGTTCTCCCAGTCCGTGATTGAAGTCCCCAATGATGAGCAGATGGGATCTATTTCTTCAGGCAGCAGAGGCTGCCTTCTCAATTATAGTGTTAACTGCCATGTTGTTTCTGTCATACTCTTGCCTGGGTCTTCTGTCATTTGGTGGAGGGTTATATATCACTGCTACTACTACTACTACTCTTGGTCCTCCCATTGGCATGGTGCCTGTTATGTAATCTTTGAACCGCTCGCAGCCTGGGATAACCATTTCCTTGAAACTCCATTCCTTTCTCATTAGTAGGGCCATTCCACCTCCTCTCCTTCCCTCCCTCTCTTTCCTTAATACAGTGTAGACCTGGGGAAACACCACATTCGTTATGGTTCCTTGAAGCTGACTCTTTTCTGTCCATCTGCAGTACCTGTTTATTTTTTATGAAGTATGGAATCCGGAAGTGTCCGGGATGTGAGGGCCTAGGAATGGGACCTGGGAGATCTGGGGTGTGAGGGGGTCTGGGAGGATCTGGAATGGAGAGGGTGGGAGTCAACGCCGCTCCCCCCCCCCCAAAGGCTTGGGTAGGGGGAGAAGGGAGGGCTTGAGAGGGTGGGGAGAGGAGAAAACTTGGGGGTGGGGGGAGAGAGGGGGGTAGGGGAGGAGGGAGGGTTTGGGGGATGTGCGAGAAGGGAGGGCTTGGAGGGTGGGGAAGAAGGGAGATCCTGGAGAGAGGGGGAAGTGGGAGGAGGGTGGCCTAGGTGGGCACTTAGTGGGGGCTGGCAGGGGACTGGGACAGGTAGGGGCTTCCATTGTGTGGAAGCTGGGGGTGAAGCTCTTCCCACTGGGGCTGTTGAACTGCCCATGGAGGATTCCCCACTTTCTCTTAGATTTTAATCTTTGGGTCTGAAGTTCCCTGATTCCTTTCTCTCACCCTGTGCTCCTTCCTCACTGCTGTTGCCCTCATTCTCTCTTCCTTTGTCATATCCCTCTGCAGAAATACAGTTTTGAACTTCAGTACATTGAATAGTCTGTTCTTCCTTATTAAAATGTCCTCTTTTGTGTTCTTGCTTGTGAATACCACTTTTATCAATCGGTTTTTGTCCTTGATGAACTGGCTGAGCCTGAAAACCTTTTCTATATTTTGTTCATCCCTCTCCATCCATACCCCTTTAAGGATTTCTTTAACTGTGTTGTTGCCCTCATCTCTCCACTCCACTGGACTGACCCCTGCTTGTATCTTAATACCTACTACGACTACTGCTCTTTTCCTCTCTATCAGTTGGCTAGTACATCTTGCTGCTTCCTGAGAAGTAGCAACTTCCATGTCAATTTTCTTTACTGCAGACATAGCCTCAGGATTCTTTCTAATTATATCTGCAAATGAGGGTTGTAGGATTTAACTCCTCCTTTGCCTTCTTCAGCTCATCCTGCAGGTTGGTTACTGTCTCCCTCATTATCTTCAGTTCTACACTGATTTGGCTTCACATGTGAATGATTGCCTTCTTAAACGAGTCATCTTGTCCCTCACCTCCCTCTGTGTTTTGGTATCTCCCTGCCATGTTCGTTCCCTATTCCAGTGCTGCATCCAATGTGTGAACTCACCTAGTTGTGCTTGTTGGGGTTGAGTTTTGGCTCGTTCGTTCCACCACTCAACCATCAATCAACTGGTGTACAGATTCCTGAGCTTCTCAAGCTCTATCACATCTACATTTGAAACTGTTTATGGAGTCAGCCTCCACCACATCACTTCATAGTGAATTCCATTTATTAACTACTCTGAAAAATGAAAAAGATAATTCTAATGTCTCTGTGGCTCATTTGGGTACTAAGTTTTCACCTGTGTCCCCTAGTGCGTCTACCACCCGTGTTAAATAGTCCATCCTTGTCTACCCTGTCAATTCTCCTGAGAATTTTGTATGTGGTAATCATTTCTTCCTAAGCTCTTCTTTTTTCCAGAGACGTGAGGTGCAGTTCACGAAGCCTTTCCTCATAACTCATGCCTCTTTGTTCTGGGACTAGTCTAGTGACATACCTCTGATTTTTTTCCAACTTCTTCTTGAGTTTGGCATGGTATGGGCTCCATGCTGGGACCACATACTCCAGGATAGGCCTCACAAATGTGGTATACAAGGTTCTGAAGGATTTCTTACACAGGTTCCTGAAGGCAGGTCTGATGTTAGCCACCCTCGCATATGCCACCAATGTTATACTTTTGATGTGGGCTTCAGGAGACAGGTTTGACGTGATATCAACTCTTAGATCTTTCTCTCTGTCCATTTCATGAAGTACTTAAATTTCCCATTTGGTATCCTGTGTCTGGCCTCCTGTGTTCACCGCCTAGTTTCATGACCTTGCATTTACTCGGGTTGAGCTTTAGTAGCCAGTTGTTGGACCATTCATTCAGTCTGTCTACGTCATCTTGTAGCCTCCTACTGTTTTCTTCTTTCTTAATGTGTGTGTGTGTGTGTGCTCACCTAATTGTACTCACCTAATTGTGCTTGTGGGGGTTGAGCTCTGGCTCTTTGGTCCCGCCTCTCAACTGTCAATCAACTGGTGTACAGGTTCCTGAGCCTATTGGGCTCTATCATATCTACACTCGAAACTGTGTATGGAGTCAGCCTCCACCACATTACTTCCTAATGCATTCCATTTGTCAACCACTCTGACACTAAAAAAGTTCTTTCTAATATCTCTGTGGCTCATTTGGACACTCAATTTCCACCTGTGTCCCCTAGTGCGTGTGCCCCTTGTGTTAAATAGCCTGTCTTTATCTACCCTATCGATTCCCTTGAGAATCTTGTATGTGGTGATCATGTCCCTCCCTAACTCTTCTGTCTTCCAGTGACGTGAGGTTTAACTCATGTAGTCTCTCCTCGTGGCTCATACCTCTCAGCTCGGGTACAAGTCTGCTGGCAAACCTTTGAACATTCTCCAGTTTAATCATATGCTTGACTAGATATGGACTCCATGCTGGAGCTGCATACTCCAAGATTGGTCTGACATATGTGGTATGCAAAGTTCTGAATGATTCCCTACACAAGTTTCTAAATGCCGTTCTTATGTTGGCCAACCTGGCATATGCCGCTGATATTATCCTCTTGATATGGGCTTCAGGGGACAGGTCTGGCGTGATATCAACCCCCAGGTCATTCTCTCTCTCTGACTCAGGAGGAATTTCTTCTCCCAAATGATACCTTGTATCTGATCTCCTGCTTCCTACCCCTATTTTTATTACATTACATTTGCTTGGGTTAAACTCCAACAACCACTTGTTCGACCATTCCTTCAGTTTGTCTAGGTCTTCTTGAAGCCTCAAACTGTCCTCCTCTATCTTAATCCTTCTTATAATTTTGGCGTCGTCAGCAAACATTGAGAGGAATGAGTCTATACCCTCCGGGAGATCATTTACGTATATCAGAAACAGGATAGGACGGAATACAGAGCCCTGTGGGACTCCACTGGTGACTTCACACCAATCTGAGGTCTCACTCCTCACTGCAACTCTCTGCTTCCTATTGCTTAAGTACTCCCTTATCCACTAGAGCACCTTGCCAGTCACTCCTGCCTGTCACTCCAGCTTATGTATCAGCCTCTTATGGGGTACTGTGTCAAAGGCTTTCCGACAATCCAAGAAAATGCAGTCCGCCAAGCGTTCTCTTTCTTGCTTAATCTTTGTTACTTGATCGTAGAATTCTACTAAGCCTGTAAGACAAGATTTACCCTCCCTGAACCCATGTTGATGGGTTGTCACGAAGTCTCTTCTCTCCAGATGTGTTACCAGGTTTTTTTCTTACGATCTTCACCATCACCTTGCATGGTATACAAGTTAAGGACACTGGCCTGTAGTTCAGTGCCTCTTGTCTGTCGCCCTTTTTGTATATTGGGACCACATTCGCCGTCTTCCATATTTCTGGTAGGTCTCCCGTCTCCAGTGACCTACTATACACTATGGAACGCATATGCGTGTGTGTGTGTGTGTGTGTGTGTGTGTGTACTCACCTAGTTGTACTCACCTAGTTGTGTTTGCAGGGGTTGAGCTCTGGCTCTTTGGTCCCGCCTCTCAACCAAAGAGCCAGAGCTGTGTGTGTGTGTGTGTGTGTGTGTGTGTGTGTGTGTGTGTGTGTGTGTGTGTGTGTGTGTGTGTGTGTGTGTGTGTGTGTGTGTACTCACCTAATTGTACTCACCTAATTGTGCTTGCGGGGGTTGAGCTCTGGCTCTTTGGTCCCGCCTCTCAACCGTCAATCAACTGGTGTACAGATTCCTGAGCCTATTGGGCTCTATCATATCTACATTTGAAACTGTGAATGGAGTCAGCCTCCACCACATCACTTCCTAATGCATTCCATTTGCTAACTACTCTGACACTGAAAAAGTTCTTTCTAACGTCTCTGTGGCTCATTTGGGTACTCAGCTTCCACCTGTGTCCCCTTGTGTGTGTGTGTGTGTGTGTGTGTGTGTGTGTGTGTGTGTGTGTGTGTGTGTGTGTGTGTGTGTGTGTGTGTGTGTGTGTGTGTGTGTGTGTAATACACTATATAACAATACACCACTAACACTTCCATACCTTGTATAGTCTCCTGGAAATGAGAGTATATGGGCGAGCGAGACACCGACTCAATTCTCTTCAGTTGTCGTGACGTTGACACATACAGCACCTGAAATGTTCAGGTTAATGTCAAGGAAAATAATACTAAAAATGTTCAGTTAATTAAATGTCAAGGTAGCTGATAACATACTAAGAACCAGCATAGCATGATACAGATGATCATGCTTAAAGTGTGTGAACTTATGTTAAACCGGTTGGGCTATTCATCACCTTAATTACCCTTAACTCAATCCTATAGTGAACAAATCCACAAGGGCCGTGACGAGGATTCGAACCTGCGTCCGAGAGCGTCGATTAAGGCAGCGTCTGGGATGCTCTCGGGCGCAGGTTTGAATCCTCGTCACGGCCCTGGTGTTTTTTTTGTTCATTTGATGCATCACGCAATTGTGATTTCTGTGTGTCAATCCTACAGTCGTTTTACAACCAGGCTGATGATTTCTGTAGGCTGCACCCGTGAGGGAGTAAAAGAAGGGTGACCAGTCGTCTAATACTGCCAAGGATTCGAACCCAAGTCGTCTAGCTTGTGAAGCTAAAGTTGGAGCCAATTCACCCAAAAGAGCCACCACATTTGTGGAGACAAATGATCTGTTTCAATCCATGATTTTCTTTGACATTAAATGATAAACAATGAAATTGTGTTTAGATCTTAATTATCATATTTTCTTGTGAGAATTAAGTATTGAATTACGAAAGGTTGTAATAACGAAGCAACTGTAAAAGCCACCGAGGCTTCAGGTGTTTCACTTATATAAAAGATCATTAACAAGTTATTTATAAAGATGTATAATATATAACAGCAGGTGATGACATCATGAAAGGTCATGACAGAGATTAAAGGTCATGACGGATTAAAGGTCATGACAGAGATTAAAGGTCATGGCAGAGATTAAAGGTCATGGCAGAGATTAAAGGTCATGGCAGAGATTAAAGGTCATGACAGAGATTAAAGGTCATGGCAGAGATTAAAGGTCATGGCAGAGATTAAAGGTCATGACAGAGATTAAAGGTCATGGCAGAGATTAAAGGTCATGGCAGAGATTAAAGGTCATGGCAGAGATTAAAGGTGATGACATCATGAAAGGTCATGACAGAGATTAAAGGTCATGACAGAGATTAAAGGTCATGACAGAGATTAAAGGTCATGGCAGAGATTAAAGGTCATGACAGAGATTAAAGGTCATGGCAGAGATTAAAGGTCATGGCAGAGATTAAAGGTCATGGCAGAGATTAAAGGTCATGGCAGAGATTAAAGGTCATGACAGAGATTAAAGGTCATGCCAGAGATTAAAGGTCATGACAGGGATTAAAGGTCATGGCAGAGATTAAAGGTCATGACGGATTAAAGGTCATGACGGATTAAAGGTCATGACAGAGATTAAAGGTCATGACAGAGATTAAAGGTCATGACGGATTAAAGGTCATGGCAGAGATTAAAGGTCATGACAGAGATTAAAGGTCATGGCAGAGATTAAAGGTCATGACAGAGATTAAAGGTCATGACAGAGATTAAAGGTCATGGCAGAGATTAAAGGTCATGGCAGAGATTAAAGGTCATGCCAGAGATTAAAGGTCATGACAGGGATTAAAGGTCATGGCAGAGATTAAAGGTCATGACGGATTAAAGGTCATGACGGATTAAAGGTCATGACAGAGATTAAAGGTCATGACAGAGATTAAAGGTCATGACGGATTAAAGGTCATGGCAGAGATTAAAGGTCATGACAGAGATTAAAGGTCATGGCAGAGATTAAAGGTCATGACAGAGATTAAAGGTCATGGCAGAGATTAAAGGTCATGGCAGAGATTAAAGGTCATGACAGAGATTAAAGGTCATGGCAGAGATTAAAGGTCATGGCCGAGATTAAAGGTCATGACAGAGATTAAAGGTCATGGCAAAGATTAAAGGTCATGACAGAGATTAAAGGTCATGGCAGAGATTAAAGGTCATGGCAGAGATTAAAGGTCATGACAGGGATTAAAGGTCATGACAGAGATTAAAGATCATGACAGAGATTAAAGGTCATGGCAGAGATTAAAGGTCATGGCAGAGATTAAAGGTCATGACAGGGATTAAAGGTCATGGCAGAGATTAAAGGTCATGACAGGGATTAAAGGTCATGGCATTTATTAAAATTCATGGAACTTATTTAGGGTCAGGCAGTGATTAAAACTCAGGCCCATTGTCTAGTCAACGTTTCGGTCCATCCTGGACCATTATAAGTCGTGTAATACTCGACTTGATAATGGTCCAGGGCGGACCATGATGGTCCAGGGCGGACCATGATGGTCCAGGACGGACCATGATGGTCCAGGACGGACCATGATGGTCCAGGGCGGACCATGATGGTCCAGGGCGGACCATGATGGTCCAGGGCGGACCATGATGGTCCAGGACGGACCATGATGGTCCAGGACGGACCATGATGGTCCAGGACGGACCATGATGGTCCAGGACGGACCATGATGGTCCAGGACGGACCGAAACGTTGTCAGTTCTTAATTGTTGAGGTGTGTGGGATGGGAGAGTGTGAGGCAGAGAGAAGGGCATCTCACCTGCACGAAGTAATAGATGACCATGGTAGGGATCATTACTGCCACGAACACCGGAGTGGCGCTGATGATCACCACGAACGTCGACAACACCTTCACGTCAACAATAATGGTGTAACCACATAAATAATATATTGTAAAAAAAAAATTAAAATAAAAAATTAAAATAAATTAAAAATAAAACATGCCGAAAAAATTTAAAATTATTATAAACAAGGTCAGTAATATCGAGGTCTGAAACGTCTGAAATTACAAGAGACAATATATAGAGGTCCATATAATATTGGTGGTTATATCAGTAAGCATTGAAATTTTCAAATATACAAAAAAATATGCAATAAATGAAAACTAGTTCGATTTTAATCAAACTTTTTTGAGTAGTTGTATATGAAAAGGGCTTCAACTGCTCCAAGTCTCAGCATCGTAGCATAAATAGGAATGGAGAAAAAAATATTTAATTAAGTGTCAACAATTTTCCAAAATGTTCGAAAATTAGTATCAAACACAAATGTTAACTGAAATTATATCTATGACTCTTAGCTATCACAATAGCATATAATAAAAAAAATTGTAATAACTAGTTTTATCTCCCCAAAATTAAAAAAAAACATATATTCAATTTTTTTTCCTATTTTTTTATCGGATGATTTGCATGAAACTTATACACCTGACTGCACGTAAGCCTATCTGTAAGGGTGCCAATTTTGGAGGAAATTAGTTGATGTCAACCTCAGCCACAGGTGGCAGCACATTAAACTTCATTTTTTAATTATTTCTTTTCAAATAACATAAACTTGTACTCTTTCATTTTTTATTCAGTTTACATAAAACTTACATCTTATATGTAGCGTTTATGTCTCTACAATTGGTAAGAAATATTTTTTCCTTAAGTTCACTTATTGGTTTTATAAATAGTAATGAACATGATATATTTACATAATTTTGGGGGGAAACTTTGACGATTTGTACTAGAAAAATTAAACTTATTACGGAAAATCCGGTAATACCAATCCTTTGTTATATACTAATGTGATAGAAGAGTGTCATAGAAATGATTTAACTTGAAACGTGTGGTTGTAGAAATTTTTTTGAAAATGTGTAACATTCGTTGAAAAAAAAAAATTCCTTTTCCATTTACGCTGCGCTACTGAAACTTGGAACAATTGAAGCCTTTGTCATAAACAACTACTCAAAAAAGTTTGATTGCAATTGAACAATTTTTAAAATCCTAGTTGCATGCCCTCCTTAAATGGTATTTGTCATCTTAGGAGTAAAAACCAAAGAAATTGTATATACAAAATATTCACCTGATACTGCAGTGTAAAATTAAGGGACCATGTAAGTGTTTACGTCCAACAGTTTGCAAGACAACATAACTGTAATCCCCAGGCAGACGGTAAACCAACAAGCACTGTAAACCAACTGTAAACCACTGTAAACCAACAAGCACTGTAAACCAACTGTAAACCACTGTAAACCAACAAGCACTGTAAACAAACTGTAACCAACTGTAAACCACTGTAAACCAACAAGCACTGTAAACCAACTGTAAACCACTGTAAACCAACAAGCACTGTAAACCAACTGTAAACCACTGTAAACCAACAAGCACTGTAAACCAACTGTAAACCACTGTAAACCAACAAGCACTGTAAACAAACAGTAACCGACTGTAAACCACTGTAAACCAACAAGCACTGTAGACTACTACTTGACAGTCAGTCCTCCAGAGAATGCCCAGGACACTGTTAAAACAACGAGCCATCAACACTGTGAAGGAAGTAATAGGCCATCAACACTGTGAAGGAAGTAACAGCCATCAACACTGTAAAGGAAGTAACAGCCATCAACACTGTGAAGGAAGTAACAGCCATCAACACTGTGAAGGAAGTAACAGCCATCAACACTGTGAAGGAAGTAACAGCCATCAACACTGTGAAGGAAGTAACAGCCATCAACACTGTGAAGGAAGTAACAGCCATCAACACTGTGAAGGAAGTAACAGCCATCAACACTGTAAAGGAAGTAACAGCCATCAACACTGTGAAGGAAGTAACAGCCATCAACACTGTGAAGGAAGTAATAGGCCATCAACACTGTGAAGGAAGTAACAGCCATCAACACTGTGAAGGAAGTAACAGCCATCAACACTGTGAAGGAAGTAATAGGCCATCAACACTGTGAAGGAAGTAATAGGCCATCAACACTGTGAAGGAAGTAACAGCCATCAACACTGTGAAGGAAGTAATAGGCCATCAACACTGTGAAGGAAGTAACAGCCATCAACACTGTGAAGGAAGTAACAGCCATCAACACTGTGAAGGAAGTAACAGCCATCAACACTGTGAAGGAAGTAACAGCCATCAACACTGTGAAGGAAGTAATAGGCCATCAACACTGTGAAGGAAGTAACAGGCCATCAACACTGTGAAGGAAGTAACAGCCATCAACACTGTGAAGGAAGTAACAGCCATCAACACTGTGAAGGAAGTAACAGGCCATCAACACTGTAAAGGAAGTAACAGCCATCAACACTGTGAAGGAAGTAACAGGCCATCAACACTGTGAAGGAAGTAACAGCCATCAACACTATGAAGGAAGTAACAGCCATCAACACTGTGAAGGAAGTAACAGGCCATCAACACTGTGAAGGAAGTAACAGCCATCAACACTGTGAAGGAAGTAACAGCCATCAACACTGTGAAGGAAGTAATAGGCCATCAACACTGTGAAGGAAGTAACAGGCCATCAACACTGTGAAGGAAGTAACAGCCATCAACACTGTGAAGGAAGTAACAGCCATCAACACTGTGAAGGAAGTAACAGCCATCAACACTGTGAAGGAAGTAACAGCCATCAACACTGTGAAGGAAGTAATAGGCCATCAACACTGTGAAGGAAGTAACAGCCATCAACACTGTGAAGGAAGTAACAGGCCATCAACACTGTGAAGGAAGTAACAGCCATCAACACTGTGAAGGAAGTAACAGCCATCAACACTGTGAAGGAAGTAATAGGCCATCAACACTGTGAAGGAAGTAACAGCCATCAACACTGTGAAGGAAGTAATAGGCCATCAACACTGTGAAGGAAGTAACAGGCCATCAACACTGTGAAGGAAGTAACAGCCATCAACACTGTGAAGGAAGTAACAGCCATCAACACTGTGAAGGAAGTAACAGCCATCAACACTGTGAAGGAAGTAATAGGCCATCAACACTGTGAAGGAAGTAACAGCCATCAACACTGTGAAGGAAGTAACAGGCCATCAACACTGTGAAGGAAGTAACAGCCATCAACACTATGAAGGAAGTAACAGGCCATCAACACTGTGAAGGAAGTAACAGCCATCAACACTATGAAGGAAGTAACAGCCATCAACACTGTGAAGGAAGTCACAACTTACCGAGAGGAAGCCACAACTTACCGAGAGGAAGCCACAACTTACCGAGAGGAAGCCACAACTTACCGAGAGGAAGTCACAACTTACCGAGAGGAAGCAACAACTTACCGAGAGGAAGCAACAACTTACCGAGAGGAAGTCACAACTTACCGAGAGGAAGCCACAACTTACCGAGAGGAAGTCACAACTTACCGAGAGGAAGTCACAACTTACCGAGAGGAAACCACAACTTACCGAGAGGAAGCAACAACTTACCGAGAGGAAGCAACAACTTACCGAGAGGAAGCCACAACTTACCGTGAGGAAGCCACAACTTACCGAGAGGAAGCAACAACTTACCGAGAGGAAGCAACAACTTACCGAGAGGAAGCCACAACTTACCGAGAGGAAGCCACAACTTACCGACAGGAAGCCACAACTTACCGACAGGAAGCCACAACTTACCGACAGGAAGCAACAACTTACCGAGAGGAAGCCACAACTTACCGACAGGAAGCCACAACTTACCGAGAGGAAGCCACAACTTACCGAGAGGAAGCCACAACTTACCGAGAGGAAGCAACAACTTACCGAGAGGAAGTCACAACTTACCGAGAGGAAGCCACAACTTACCGACAGGAAGCCACAACTTACCGAGAGGAAGCCACAACTTACCGAGAGGAAGCAACAACTTACCGAGAGGAAGCCACAACTTACCGACAGGAAGTCACAACTTACCGAGAGGAAGCCACAACTTACCGACAGGAAGCAACAACTTACCGAGAGGAAGCCACAACTTACCGAGAGGAAGCCACAACTTACCGAGAGGAAGCCACAACTTACCGAGAGGAAGCAACAACTTACCGAGAGGAAGCCACAACTTACCGACAGGAAGTCACAACTTACCGAGAGGAAGCCACAACTTACCGACAGGAAGCAACAACTTACCGAGAGGAAGCCACAACTTACCGACAGGAAGTCACAACTTACCGAGAGGAAGCCACAACTTACCGACAGGAAGCAACAACTTACCGAGAGGAAGCCACAACTTACCGACAGGAAGTCACAACTTACCGAGAGGAAGCCACAACTTACCGACAGGAAGCAACAACTTACCGAGAGGAAGCCACAACTTACCGACAAGAAGTCACAACTTACCGAGAGGAAGCCACAACTTAACGACAGGAAGTCACAACTTACCGAGAGGAGGCCACAACTTACCGACAGGAAGCCACAACTTACCGAGAGGAGGCCACAACTTACCGACAGGAAGCAACAACTTACCGACAGGAAGCCACAACTTACCGAGAGGAAGCAACAACTTACCGAGAGGAAGCCACAACTTACCGACAGGAAGCCACAACTTACCGACAGGAAGCCACAACTTACCGAGAGGAAGCCACAACTTACCGACAGGAAGCCACAACTTACCGACAGGAAGCCACAACTTACCGACAGGAAGCCACAACTTACCGAGAGGAGGCCACAACTTACCGACAGGAAGCCACAACTTACCGACAGGAAGCCACAACTTACCGACAGGAAGCCACAACTTACCGAGAGGAGGCCACAACTTACCGACAGGAAGCCACAACTTACCGACAGGAAGCAACAACTTACCGAGAGGAGGCCACAACTTACCGAGAGGAAGCCACAACTTACCGAGAGGAGGCCACAACTTACCGACAGGAAGCAACAACTTACCGAGAGGAAGCCACAACTTACCGACAGGAAGCAACAACTTACCGAGAGGAGGCCACAACTTACCGAGAGGAAGCCACGAATTACCGAGAGGAAGCCACGACTTACCGACAGGAAGCAACAACTTACCGAGAGGAGGCCACAACTTACCGAGAGGAAGCCACAACTTACCGAGAGGAGGCCACAACTTACCGACAGGAAGCAACAACTTACCGAGAGGAAGCCACAACTTACCGACAGGAAGCAACAACTTACCGAGAGGAGGCCACAACTTACCGACAGGAAGCAACAACTTACCGAGAGGAAGCCACAACTTACCGAGAGGAAGCCACGACTTACCGAGAGGAGGCCACAACTTACCGAGAGGAAGCCACAACTTACCGAGAGGAAGCCACGACTTACCGAGAGGAGGCCACAACTTACCGAGAGGAAGCCACAACTTACCGAGAGGAGGCATATCACCCACATCCTGAGGTTGGAGGGAAGAGAGGCATCGACGGTGTCCAGGTCCTTGGAGAACCGGTTGACGATCCTGCCAATGGGAGTCATGTCGAAGTAGGACATCGGGCTGTGCAACACGTTGTTGAGGAGCAACCTGTGCAGTGTCCTCGAGGAGTGTATCATGCCGCGTGCAATGATGACGGAGCCGGTAAGGATGAAAGCCGCTGTAAGCAACATGAGCTTGTCAGTAACGCTATGAGACTTAGGGTAACGTTTTAGGTAACTAATATCTTATCATTTGTATTTATAGCTTTCCATGCAACAACGACCACAAACACATTGATCCAAGTATGTGAAAAACCACATGTGAAAAATAGAGAATGCTTAATCGCCTTCATCAGAGGAAAGTAGAATGAATGATTCTACTTTGCTCTGATGAAGGCGAATTAAGCTGAAAACACATTTAGCATTCTCTATTTTTCACATACGGTTTTTTCGCATAGCTTTCCATATGTAAATAATAATAATAATAATAATAATAATAATAATAATAATAATAATAATAATAATAATATTATTATTATTATTATTGTAAACATTCGATCATTTTCATTTATATTATTAACAATGTAACAAAGACTGAGGGCCAAAATTACCTTCGTCATCGTGTAAGTTATGGCCCCACATGGCATTATGAGTTTAACTCAAGTTTGGTTACATAAAGCTTGTGTATCAAGCTTGGATCACGAACAACAGGTGGGAAGGCTTACAGGTGCAGACTAACACTAACGCTACAGTGGTATATAATGTGATCAACTCCATTTCAATTTATCGGTCAAGACAGGTCCAGTTTTGGTCTGAGGAGAGCACCAACACACACATATGAAGGGTTCATACCTTCTGTTATTTCTACATATTATTAATACATTCTTGTAAAAACGTTCTTTTGTACAATTTGAAATAGTATATGGACAAATCGTTTAATATTTAGAGATTAATAGGAGCTGTGTGTACTGGAGACTGACCTTGTCCGACGCCCAGAGCACCGTAGACGCCCAGGTACTGACCTTGTCCGACGCCCAGAGCACCGTAGACGCCCAGGTACTGACCTTGTCCGACGCCCAGTGCACCGTAGACGCCCAGGTACTGACCTTGTCCGACGCCCAGAGCACCGTAGACGCCCAGGTACTGACCTTGTCCGACGCCCAGAGCACCGTAGACGCCCAGGTACTGACCTTGTCCGACGCCCAGAGCACCGTAGACGCCCAGGTACTGACCTTGTCCGACGCCCAGAGCACCGTAGACGCCCCGGTACTGACCTTGTCCGACGCCCAGAGCACCGTAGACGCCCCGGTACTGACCTTGTCCGACGCCCAAAGCACCGTAGACGCCCAGGTACTTGTCTCTGACTTTAATGTCGGTGGCGGCCTCCGGGTCGTTGGACCAGACCGTGAGCCACACGCTGGAGCCCACAGAGCACGCTTGAGAGAGGAAGTAGAACACCACCGTCAGCAGCACCGACACTACACCAATAGCGCGGATGAAGTAGCCATAGACGCCGACAGACACCTGGAAGAGTGGCAGTGACTTTAACTGAGGAAGTGATTTTAACAGTCTCCGTGGTGTAGTGGTAAGACACTCGCCTGGCGTTCCGCGAGCGCTATGTCATGGGTTCGTATCCTGGCCGGGGAGGATTTACTGAGCGCAATTCCTTAACTGTAGCCTCTGTTTAACGCAACAGTAAAATGTGTACTTGGATGAAAAAACGATTCTTCGCGGCAGGGGATCGTATTCCAGGGACCATAGGATTAAGGACTTGCCCGAAACGCTACGCGTACTAGTGGCTGTACAAGAATGTAACAACTCTTGTATATATCTCAAAAAAAAAAGTGGGTTAATGTGTTATTTACTGTCAGAGGGTTTTATGTAATTTAATAGGAAAAATCCAATGTACTTTAATAATCACCATTCACATGTGCTTTTATTGAGTTCCTGTATAAACTTATGGTACGCCTCAAGGATTCTGGCGTGGAGTGCTGACATGGTGGGAGTAACTGTTCCTGATTCACGGGAGTCATGGTTGTGTAATCCTTGTGTTCGGAATGAGCCTGGGCTCAGCGACCAAAACAGGCCACCTAGTCATGTCCAAGAAGGGTTCTATATGTTCTACATGGTGGCCACATGTAGAACCCCTCCTAGACATGACTAGATGGCCACATGTAGAACCCCTCCTAGACATGACTAGGTGGCCACATGTAGAACCCCTCCTAGACATGACTAGGTGGCCACATGTAGAACCCCTCCTAGACATGACTAGGTGGCCACATGTAGAACCCCTCCTAGACATGACTAGGTGGCCACATGTAGAACCCCTTCTAGACATGACTAGGTGGCCACATGTAGAACCCCTCCTAGACATGACTAGGTGGCCACATGTAGAACCCCTCCTAGACATGACTAGGTGGCCACATGTAGAACCCCTCCTAGACATGACTAGGTGGCCACATGTAGAACCCCTCCTAGACATGACTAGGTGGCCACATGTAGAACCCCTCCTAGACATGACTAGGTGGCCACATGTAGAACCCCTCCTAGACATGACTAGGTGGCCACATGTAGAACCCCTCCTAGACATGACTAGGTGGCCACATGTAGAACCCCTCCTAGACATGACTAGGTGGCCACATGTAGAACCCCTCCTAGACATGACTAGGTGGCCACATGTAGAACCCCTCCTAGACATGACTAGGTGGCCACATGTAGAACCCCTCCTAGACATGACTAGGTGGCCACATGTAGAACCCCTCCTAGACATGACTAGGTGGCCACATGTAGAACCCCTCCTAGACATGACTAGGTGGCCACATGTAGAACCCCTCCTAGACATGACTAGGTGGCCACATGTAGAACCCCTCCTAGACATGACTAGGTGGCCACATGTAGAACCCCTCCTAGACATGACTAGGTGGCCACATGTAGAACCCATCCTAGACATGACTAGGTGGCCACATGTAGAACCCCTCCTAGACATGACTAGGTGGCCACATGTAGAACCCCCTCCTAGACATGACAAGGTGGCAGTAGTGAATAAGGAGACAGATTGAGGTAAAAAAATTTCAGAAACGGTTGGGCACTTCCATGCCGACTTGACCCTGTCGGGCCAGATCGTCCATTCCTCTTATTTGGGTGGTTAGGTTAGGGCACAGTCAGCGCGCTCCTGGCTGGCTGGCGGTGGTCGGGTGGTGGTCCCCCCTGGGGTCCTGGGGGAGACCACCACCAAGGGTGTACCTGAGGAACTGGTGCCCTATCCTAACCTGTTTTTTTTTACTTTTTGTCGCCTTGCTTTAAGATGAGTCTATTGCCTCAAGAAGGGGGTCTCTACTTATGAGAGGTACCGAGGATGAATGTTCAATAGTTGGAAACCAAAAAATACACTGGTGAAAGGCATATAAACGTTTTTGGAGTATTTTAATGGCATGAGCAAAAATGCACGATTTGTCCCGGGGGTGTTACGAGAGTACTACGGTATCAATTTGGGGGCCCTTACTTTTGAATGGATCAGAGGGTGAATGTTCAATAGATTCAAACCAAGAAACACAGTTGAAAGCGAATATAGAAGTTTTTGGAGTACTTTAATGAGGCTATGACTGAATAGTATAGGGAGTCCTTGGGCACAGCTCCATTTTCTGTAATGGTCAGAGGTGGATAACCCCAGTGGGGGTCTGGCATACAAGGGGGGGGTCAAGATTCCTTACAAAGACCATTTTGGATATATAGGTGTAGTAAGCCTTATCTTGAATTTGCATGATACTGTGGGGTACATTGACATGAAGGGCGAGTCATAGAACAGGATCTGCATGTGAGATGGGTCATATTGGGGTTTTAAAGAAGTTAAGATAGCTTTAAAGAGTCCTGTGTGCTTGATAGTGGGGAAATGTTCAGTCAATAATTCTCGTGTTTTGAATCTGAATGAGGGGTCCTAGTTTGCGTTCTAGTCGTAAAATGAGTTCCTTAGTATATTTGCTATGGAAAATGAGCTTTCAGTACTCTATATAATTTGAAATGAGGTCAAGAAAGACATGTTTATGTGCGGGAAGAGTCAGGTTGGAAACTGTTTATTTCAGTCATCCCCCCTTGGCTTTGCTCCGTTTTCTGTAGCTAAAGTAAAGATTCCATTTTCTGTGGCATACAGTTGATTACTGGTGAAAAAGGCATACTTGAATTTGTATGGTTCTAACCTGTTTATAGATATATTTTTCGGGCCTCAAATTAGATTTTAATATGAAAAATAGCATCAAATGTATGTCTATCTTTTGTAATAAACGTTACAAGCATTAACAATACCTGTGATATTTCATAGCATACGAAAAGAAGTTTAAATAGTGGGGCCTCAGCCATATTGTGTTGGGGTTTGACACTTCTAACATTAATTTGAAACTCGTAAATATACTATAAAGGAAAGTAGTTGAGTAGTTTAAGCAATTTAATACGTATTGGGGTATTCTGTATTAAATTTCATTTTTTAACATAATAGTTTTCAGCTATTGTGGTGGGGGCCCAATAACTTCATATAGCGCAACGACTGGCGCTATCTGTACTTAGTCCCCCCTAAACTTAAAACAGTTGCACAATCTTACTTAAACACATTGCTAAACTCTTATACACAAACAAAAACTAAATTTTTAACTTACACAAATAAACCCAGGGCTTTCACATTCGCGCAAAATACTTAGTCCCCCCTAAACTTAAAACAGTTGCACAATCTTACTTAAACACATTGCTAAACTCTTATACACAAACAAAAACTCAATTTTTAACTTACACAAATAAACACGGGCTTTGCACATTCACACACAAAAAAATGCTTAGTCCCCCCCTAGACTTGAACACTCACAATCTTACGGTGCTTTAATTTCCAAAGCCTTCCAAACCTGCACTGGGTCCTGCCCAGCAGACTTACCTGGTTGATACCTGGTTGATGGGGTTCTGGGAGTTCGTCTACTCCCCAAGCCCGGCCCGAGGCCAGGCTCGACTTGTGAGAGTTTGGTCCACCAGGCTGTTGCTTGGAGCGGCCCGCAGGCCCACATACCCACCACAGCCCGGTTGGTCCGGCACTCCTTGGAGGAATAAATCTAGTTTCCTCTTGAAAATGTCCACGGTTGTTCCGGCAATATTTCTTATGCTTGCTGGGAGGACGTTGAACAACCGCGGACCTCTGATGTTTATACAGTGTTCTCTGATTGTGCCTATGGCACCTCTGCTCTTCATTGGTTCTATTCTGCATTTAACCCAGACTGCGGCAGGATGGGTTACAATTGAGCCAAAAACAGTTGGTCAGGGCGAGATACGGCCTCATTTTTAGAGACATTTACTATAGCAAAAGTTTGAACGTCGAGAACTGAATGCGGGCCTGCACGAGAGATGTTCTTGGCACTCAAATGTTTAGAGATTAAAATACATAGAATCTGCAAGAGCCCACCCAAGTCGCTCACGCGGGCAATAGACATGTTTTTCGCCCAAGTGTATTTATTTAAAATAAAAATACGTCAGATAGAAAGATTTTCGCGTTGCTATTATATTTACCTTATAAAGCCTCTTTATAAAAATGATATGCCATTGCGTATTATGATTGTTTTATAATAAATATTGCATAAATACTTACACGATTTCATAAACAAAAAATTATTTTAATGAGCCATGTTAGGAAGGCATTATCATTACAATTAATGGAAACTTTTAAACTAACTAAAAAGATATATCTCATAGAGGAAGAATTATTCTTCAAGATGTATGTAATAGTTTAAGAGTTTCATTCTGTATCAAAAGGTTGCCAATGTTTTCAAAACTCTGGCCTACAAATTTATTTTATTTATTCAAGTTTTCCGAGGAAGTAAATTTTGCTTCCTCTCTTTCTCCCACTTGGACTGGATGCAGAGTAACCTTCGTGCAAGTCCTGACTCAGTTCCCCAACGTCCAAACTATTGGACATTGCAAAATTTCACTAAATAATGCGGTATTTTAGTTGCCCCCTCTAATTATAGAGATTTTAATCTCTAAACATTTGAGTGTCAAGAACAACTCTCGTGCAGGCCCGCGTTCAGTCCCCGACGTTCAAGCTTTTTTCTATAGTAAATGTCTCTAAAATGAGGCCGTATCTTGCCCTGACCAACTGTTTTTGGCTCAATTGTAACCCATCCAGCAGCAGTCTGCTGGATAGAAGGGCAGTGGGCCTGATAAAAATAAAAAAAAAAAATAAACATAAATTGTTAGACTAGCTCTTTACATATGCTAGTTGTTTAATTTATTAACTGCTACTAATGTGATGATGATGCAAGGGGAGCCAGTACACATTTATGGATCAACCAATAAAAGCAGCAGACTTCTAGATGTTACTACTGCTCGGCTTAGCCCCCCCCCCATAGCAAGATGGGAATAGGGGGGGGGGGGCTGCATTAATAAAATGAATTAAAACTAACATTCAATTATATATTCTCAAACTTATGCAAAAAAAAAAACTTTACAATCACATTTGCAAAACTTGCACAAATTAATTTCGGCAATTTCGTTTACCCATTATTTGTTTGTTTTTCTTGCTTGAGCCAAAAATGAATTGTTGGGTTCATTACCAGAGTCCATTTCCCACCGTGGTAACCCTTCCCACTACCCGCCCCACATGATGGGATTCATAATAAATGAACTAAAACTAGCATTCAATTATATTCTCAACAAACTTATGCAACCCCCATACAATTACATTAGCAAGCTAACACAAATTCATTGAGCAAGTTTAACTATTCGCATACTTTGCGTCATTATATAATGGAATAAGAAAAGGAAATTCGCAGAATTCAGAGATAACACCATCAATGGAGTCCAAGAAATACGCTTGTACTTCATTCATAATGATGCGCTGCCAGGAATCTTAGCAAAGTAACCAAAATATTTGCTTACTGTATGTATGTGCAGGATGCACATGACTCTCCGGTTAGGCGGTTGTGGAGTGAGACCAGCAACTGCAGACTTCCCATAGTCGTAAAAATGCCTTGCATAGAGACCGTTGCAAGCCTCTTGTTGAATCACTTAGGGTGCATATATATGTGTGTGTGTGTGTGTGTGTGTGTGTGTGTATGTAACGAGCTTTCAAGAGATTGTCACTTACATAGCTAAACAATATGTAGGGTTCAGTTTCCAAATCAATTATGCGGCTCTCGAACCCTTTTTCCCCGCTACATGCGGGAGATCCCTTTTATTTTCAGCTAAAATATGCATTATATTCAGGGGGGTTCGCCGTGTCATAGCACAACCAAAAGCCCAATATACTCCCCTAAACTTTCCCTATACGTCAACTTTTCCGTTGTACGTCAGGCTGCGAGCAGCCGCGTCCAACAGCCTGGTTGATCAGTCCGGCAACCAGGAGGCCTGGTCGACGACCGGGCCGCGGGGACGCTAAGCCCCGGAAGCACCTCAAGGTAACCTCAAGGTATCCCATCTAAATTTAAAAAAAAAAATGCATTTCCAATACCCAATATATATATATATATATATATATATATATGTCGTACCTAGTAGCCAGAACGCACTTCTCAGCCTACTATGCAAGGCCCGATTTGCCTAATAAGCCAAGTTTTCATGAATTAATTGTTTTTCGACTACCTAACCTACCTAACCTGACCTAACCTAACTTTTTCGGCTACCTAACCAAACCTAACCTATAAAGATAGGTTAGGTTAGGTTAGGTAGGGTTGGTTAGGTTCGGTCATATATCTACGTTAATTTTAACTCAAATAAAAAAAATTGACCTCATACGTAATGAAATGGGTAGCTTTATCATTTCATAAGAAAAAAATTAGAGAAAATATATTAATTCAGGAAAATGTGGCTTATTAGGCAAATTGGGCCTTGCATAGTAGGTTGAGAAGTGCGTTCTGGCTACTAGGTACGACATATATATATATATATATTTTATATATATATATATATATATATATATATATATATATATATATATATATATATATATATATATATATATATATATATATATATATATATATATATATATATATATATACTGTCCCTCCCCCTCCCCCACCCACTCAACCCCCACCCCACCCCCAGGAATAGGCCTGATTTGTTCAAGCCAAAGCCCAATTCACCCGAGTTTTCTCTATCTCATCTAAAAATAACGTTCATTTCCAATGCCCATTATCCAGCCACCACATATTCCCCATTCCCAAGACCATTTCATAGTGTTAGTGCTGTGGCCATCTACCTAATTTCATCCCAATTAATGACAATTCCCCATTAAATATTGGCAAAAATATGCCAAATCATATCACAGCCAAAGCCCATTTCACCCAAGTTTTACCTATCCCATATAAATTTAATGTGCATTTGCAATATCTAATATCCAGGTGCCCTATGTCACGCCCTATTCCCAAGACCATTTCATAGCGCAGTGTCCATCCAGCTGTTTCCAAATATCCAGATGTGTTTATATATCTTCAATCCTACGAAACCAGACCTAACCTAACACACAGCTAAGGCCAAATTTATCCCAATTTAATCCAATTTCCACCTAATTTGATCCAATTTATTCAAATTTAATCCAATTCCCGCCAAATTTACCCGAGCTTACCATTTCATAGCACAACCAAAGCCCCAATTTGACCAAGTTTCACCTATCCCAATTAAATTTAATGTGAATCTTCAATATCAGGTCGCCCCCCAATGTTACATCCTATTCCCAAAGACCATTTCATAGTAATAGTGCAGTGTTCATCCAGCCATTTCCATGTTCCAGATGTGTTTATATATCATGAAACCTACCAAAAGCAGACCTAACCCAATACAGCTAAGGCCAAATTTAACCAAATTTTCCCCAATTTAAGATAATTTCCACCTAATTTGCCACAATTTTATCCAATTTCCACCAAATTTTACCATAGTTCACCTTATCATAGCACAGCCAAAGCCCCAGTTTGTCCAAATTTCACCCATTCCATATAACTTTTATGTGTATTTCCAGTATCCAATATCCAGTGGTCGATGTCATACTTCATTCCCAGAGACCATTTCATAGTGATAGTGTAGGGTCTGACGAGCCACTTCCAATATACAGATGCGTTTATATACATCAATCCTACCTAAAAACCAGACCCAACCCTAACATGGCTAAGACCAAATTTAACCAAATGTATCACAATTTAAGACAATTTCTACCTAATTTGCCCCAATTTATCCAAATTTAAGACATTTTTCTACCAAATTTACCCAATTTTACGTATTATAGCAAGGTCAATGCCCAATTTTCCCCCCAAGTTTCGCCTATTCCATACACTGCAAATTTAAGGCGCATTTTCAATATGCAGTCCAATAATCTCGACTGTTTTCTTTTTTTTATTTGTTAGTTATGGATCTTTGTTAAATATTGTATTTTATATTCTTAGAAAAGTATTTGTTTGGATATTAACCCAACCACCCGGTACCCTAACCTGCGTGGATCTTTGCCGAATATTCCTGTCAATGTTGTTTATGGACTCAACAACCCTGAAGCTAACCTGCCTTGACCTGACGTTAATTGTTGCACCTTTTTTTGGGGGGGGAAAGTGATGTTTTTGCATCAACCCAACCGCCCTTGCCCATACCTCTGATGCCAAAAATCTTGGTTCCATATATGGTATCTTATTCTTGGGACACAGCCAATCCATCCCAACCTAACCTCTATTAACTATGGGTTTAATGACCATTTTTCTTTACATCAGTTCAAACACAACCCAACCTCATATAAATGGATCTGAACTCCATTTGTACACATGTTCTTAGGAAACATGATAAGATTCGCCATATCTCTATCATTAAATAATAAAATTTTTCCTTAACCTAGCCTATAATCCCCCCCCCCCCTCGAAATTCTGGCAAATTATGGATATTAAAGAATTAAAGTAGGAATATATTTTCACATTAGCTTAATATAACCCAAATCTAACACAAATTTGTCCCAATTGGGGGGGGGGGGATTATAGGCCAGGTTAAGGAAAAATTTTATTATTTAATGATAGAGATATGGCGAATCTTATCATGTTTCCTAAGAACATGTGTACAAATGGAGTTCAGATCCATTTATATGAGGTTGGGTTGTGTTTGAACTGATGTAAAGAAAAATGGTCATTAAACCCATAGTTAATAGAGGTTAGGTTGGGATGGATTGGCTGTGTCCCAAGAATAAGATACCATATATGGAACCAAGATTTTTGGCATCAGAGGTATGGGCAAGGGCGGTTGGGTTGATGCAAAAACATCACTTTCCCCCCCCAAAAAAAGGTGCAACAATTAACGTCAGGTCAAGGCAGGTTAGCTTCAGGGTTGTTGAGTCCATAAACAACATTGACAGGAATATTCGGCAAAGATCCACGCAGGTTAGGGTACCGGGTGGTTGGGTTAATATCCAAACAAATACTTTTCTAAGAATATAAAATACAATATTTAACAAAGATCCATAACTAACAAATAAAAAAAAAGAAAACAGTCGAGATTATTGGACTGCATATTGAAAATGCGCCTTAAATTTGCAGTGTATGGAATAGGCGAAACTTGGGGGGAAAATTGGGCATTGACCTTGCTATAATACGTAAAATTGGGTAAATTTGGTAGAAAAATGTCTTAAATTTGGATAAATTGGGGCAAATTAGGTAGAAATTGTCTTAAATTGTGATACATTTGGTTAAATTTGGTCTTAGCCATGTTAGGGTTGGGTCTGGTTTTTAGGTAGGATTGATGTATATAAACGCATCTGTATATTGGAAGTGGCTCGTCAGACCCTACACTATCACTATGAAATGGTCTCTGGGAATGAAGTATGACATCGACCACTGGATATTGGATACTGGAAATACACATAAAAGTTATATGGAATGGGTGAAATTTGGACAAACTGGGGCTTTGGCTGTGCTATGATAAGGTGAACTATGGTAAAATTTGGTGGAAATTGGATAAAATTGTGGCAAATTAGGTGGAAATTATCTTAAATTGGGGAAAATTTGGTTAAATTTGGCCTTAGCTGTATTGGGTTAGGTCTGCTTTTGGTAGGTTTCATGATATATAAACACATCTGGAACATGGAAATGGCTGGATGAACACTGCACTATTACTATGAAATGGTCTTTGGGAATAGGATGTAACATTGGGGGGCGACCTGATATTGAAGATTCACATTAAATTTAATTGGGATAGGTGAAACTTGGTCAAATTGGGGCTTTGGTTGTGCTATGAAATGGTAAGCTCGGGTAAATTTGGCGGGAATTGGATTAAATTTGAATAAATTGGATCAAATTAGGTGGAAATTGGATTAAATTGGGATAAATTTGGCCTTAGCTGTGTGTTAGGTTA
Source organism: Procambarus clarkii (assembly GCF_020424385.1). Lineage (NCBI taxonomy): Eukaryota > Metazoa > Arthropoda > Malacostraca > Decapoda > Cambaridae > Procambarus > Procambarus clarkii. Next base: position 1,954,973 of record NC_059640.1, on the reverse strand, counting down.
GGTCTGGTTTCGTAGGATTGAAGATATATAAACACATCTGGATATTTGGAAACAGCTGGATGGACACTGCGCTATGAAATGGTCTTGGGAATAGGGCGTGACATAGGGCACCTGGATATTAGATATTGCAAATGCACATTAAATTTATATGGGATAGGTAAAACTTGGGTGAAATGGGCTTTGGCTGTGATATGATTTGGCATATTTTTGCCAATATTTAATGGGGAATTGTCATTAATTGGGATGAAATTAGGTAGATGGCCACAGCACTAACACTATGAAATGGTCTTGGGAATGGGGAATATGTGGTGGCTGGATAATGGGCATTGGAAATGAACGTTATTTTTAGATGAGATAGAGAAAACTCGGGTGAATTGGGCTTTGGCTTGAACAAATCAGGCCTATTCCTGGGGGTGGGGTGGGGGTTGAGTGGGTGGGGGAGGGGGAGGGACAGTATATATATATATATATATATATATATATATATATATATATATATATATATATATATATATATATATATATATATATATATATATATATATATATATATATATATATATATATATATATATATATATAAATATATATATATATATATGTCGTACCTAGTAGCCAGAACGCACTTCTCAACCTACTATGCAAGGCCCAATTTGCCTAATAAGCCACATTTTCCTGAATTAATATATTTTCTCTAATTTTTTTCTTATGAAATGATAAAGCTACCCATTTCATTACGTATGAGGTCAATTTTTTTTATTTGAGTTAAAATTAACGTAGATATATGACCGAACCTAACCAACCCTACCTTTCCTAACCTAACCTATCTTTATAGGTTAGGTTAGGTTAGGTAGCCGAAAAAGTTAGGTTAGGTTAGGTTAGGTAGTCGAAAAACAATTAATTCATGAAAACTTACCTTATTAGGCAAATCGGGCCTTGCATAGTAGGCTGAGAAGTGAGTTCTGGCTACTAGGTACGACATATATATATATATTATATATATATATATATGTCGTACCTAATAGCCAGAACGCACTTCTCAGCCTACTATTCAACGCCCGATTTGCCTAATAAGCCAAGTTTTCATGAATTAATGTTTTTTCGTCTACCTAACCTACCTAACCTAACCTAACCTAGCTTTTTTTGGCTACCTAACCTAACCTTACCTATAAATATAGGTTAGGTTAGGTTAGGTTGGGTTGGTTAGGTTCGGTCATATATCTACGTTAATTTTAACTCCAATAAAAAAAATTGACCTCATACATAGAGAAAAGGGTTGCTTTATCATTTCATAAGAAAAAAATTATAGTAATATATTAATTCAGGAAAACTTGACTTATTAGGCAAATCGGGCCTTGAATAGTAGGCTGAGAAGTGAGTTCTGGCTACTAGGTACGACATATATATATATATATATAACTGAAAACTCACACCCCAGAAGTGACTCGAACCCATACTCCCACAACTGGTATGTACAGGGACGCCTTAATCCGCTTGACCATCACGACCGGACATAAGGAAGTGATAGCCGAGGCTATATGAACCACTTCCCCGCCGGCACTCGGATGGTAATCTTGGGCATAGCATTTTATCAAATCACCTCATTCTTTGGGGCACACGTGAGGAACACAAATGCAAACAAGCCTGAATGGTCCCCAGGACTATATACAACTGAAAACTCACACCCCAGAAGTGACTCGAACCCATACTCCCACAACTGGTATGTACAGGGACGCCTTAATCCGCTTGACCATCACGACCGGACATAAGGAAGTGATAGCCGAGGCTATATGAACCACTTCCCCGCCGGCACTCGGATGGTAATCTTGGGCATAGCATTTTATCAAATCACCTGATAAGGCGTCCCTGTACATACCAGTTGTGGGAGTATGGGTTCGAGTCACTTCTGGGGTGTGAGTTTTCAGTTGTATATAGTCCTGGGGACCATTCAGGCTTGTTTGCATTTGTGTTCCTCACGTGTGCCCCAAAGAATGAGGTGATTTGATAAAATGCTATGCCCAAGATTACCATCCGAGTGCCGGCGGGGAAGTGGTTCATATAGCCTCGGCTATCACTTCCTTATGTCCGGTCGTGATGGTCAAGCGGATTAAGGCGTCCCTGTACATACCAGTTGTGGGAGTATGGGTTCGAGTCACTTCTGGGGTGTGAGTTTTCAGTTGCATATAGTCCTGGGGACCATTCAGGCTTGTTTGCATATATATATATATATATATATATATATGTCGTACCTAGTAGCCAGAACTCACTTTTTGGCCTACTATTCAAGGCCCGATTTGCCTAATAAGCCAAGTTTTCCTTAATTAATATATTTTTTCTAATTTTTTTCTTATGAAATGATATAGCTACCTATTTCATTATGTATGAGGTTAATTTTATTTTATTGGAGTTAAAATTAATGTAGATATATGACCGAACCTAACCAACCCTACCTAACCTAACCTAACCTATCTTTATAGGTTAGGTTTGGTTAGGTAGCCGAAAAAGTTAGGTTAGGTCAGGTTAGGTAGGTTAGGTAGTCGAAAAACAATTAATTCATGAAAACTTGGCTTATTAGGCAAATCGGGCCTTGCATAGTAGGCTGAGAAGTGCGTTCTGGCTACTAGGTACGACATATATATATATATATATATATATATATATATATATATATATATATATATATATATATATATATATATATATATATATATATATATATATTGGGTATTGGAAATGCATTTTTTTTTTAAATTTAGATGGGATACCTTGAGGTTACCTTGAGGTGCTTCCGGGGCTTAGCGTCCCCGCGGCCCGGTCGTCGACCAGGCCTCCTGGTTGCCGGACTGATCAACCAGGCTGTTGGACGCGGCTGCTCGCAGCCTGACGTACAACGGAAAAGTTGACGTATAGGGAAAGTTTAGGGGAGTATATTGGGCTTTTGGTTGTGCTATGACACGGCGAACCCCCCTGAATATAATGCATATTTTAGCTGAAAATAAAAGGGATCTCCCGCATGTAGCGGGGGAAAAGGGTTCGAGAGCCGCATAATTGATTTGGAAACTGAACCCTACATATTGTTTAGCTATGTAAGTGACAATCTCTTGAAAGCTCGTTACATACACACACACACACACACACACACACATATATATGCACCCTAAGTGATTCAACAAGAGGCTTGCAACGGTCTCTATGCAAGGCATTTTTACGACTATGGGAAGTCTGCAGTTGCTGGTCTCACTCCACAACCGCCTAACCGGAGAGTCATGTGCATCCTGCACATACATACAGTAAGCAAATATTTTGGTTACTTTGCTAAGATTCCTGGCAGCGCATCATTATGAATGAAGTACAAGCGTATTTCTTGGACTCCATTGATGGTGTTATCTCTGAATTCTGCGAATTTCCTTTTCTTATTCCATTATATAATGACGCAAAGTATGCGAATAGTTAAACTTGCTCAATGAATTTGTGTTAGCTTGCTAATGTAATTGTATGGGGGTTGCATAAGTTTGTTGAGAATATAATTGAATGCTAGTTTTAGTTCATTTATTATGAATCCCATCATGTGGGGCGGGTAGTGGGAAGGGTTACCACGGTGGGAAATGGACTCTGGTAATGAACCCAACAATTCATTTTTGGCTCAAGCAAGAAAAACAAACAAATAATGGGTAAACGAAATTGCCGAAATTAATTTGTGCAAGTTTTGCAAATGTGATTGTAAAGTTTTTTTTTGCATAAGTTTGAGAATATATAATTGAATGTTAGTTTTAATTCATTTTATTAATGCAGCCCCCCCCCCCTATTCCCATCTTGCTATGGGGGGGGGGGGGCTAAGCCGAGCAGTAGTAACATCTAGAAGTCTGCTGCTTTTATTGGTTGATCCATAGATGTGTACTGGCTCCTCTTGCATCATCATCGCATTAGTAGCAGTTAATAAATTAAACAACTAGCATATGTAAAGAGCTAGTCTAACAATTTATGTTTATTTTTTTTTTATTTTTATCAGGCCCACTGCCCTTCTATCCAGCAGACTGCTGCTGGATGGGTTACAATTGAGCCAAAAACAGTTGGTCAGGGCAAGATACGGCCTCATTTTAGAGACATTTACTATAGAAAAAAGCTTGAACGTCGGGGACTGAACGCGGGCCTGCACGAGAGTTGTTCTTGACACTCAAATGTTTAGAGATTAAAATCTCTATAATTAGAGGGGGCAACTAAAATACCGCATTATTTAGTGAAATTTTGCAATGTCCAATAGTTTGGACGTTGGGGAACTGAGTCAGGACTTGCACGAAGGTTAGAAGGTTACTCTGCATCCGGTTATTTATTATAAAACAATCATAATACGCAATGGCATATCATTTTTATAAAGAGGCTTTATAAGGTAAATATAATAGCAACGCGAAAATCTTTCTATCTGACGTATTTTTATTTTAAATAAATACACTTGGGCGAAAAACATGTCTATTGCCCGCGTGAGCGACTTGGGTGGGCTCTTGCAGATTCTATGTATTTTAATCTCTAAACATTTGAGTGCCAAGAACATCTCTCGTGCAGGCCCGCATTCAGTTCTCGACGTTCAAACTTTTGCTATAGTAAATGTCTCTAAAAATGAGGGCGTATCTCGCCCTGACCAACTGTTTTTGGCTCAATTGTAACCCATCCTGCCGCAGTCTGGGTTAAATGCAGAATAGAACCAATGAAGAGCAGAGGTGCAACACTGTATAAACATCAGAGGTCCGCGGTTGTTCAACGTCCTCCCAGCAAGCATAAGAAATATTGCCGGAACAACCGTGGACATTTTCAAGAGGAAACTAGATTTATTCCTCCAAGGAGTGCCGGACCAACCGGGCTGTGGTGGGTATGTGGGCCTGCGGGCCACTCCAAGCAACAGCCTGGTGGACCAAACTCTCACAAGTCGAGCCTGGCCTCGGGCCGGGCTTGGGGAGTAGACGAACTCCCAGAACCCCATCAACCAGGTATCAACCAGGTAAGTCTGCTGGGCAGGACCCAGTGCAGGTTTGGAAGGCTTTGGAAATTAAAGCACCGTAAGATGGCACTCTATATATCAATCCATTAATGTAACATCACTTGTATGTATGTACCTTACCTGAATAAACATATTTATTTATTTATTTATTTATTTATTTATTGTGAGTGTTCAAGTCTAGGGGGGGACTAAGCATTTTTTTTTGTGTGAATGTGCAAAGCCCGTGTTTATTTGTGTAAGTTAAAAATTGAGTTTTTGTTTGTGTATAAGAGTTTAGCAATGTGTTTAAGTAAGATTGTGCAACTGTTTTAAGTTTAGGGGGGACTAAGTACAGATAGCGCCAGTCGTTGCGCTATATGAAGTTATTGGGCCCCCACCACAATAGCTGAAAACTATTATGTTAAAAAATGAAATTTAATACAGAATACCCCAATACGTATTAAATTGCTTAAACTACTCAACTACTTCCTTTATAGTATATTTACGAGTTTCAAATTAATGTCAGAAGTGTCAAACCCCAACACAATATGGCTGAGGCCCCACTATTTAAACTTCTTTTCGTATGCTATGAAATATCACAGGTATTGTTAATGCTTGTAACGTTTATTACAAAAGATAGACATACATTTGATGCTATTTTTCATATTAAAATCTAATTTGAGGCCCGAAAAATATATCTATAAACAGGTTAGAACCATACAAATTCAAGTATGCCTTTTCACCAGTAATCAACTGTATGCCACAGAAAATGGAATCTTTACTTTAGCTACAGAAAACGGAGCAAAGCCAAGGGGGATGACTGAAATAAACAGTTTCCAACCTGACTCTTCCCGCACATAAACATGTCTTTCTTGACCTCATTTCAAATTATATAGAGTACTGAAAGCTCATTTTCCATAGCAAATATACTAAGGAACTCATTTTACGACTAGAACGCAAACTAGGACCCCTCATTCAGATTCAAACACGAGAATTATTGACTGAACATTTCCCCACTATCAAGCACACAGGACTCTTTAAAGCTATCTTAACTTCTTTAAAAACCCCACTATGACCCATCTCACATGCAGATCCTGTTCTATGACTCGCCCTTCATGTCAATGTACCCCACAGTATCATGCAAATTCAAGATAAGGCTTACTACACCTATATATCCAAAATGGTCTTTGTAAGGAATCTTGACCCCCCCCTTGTATGCCTGACCCCCACTGGGGTTATCCACCTCTGACCATTACAGAAATGGAGCTGTGCCCAAGGACTCCCTATACTATTCATCATAGCCTCATTAAAGTACTCCAAAAACTTCTATATTCGCTTTCAACTGTGTTTCTTGGTTTGAATCTATTGAACTTCACCCTCTGATCCATTCAAAAGTAAGGGCCCCCAAATTGATACCGTAGTACTCTCGTACACCCCCGGGACAAATCGTGCATTTTTGCTCATGCCATTAAATACTCCAAAACGTTTATATGCCTTTCACCAGTGTATTTTTTGGTTTCCAACTATTGAACATTCATCCTCGGTACCTCTCATAAGTAGAGACCCCCTTCTTGAGGCAATAGACTCATCTTAAAGCAAGGCGACAAAAAGTAAAAAAAAACAGGTTAGGATAGGGCACCAGTTCCTCAGGTACACCCTTGGTGGTGGTCTCCCCCGGGACCCCAGGGGGGACCACCACCCGACCACCGCCAGCCAGCCAGGAGCGCGCTGACTGTGCCCTAACCTAACCACCCAAATAAGAGGAATGGCCGATCTGGCCCGACAGGGTCAAGTCGGCATGGAAGTGCCCAACCGTTTCTGAAATTTTTTTACCTCAATCTGTCTCCTTATTCACTACTGGTGGCCACATGTAGAACCCCTCCTAGACATGACTAGGTGGCCACATGTAGAACCCCTCCTAGACATGACTAGGTGGCCACATGTAGAACCCCTCCTAGACATGACTAGGTGGCCACATGTAGAACCCCTCCTAGACATGACTAGGTGGCCACATGTAGAACCCCTCCTAGACATGACTAGATGGCCACATGTAGAACCCCTCCTAGACATGACTAGGTGCCACATGAAGAACCCCTCCTAACATGACTAGGTGGCCACATGTAGAACCCCTCCTAGACATGACTAGGTGGCCACATGTAGAACCCCTCCTAGACATGACTAGGTGGCCACATGTAGAAATCTTAAAAATAACCCTCCTAGACATGACTAATTTGAAATGGCCACATGTAGAAATTCACGTTTTTCCCCCTGCCCCCCCATGCACATTACTGTTGGCTCTGTCACCCAGGAATGTTCTCCCTCTGACGCTCCTCTTCAACACACACACACACTAAGATCATGTGTCAGTGAGAACATTCGTATTCCCTCCATGTCTGGGGTGTGTGCGTGGGAACACCCAGCGCACAGATTCGAATCTTCTCATGGCTCCTACGGAGTTTCTCACTGATACATCACGTTAGAGTGACTACTCTGTGTTATTAATATTATTACATGTACACATACAAGGGTATACTTGACAGAATGTCTGTCTGTTTGTCTCCATTGGCACGGGTTAACGGAACTTCAACTGTCAATCGAAGTACCTAGTGTAACTGCAAGCAAGAGCTGTAATCCTTCCTCAGCTCACTTGAAACCTGCTCCTAGAGGCCCATTTATTTCATGAGCCTGTTATATGCATCATAATGAATACCATTTATTTAACTGTAAGTATCAATCATAGATGGAATAGGACGATCCTGAAGCCAACTGGGTGCCAGAGCCTTTATGTGATCAGTTGACCTGATCTACCATGCATCAACCTAGGAATGTGATCAGTTGACCTGATCTACCATGCATCAACCTAGGAATGTGATCAGTTGACCTGATCTACCATGCATCAACCTAGGAATGTGATCAGTTGACCTGATCTACCATGCATCAACCTAGGAATGTGATCAGTTGACCTGATCTACCATGCATCAACCTAGGAATGTGATCAGTTGACCTGATCTACCATGCATCAACCTAGGAATGTGATCAGTTGACCTGATCTACCATGCATCAACCTAGGAATGTGATCAGTTGACCTGATCTACCATGCATCAACCTAGGAATGTGATCAGTTGACCTGATCTACCATGCATCAACCTAGGATGTGATCAGTTGACCTGATCTACCATGCATCAACCTAGGAATGTGATCATTTGACCTGATCTACCATGCATCACCTAGGAATGTGATCAGTTGACCTGATCTACCATGCATCAACCTAGGAATGTGATCAGTTGACCTGATCTACCATGCATCTACCTAGGAATGTGATCAGTTGACCTGCATCAACCTAGGAATGTGATCAGTTGACCTGATCTACCATGCATCAACCTAGGATGTGATCAGTTGACCTGATCTACCATGCATCAACCTAGGAATGTGATCAGTTGACCTGATCTACCATGCATCAACCTAGGAATGTGACCTGATCAGTTGACCTGATCTACCATGCATCAACCTAGGAATGTGATCAGTTGACCTGATCTACCATGCATCAACCTAGGAATGTGATCAGTTGACCTGATCTACCATGCATCAACCTAGGAATGTGATCAGTTGACCTGATCTACCATGCATCAACCTAGGAATGTGATCAGTTGACCTGATCTACCATGCATCAACCTAGGAATGTGATCAGTTGACCTGATCTACCATGCATCAACCTAGGAATGTGATCAGTTGACCTGATCTACCATGCATCAACCTAGGAATGTGATCAGTTGACCTGATCTACCATGCATCAACATAGGAATGTGATCTAGGAATGTGATCAGTTGACCTGATCTACCATGCATCAACCTAGGAATGTGATCAGTTGACCTGATCTACCATGCATCAACCTAGGAATGTGATCAGTTGACCTGATCTACCATGCATCAACCTAGGAATGTGATCAGTTGACCTGATCTACCATGCATCAACCTAGGAATGTGATCAGTTGACCTGATCTACCATGCATCAACCTAGGAATGTGATCAGTTGACCTGATCTACCATGCATCAACCTAGGAATGTGATCAGTTTGACCTGATCTACCATGCATCAACCTAGAATGTGATCAGTTGACCTGATCTACCATGCATCAACCTAGGAATGTGATCAGTTGACCTGATCTACCATGCATCAACCTAGGAATGTGATCAGTTGACCTGATCTACCATGCATCAACCTAGGAATGTGATCAGTTGACCTGATCTACCATGCATCAACCTAGGAATGTGATCAGTTTGACCTGATCTACCATGCATCATGCATCCTAGGAATGTGATCATTTTGACCTGATCTACCATGCATCAACCTAGGAATGTGATCAGTTGACCTGATCTACCATGCATCAACCTAGGAATGTGATCAGTTGACCTGATCTACCATGCATCAACCTAGGAATGTGATCAGTTGACCTGATCTACCATGCATCAACCTAGGAATGTGATCAGTTGACCTGATCTACCATGCATCAACTAGGAATGTGATCAGTTTGACCTGATCTACCATGCAACCTAGGAATGTGATCAGTTGACCTGATCTACCATGCATCAACCTAGGAATGTGATCAGTTGAACTGATCTACCATGCATAAACTAGGAATGTGATCAGTTGACCTGACTACCATGCATCAAACTACGAATGTGATCATTTGACCTGATCTACCATGCATCAACCTAGGAATGTGATCAGTTGACC